>CAUYUJ010019948.1:1535973-1598473 GCA_963575745.1 Prorocentrum cordatum | reverse complement strand
CGGACAGCAAGTTTTCCCGCGAAGTTTGGCGCGCGGCTCTCCGCAGCTTCCCCGCGCGAGCTGTGGCAGCGCTCGAACGCGCGGGGCGGGCTCGCGCGTCGCGCCGGCGGCGATCTCGGAATGATATTCTGGCGCCGCGGTCTCGACCCTCGCCTCGCTGCGCGACTGGACGCGCGCGCGCGCGGATGCGCCAGAAACGCGCCGCACATGCAGGCCTACCGCTGCGCGACAGCCGCACAGGGGGGTGGGTGGGAACACATAAGAGAAATTTAGCGGCTTTCTCGGACTCCGTCAGGCCGAATCAGCTCAGACTCCCTGCCTGGGAGCTGTCTGGCATCTCCTGGGGGTCCACGTGGCCTCCCCAAGGCGTCCTGGGGCCTCCTGGAACTTCCTGGGGCTTCCTGAAGCTTCCTGAAACTCCCCGTGGCTTCCTGGCGCCTCCTGGGGCTTCCTGGCTCCCCTGGGGATTCCTACAGCTCCATGGGCGTTTCGTAGAAATTCCTGGGAGCTTCCTAGGTGCTCCCTGGGTGCTTGCTGGTGTTTCCTTGGGTTTCCTGAAGCTTCCCCGGGCCTCTTTCTGGGGCTCCCTGAAGCTTGCTGAATCTTCCATAAACTTATTGAAATTTCTGGGAATTTCCTGAAGCCTCCTGGGGAGCGTTCGGGTGCTCCTGGAGCGTCTGGGAGCGCCTGAGAACGTCTGGGAGCGCCTGGGGAGCGCCTTGGGGCGGCCGAGATCGCCTTTGCGCTCCTGGATCGCCCTGGAACAATTTTCTTTGCGCGGCCTCTGAGCACGCGCGCGCAAGGCGGACAGGCTCGGCGAGAGTGTCAGGAGGCGCGAGAACGCTTGCACTGACCAGGGCAGCGATTGAACATCTTCTGCAAATATATAAGAAACAGCGTCGTCTAAGGCGACGGTCTCAGCCGTGAGCGAAGAGGCAGGCGCGCTGCAGAATTTTGAAGGTCGGAAAGGGGCGCGGCATGCGAAGGGGCACGGTGCCAATCGTGGAAGTGGCGATGCTATCTGCGATAGACGTCATCGCCAATTTCTCCTTTAGCACCACGCCCCCTTTCTACCATACCCCTTTCATACCCCCAGAAGAATATTCTTCGGAATGCCAATGGAAACGAATGCCAGCGGTTGCCCCTGACCACGATCGCCTCGAGGGCCCGAGCGGTGGCCGAACGCGAACTCTTGCGCGCGCCACCGTCAGAAGGGCATGTGAAACTGGCTTCAGCGCAGGCTCGCGCTCTTTCAACCAACGCCCACCGGTCGCCATCGTGAAATTCGCCGGGAGGTCGGCAATATGGCTGTTTTCGCGCCATTGCCAAATGACCGGGTCGGCGACGCGCGCGGCAGGCGTCCAAGCAGCTGAGAGAATTTGGGACATCGTGCTGGTAAGGCGTTCAAATACGGGGGGGGGACCGCTTGTTCGGCGAGGCGCGTGGGCACCGACGATATCAGCGACCGGTTTGCAATCGACGACGAAGAAAGCAGTCGCGGGGGCGCCAGAACTCGATCGGATAGGGGCGTTCCCCATGGGCCGTGGGGCACTTGTCGAAGCGAGAGAATGCGCCCCCGCAGGCGCTCGGGCGCCGGCGACGCAGGAATTGATCCCTCGCGCCGCTGCCCGAGAGCATTCCGCCGAAGCACAGGCAGACCCCAGTTCGAGCAGACGCTGTTTAAGAATGGCAAGCGCAGCGCGCGCCACTCCACGAGGCAAGCGCGAGAGTCTCACCACGAGCGCCAATCTGCCCCGAGGACTGTGCAAAAGACATTCCCCCATTCAGCGCGGCATCCCATGCCGCGGTGAACGAAGCCCGCTGCCATGCGCCGGCGCTCGCAGTCTTTGATCAACCCCCAAAGCTGCCCGTCGCAAAAAGGCCGTGCGGAGGCGGGCAACTTGGAGGAGCTAGGAGAACATAAACACCTCTCTCTCTCTCTCCTTGTTTATTTATATGTATTTGTGCTTTTCCTCTCTCTCTCTCTCTGTCTTTCTCCTTATCTATATATCTCTCTTGCTCTCTCTCTCTCTCTCTCTTGCTCTCTCTCTCTCTCTCTCTCTCTCTCTCTCTCTCCTCTCTCTCTCTCTCGCTCTCTCTCTCTCTCACACAATTTCTTTATTTCTCTTTCTCTGTATAATTCTCTTTCTCTTTCTCTCTCTCTCTCGCTCTCTCTCTCTCTCTCTCTCTCTCTCTCTCTCTCTCTCTCTCTCTCTCTCTTTCTCTCTCTCTCTATATATATGTACAAATGTGTCTCTCTTTATTGCTTTCTTCTCTTCCTTATTTCTCTTGCTTTCTTCTCTTCCTTATTTCTCTCTCTCTCTCTCTCTCTCTCTCTCTCTCTAAGCACGTTCAAACGCCTTGCGCAAGATGCGATGATGGAGCTGGCAGCGGTTGCGATTCACGAACGGCCGCTGGATGGCGATGGCTGGCCTCGAATTGCACTGCATCTGACCCCCCCAGCCCCTCGCTCAAGTTTGAGAGCGCGGCGGGGGAGTCGAAGTTCCCAACGGCGAACCTGGGCAGGCAAGTGTCTGGACGTCTCGCAAGTTCCGCTGCCAGGGGGAAACGAACTCACCGGCGCTGAAGACCACAGGTTGAGATTCGCAGACGTGGGCGCCCCGCCCGACAGAAGGCTCCAACGCTTCCAGAAACTAAACTCTCCCGTCTTACATCCGCGCTCAAGGCAGACGAGAGCGTCGCCCCCGCCGTCGAATCAGGCGCCGCGGGCGAGCAATTTATCCACATATGAGAACACCGCGCCAAAGATAAGAACCGGATGCTGGGATTGCTCCACGCTGGCTGCGGCGTCGCCCCGCGTGAAATGCAATGAAGAACCCCCTCGTTGGAAACTGGCAGCCCGCGGTGCATCGGCAACGTCGGTCGCCGCCGCCGCGCCGCAAATAGGCCCCGAGCGCTTGCGAAGAAGCGCATGATCCGCCCAAATCAAATGAATCAGCGCTGGCTTCTGCGATTCTCCTGCGCCGGTGAAATCGAAGCCATAATGCGGCTGCCGCCGTTCGCAGACCGCAGGTTCCAACGAGTACTCCATCATGCAGTTGAGCTCGCCCGGGATTTTCACCCCCCCGCCCGGCCCCCCCCGCCGCGCTCGAGGGGGAAGTCGTCGGGGCATCCCGCGCGCTGCATCTCGATGCCGAACCGTTTGTCCGAGACTTCGAGCATCGGGGCACGGGCCAAATCAGGGTGGGGGCCCCGACCAAGTAGGGCCGCTGGCAAACGCGAGCGCACCATGGCATCAACGTCGGCTGCAAAATCAGCACGGCCAAAGACAATCGGCAATCCCCAACGATGCCCGATAAAGAATGTCTGGGGGATGATAGCAGCGATGTCATCGCACCTGCGCCCTGAGCGCCCACGGTCAAGCTTGCAACATATCGTCACAAAGGTCGCTGAAGACATCTTGTGTTCCGTTTGAGACGACCATCCAATTTGCCAATCCACCTGAAGGAGTCCAAGGAAGATGAACTTGACTCCTCTGGAAGGCCATGGGAGTCGATCGCGCTCCAGCTCTCTGGCGCGCCTGCACTCGCACCGCGGTGCCTCTGGCAAAAATGGCTCCAGAAATCGCATGCCAGGACGCAGGGCGCCCCCTCGCGCACCTCGGGCGGCGCCCCATCACATCCGAAGACGTGCAATTCTGCGCGGCAGCCCGGCCGACGAGCACCGGCAACGGAGTCAACTCTGGAACGAAAGCGCCGTCCAGCTGATATCCACGAGCTGCGCCAGTCAAACAATTCAAACGATGAAGCTGCGCAGCATGTGCATTAGCTGCGTCGCCGCAGCGTCTCCGTCCAGAACTCCATGCTTCGCGGCGCCAGTCCTCGCGGTCAGTAGAAACTGCCCCGTCGACGTGCAATGTGCGAAGTGAACGAGTGCCAACAACTCCAGAACAAGACCGCGCGTGCGATGCTACCTTCGCGCTTCATTCGTGTCGCTATTCGTCGCGTTTTCCGAAGGCTATAGCCGTTTTTCCATTGGGTCGGAGACTGGAGCGCGCGACACATTGCGCCGGGCCCCTCTGGGGGGCCGACTCCGGGTCGCGCGGCCAGCCCGGCCACGGCTAACACGAGCGTCGAAAGCAACCTGCGGAGCGCAGAGTGTCAAGCCAGACTGCAAAGGTATGAGGTATCAATGCTGATGCTGAAGAGTCAAAGTCTGGAACTTCTCCGACTCCCGATTGTCCCGGGGGCGCCATCCAAGAAAAGAGCGGGGGCGATCGGACGAAACTGCAACTGCAGCTGGCGCGCGAACTTCGCCGACAACTAAGCGGTTGTCATGACGGGTAAAAAACCGATGGTCCACAGAATATGCTAGAGAATTGCCAGATCTAGCATCAGAGACAGCCAAGAAATCGATCTGCGCAAACGTGGGCGTCGGCCGCCTCGCCATTCTCGCCCACAATCTTTCGCTGGACATTTCGGCCCCAGCAGTGGCAAATGTGCCCAGCGCGAGCAGGCCTAGAGCCTCCAACCAAGCAGACACCCCCGAACCTTAGCAGGCGTGCGGCTCACGAGAGGCGGCAGAACAAGTGCGCCATATAGCCCATCGACATTGCCAGGCAAACTTACGTTAACATCAACCCCGAGCACACGCTCGAAATCAACCGAAGAAATCTGGACCGCATGTTGTGCGCGTGATTCTCGGCATCCTGGATGAGTCTGTCGGCGCGGCCGCCTTCTTCGAGGTGGTCCAGAACATGCGCCGACAGAAAGATGCAACTCCCCAGTGCCGGCCCGCACCAATACTCGCCAAATGAAGTGGCCCTTACGGCTGGCATCCAACGTCTACGAATACAGAGCCCGCAGTCACAACCCTAAGTAGCGATTGCGGTATGGCCGGGGGGCGTGAGATGGTTAGTTAATACACTCCACGCGGGGATCTCCTGGAATTGCCCCACAAACTCACTAAGCTCTCCCCGAAGACGACGAAGGATATGAGGAGCGGCATGTTGATTGTCTTTGCATGTATTCCAAAAACAACAATCTCGAAATCATAATTGTCCAACACTTGCCCCAAGACCAGCTCACTGCCAGAATGCAGCGAACTCCACCTCGAGGGATTGGACACTGGTGCCCATGGTTCGTGCCCCATCCTCCTTCCACTCGATCGTCGCGTTCGGGTTCACCTTCGCCACCAAAGCCTCGACAAGAGACGCCTTCACGGTCAGCTTGAACTCGGGCTTCCAGGACCACTCGACACCTCCTGCCGCATCTATGGCACGAACCTTTGGTTGTAGAAACGCCCTCGCTTTGACTGCCTGAGCAAATACCTTCTGCTCTTCTGGTTCCCTCTGGACCATGGTATATAAAACATTGTCCTTGAACTTTGGGCTCTCACCGCTGACAAAAGAGCCTTCGAAATAATGGGAAATCTCGACCGCAGTCCTGGGGGCGAGGTGGACGCGGATCTTGTTCCCCTTCGGACCGAAGACTTCGATGTGACCGATTTTCGGTTTCAGAGATTCTGGAAGAAGGGTTGACAGCTTACCTACGAGCTCCTCCGCCTGGTTCCGACCGACCCCTTTCGAGCGACGCTCAGAATATGGGCAAAAACCTTCGATCTCCAAATCTGTTGACACGAGCTCATTGTTACTCGACGTCTCAGGGTCATTTAACTTAGCCTCGACAGCCGTCAAGCGATCGTCCTTGAATGTCTTCTCGATCCTGCCCACCTTCGTCAGCACGGGAGCCGACTTGTTGCCAAACGCAACGCCCATCGCCTCCGTGGTGACAGGCGTCATCGTGATACAAGCCGGGATGTCTGCGCACTGGCGCCCCAACAGTACACGGATCAAGTCTGGGAAAACAGCTCATGCGGGCGTTTGGCAGCGTTGGGAAGCGTCTGGGAGTGCCTGTGGGGGCTTGGGCGCCCCTGGAGCGTCTGGGATGAACTGGTAAAACAAACTCGGGAGCGGCCAAGAGGGGAGCCTCCAAGAGGGGGGGATGCAAATCATGGCCGGCGGCACGTGCGCGGCCCAGGGAGGGGGGGGGGCGGGGGTCGTAATGAAACAAGGAGAGGCGCCGTGAACTCTTGGAAAATATCATGGCCGACGCCATGATATCCACCCGCCCCTAGTCATCACCCCCCTCTTCTCCGCCACCGAAAAACCTACCCATTACCAGCCTCGAACGTATCCCTATCCCTAAGATTGACGCGCCAAAAGGCGATGACAATCTTAGGGATCCGCCCTCAAAAAGTAAGGGAACCCCTAAGATTGGCATCGGGATGAGGAGGTGCCCAGCATAGGGATAGGGATGGGGATATGTTCCGGGCTGGTGAACCCAGCGTGCGGGGGCGTCTGCAGCGGCGCCGCCCGCGGAGCGCCAAAGGGGCCGCCGAGGAGAGCGCCTGCAGGCGCTCCGCCGGTAGACATCTCCGAAGCGCCTCCGGGAGCGCCCGGGCGCCCCGCGCGGGGCGCCCGGGGCGCCGCCCCGCGCGGGGGGGGAGCGCCCTCAAAACGGCCGCCCGTGGAGGGCCCGCGGGGAGCACCGGGGCGCCCGGGGGACCGCCTGGAGCCGAGGAGCGCCTGGGCGCGCCCGGGAGCGCGCCTGGGAGCGCCGGCATCCTACTCCTCCCCTCTCGCCTGTCGCCCACCACCTCGGGCCCCTCCCCACGCGCATCTTCTACGTCATTGCCGCAACTTATTCCTCATTCGTTCCTCCTCCTCCTCCTCCTCCTCCTCCTCCTCCTCCTCCTCTCCTCCTCCTCCTCCTCCCCATCATCGTCATCATCATCATCAGCATCAGCATCATCATCTCATCATCATCATCATCATCATCATCATCATCAGCAGCAGCAGCAGCAGCAGCAGCAGCAGCATCATCAGCATCCTCATCATCAGCATCATCAGCATCATCAGCATCAGCATCATCATCCTCCTCATCATCATCATCATCATCATCATCATCATCATCATCATGTTCATCGTCGTCATAAGGTTCATCATCAGCATCATCATCGTCTCCATCATCATCAGCATCATCATCGTCATCGTCGTCATCATCATGACCTGCAGCAGCATCACCATCACCATCATCAGCAGCATAATTAACATCATCACCATGATTATCCTCCTCCTCCCAATCATCATCATCATCATCATCATCATCATCATCATCATCATCATCATCATCATCATCATCATCATCATCATCATCATCATCATCATCATCATCATCGCCATCATCATCATCATCATCATCATCATCATCATCATCATCATCATCATCATCATTAGCATCATCAGCAGCAGCATCACAATCACAATCATCATCAACGCCGTCACCATTATCATCATCGCCATCATCATCGTCATCATCACCATCAACCTAATCATCCTAATCCCTGCCCTCGCCGTGAGTATCATCATCATCCTCATCTTCTAAGTCGTCCCCCCCCCCCCGCGTGCTCGTTCCCCGCTATGTCGCACACATCCACGTCCTTCGTCCAGAGTGAGGGTGATATATGCTGACGGTGGCGATGAAGAGCCCGAACGACGACGATGCTGGTGGAGGCAGGGCCTCTTGCTTCTCATCCTCCGCATTCACACGCTACATATACCCCCCCCCCATCCCATCCGAAGAAGGTATACAATGACGGCTGGGGGGCTATCCCACTTTTCATCCGTCACCGAGCACCTCGCACTTCTCCTTCCCCTGCGCGTCATCATCTTCTCCAGCCCCCTCACATTACCCATGGCCTCACCTTCCCAATCCTCATCCTTAGCCCCCATCGCCGACATCGTCCTCATCTGCCCATTCCTCCCCACCGCTATCAGCGCAGATCCCGCTCTTCAGAAAGAAAGGACATATAGTAGACAATCGCGACAGGACCAAGATGATGATAATGACAAAATACGTACGCAGAGAGAAACAAATGGATGACAACGGGAAGACATCCTGATACTCCCCACTCCTCCTCCGCAATACCCCTCTGCCCCCCATTCTCCCTTCAACAACATCGGAATCATCATCCTCATCATCATCATCATCATCAACATCACCATCATCATCGTCATCATCACCATCGAAATCGCCCGCCTGTGTGTCACCGCACATTTCGGCCGTCCTGTGGTGCTTACGTGCGCCACCTGGCATGGTAGTAGTACTCAAAGTGGTGTCCACCCCTCCTGGCGGTCCTGGCCGCGCAGCACGGCGGAGGCCTCGCCAGCCTCGCTCGCAAACGGTGTGCTGGTCGCCGTGGACTCGACGCCTGCGGCCCGCGCAGGAGGGGCGAGGAGGCGGAGGAGGAGGAGGGGGAGGAGGAGGGGGAGGAGGAGGAGGAGGAGGAGGAGGAGGAGGAGGAGGAGAGAAGGGGAAGGAGGGGGAGGAGGAGGAGGAGCAGGAAGAGGAGGAGGAAGAGGAGGAGGAGGAGGGCAGGCGCAGGTTGGAGAGGAGGAGGAGGAGGAGGAAGGGAGGAGGAGAAGGCTCCCTCCTGCGCGTCGTCGTTGTCCTCCTCCTCCTCCTCCTCCTCCTCCTCCTCGTGGCCCACCCTCCGTGCTCCCCCTCGCCCTCCCTTCCTCCCCATCCTCCCAGCCGTCGCCGCGCCCCTTAGCCCTGATCCTGATCCTCTCGCTCGCCCCCGCCGTCCTCCCGCTCGCCCTCCGCCCTCCGCGCCGCGAACACTTGTCCCAGCTCGAACTTTACCACTCCCCTACAACTCCCCTACAACTTTACCACTCCCCTACAACTCCTCCTCGTCGCCGCGCCCCTTAGCCCTGATCCCGATCCTCCCGCTCGCCCTCGCCGTCCGCCCCCGCTCTCCGCCCTCCGCGGCGCGAACACCTGTCCCAGCTCGAACTTTACCACTCCCCTACAACTCCTCCTCGCTGCGACGAGATGTGCAACTTCGAAGGCCCCCGGGACACACAAATACATACACACAACTAAAAGGATTCCCCATATGTTCCCATAGCTTCTGGCTGTTTGTCTTCCCCCCCCCCCCACTTCCCATAGTTTCCCATATCTTCTGGGGAATCGACGATGAACTGTGTCGGCGTGTGTCTTTCCCTCCTGGAGCTCCTCCTCGCTGCGACGAGCTCTGCCCTCTGCTGGAGATCCTCGCCGCCCAACACAGGCTCGCGCTCGGTCGGGACGGAGGGCGACAGCGGGAACCAACAGCCGATGATGCCGATGATGACGACGGCGACGATGACGATTATGATTATGATGCTGCTGGTGATGGTGCTGCGAATGATGATGATTATGATGATGATGGTGCTGCGAATGATGATGCTGATGATGATGATGATGGTGATGATGATGATGATGATGATGATGATGATGGTGATGATGATGATGATGATGATGCGGATGATGATGATGATGATGATGATGATGATGATGATGATGATGATGATGATGATGATGATGATGATGATGATGATGATGATGCGGATGATGATGGTGCGGATGATGATGGTGATTATGATGATACTCGACTTCAGGATACTGCTGGTGCTGATGATGGTGGTGCTGATGAGATGATGATGCTGATGATTGTGGTGTTGATGATGCTGCTGCTGATGATGATGAAGATGATGCTGATGCTGATGATGTTGATGATGTTTCTGATGATTATGTTTTCTCCAGCGCTGCTGTAATATCTGGTCTGTCGGGGATGGACATGACCCCGATTTAGTAAAACGTGGTTTAGTTAAAACACCTCGGGCCCAAACCTGGCAGGCGATAGCCTGGAAAATGACGGCCGCGGCGCCCTCTCGAGAACCGAAAACGGACAATTCACTGATCGACGTGTCAGAGTGGGGTTTCTGTCCACCCCCGAGTATTTCGTGACACGGCAACATGTGAGCTCGCCTCAGACTTTCCGAACTGGGTGTGTGGCCTCGGTGGTAAGCGCTCTCGAGCCCCCTGGCTTGAGCCATCATCGTTATCATCATCAGCATCAGCATCATAATCATCATGAGCATCATCATCATCATCATCATCATCATCATCATCATCATCATCATCATCCTCATCATCGCCACCATCATCATCATCAGCATCATCATCAGCATCACCATCATTATGATCATCATCACCACCATCATCGCCACCATCATGGCTACCATCATAATCACCATCATCATCATCATCATCACCATCATCGCCACCATCATCGCCACCATCATCATCACCACCACCATCATCACCATCATCAACATCATCAGCGGCCCCCCGAGGCCCTTGCCTGCGCCAGGGACGAACAACAACACTCACCAGCGTGGAAGGCTCAACTGGCGGCACGCGAGGGGGCAACAAGGGGGGGGGGGCAGGCTTCTTAGAAGCACCCCTGCTTCTCAGAAGGCGCTGGCCCGGCGTCCGCAGAGAAGGCCCGCGCCATTCTGAGAAGCAAGGGTGCTTCTCAGAAGCCCTCGCCCCTTCCCGCACCACCCTCGGCGCGTGACCAAGTTAAGACGGAGCCAGGACGAGGTACAGTGGGGCGCGGGATAAGTCAAGAATCTCCGAGATCCGGCGGCCCTGCAGGATGCCTCGGGCGCCGCGGCCTTCTCAGAGCGCTCTGGGAACTCTCTGGGAGCGTTCTGGAACGCTCTGGAGCGGATTTACCGTCGTCCTGGCCTAAGTCGGGCCTGTCCCCCTACAGGCCGATTTTGGACGAAAGTGTAAAAATTGTTCACAAATATTTCAACATATTCAAAAACGGTCTTGAAAACATCGGCCCCTGACTATGTTCTTATCACTATTTGGGAATTTCCCTCCTGTAGAGGGACAGGCCCGACTTCGTCCTGGCCCCAGGCCGAGCTCCAGACCTCGGGAGGGGGCCAGCGAGGTGTGAGAGAGACACGTCGGGTTATGCTGTTCCCGTCCTACTTACGGACCGCATCCCAGAAAGAATCTCGAGCACCCAGAAAAGTGCCAAAAGAGTTTCGAGACAGTGTCGAAACAGTGTCGGGCGAGTGTCTCCCAGGGCCCGGCACGCGAAAACCCTCGAGTTTCGGCGCTTCCTTGGGCGCTCGAAATCCTTCCTGGTGATCAAGGCTAAAGCAACCTGGAGCAGCATAAACGTCGGGGCGGCTCGCCCCCGAGCCGGGCGCTGCCTTCCTGGAGGGGCAAGCGAGCGGGGCGGGGAGGGAAGCAGGGCGCACCCTAAACCCTGAACCCTACACCCTAAACCCTAAACGCCACCACAACAGCTAGCGGAGGGGGGTTCGGCGGCGCGCCAAAGGAAGCAGGGGGAGGGCCGGAGGCGTCCTGGCCATCGCTCGGACGTCCATTCCTTGTGCTTTGTTCGGTTTCGTGCGTGGTTTTTTCGCCGAATGATCAAGGATGCTCCTCGATGGTCCTCGCCGAAGGAAAAATGCACACGTCCGAGCGATGCCAGGGCCAAACGAAGCAGGGGGAGGGCCAGAGGCGTCTCAGGAGGCTGCTTCTCACCAGGGCGCGAGGCCCTCGCATCTACAGACGAGGCCCGCACCCTCTGCGGGCAGGGGCGGTTCTGAGAAGCCTTCCCTCCTCCTCCTCCTCCTCCTCCTCCTCCTCCTCCTCCTCCTCCTCCTCCTCCCCGCGTGGCCGATCTCGTGCACCCTCTGGGGCCACTGCAGGTCACGGCCCCTCTCCTGCAGCCCTCGACATCTGAAGGGGCCCCAGGGCACACAAATAAATACACGCAAATAAAAATATCCCCCATATTTCCCCAGATGTTTTGGGTTTCTGTCTTCCCCCCACTTCCCATATTTTCCCATATCTTCTCGGGAATCGACGATGAATGGTGTCTGTGTGTTTCCTTTCCTCCTGAACATCCCCCTCCCAGGTTTGCCTGGTTCCGGAAATCCTGAGCCCCAAAAAATCCCGCCAGCCCTTCAGGGCGTCAGTGGTCTAGGGAGCTTCTGCTTCCACCCCCTTCTTCCCCTTCGGGGAGGGGCTTACCCCTCTCTCTACCCCCTCCTCCTATACCTGGAAAGGGGGTTCGCCAGGGGTTAGAGCGTCCATAACGGCCTCGACGAGGAAGCTCAAATCATGGGTTTTGTTGTTACTGAGGTTTTGGCTACGTGTTGGCCTCCTGGCGGGGGGACCCTAACTAATTGAGGAGCTCCCCTCCTTTGGTCGATCTCCTCCAAGATGGCCCCAAGGCTCTCAAGGGTGCCCCAAGATGGCCCCAAGAGGTGCGCAGGATGCCCCAAAGGGCTCCCACGATGCCCACAAGATGCCGCCAAGAGGCCCCCAAGAGACCCTCAAGAGGTTCCAAGTGGACCCCAGAGGCACCCAAGACGCCTCAAAAGGTCCACAAGAAGCTCTCGACAGAAATCCGAAGAGACTCTGAGAGGCATCCAGGAGGCCTCTGTCCTTTCTGCTTGCCCTCCTCCTCCTCCCCCTCCTCCTCCTCCTCCTCCTCATCATCATCATCATCATCATCATCATCATCTTCCTCACCCACCTGTTCCTCCTCCTTCCTCCTCCTTCCACTCCTCCCCCCTCTCCCTACTCCTCCACCTGCTCCTCCTCCTCCTCCTCCTCCTCCTCCGATTCCTCCCACTCTTAGGGGTACGACGTCTTACCCAGCCCTTTATTCCATTGCATTCTCCTCCACATCCCTGATCAGGGCGACTCGTCGGGGCATCGTTTCTGGATAGGCTGATGGGGCAACGCGAAGCGTCTAAAATTGTCATCTCTTGCGGGCGCATCATGTGATGTGCATCCGCCGAGCTTCCGCTGGCTTTCGCTGGCGAAGCCGCCCGCGTTCTGCTTTCGCCGCCTCCCGCTGGCCTCCCGCCGTGGATCCCTCGACGGCGAGGGGCCCTCTCTGGAGCGCACCATTCCGCCCGTCACCGCCCCCTCTCCGGGTGGACAACCGGGCCGGGCGAAAGGGGGGGTATTGAGAAATCAGCTCACGTAGCTGATTTTCCCGGCGCCTCCCGGCACTGGAGGCGGCTAGGTATCGAGGACTGGGCCCCTCGGTGGGGCCGAAACCAGCTGCATTCAGCAGATTTCGTTGCCCCCCTTTCGCCATCCCCCCCTTTCGTCCGGCCCGAGACGAGGAGGCGCCGATGCCGCGACTCCCCCCAGACCTCTCCGCGGGTGCTGTCCGGCCAGGACCTCGAGGAGACTCCTGCCGTGGGGACGAGGCACCTCCGGGGCGAGCAGCCGCATCGGCACCTCCTCCTCCTCCTCCCCCCCCCCCTTGCAGGCAGGGGAAACCCAAACATCCGACGTTTCGATTTTTTCGAGACACGGGCCCCCGACCTCCTGACCACTTCCCCGGGACCGGTTTTTCGTCCCGCGAGTCGTTTTTTGACGGTCCCGAGGCCCGGCGAGGGCCTCGAGAGGCCGAAAACTATGAAAAACCTCTGTCTCGATTTCTTCGAGACGCCAGGATCTCAGGGCCTCCTCCTCCCCCCCCCTTTGCGGGCAGGGGAGAAAAGCGCCCCCGCCCGCGGGGCGGCTCGGGCGGAGGCCGCCGCGGGGCCTCCGGCGCCGACCGCGGGGGCGCCGCACTGCGAGGCGCCCATGCGGCGGGCCCGCCCGCGGGCGGAGGAGGCGGCGCGGCGCGGCGCGGGGCCCCCCGGGCGGCGCCGGGAGGGGCGCCGCCTGCGTCGGCCACACGCAGGGAGCTGGAGGGGGGGAGGAGGAGGAGGAGGGGAGGAGGAGGAGGAGGGGGAGGAGGAGGAGGAGGAGGAGGAGGGGGAGGAGGAGAGGAGGAGAGGAGGACCCTGAATAAGGAGCGAGGCCCCTTTTCCCATGAGTTCACCTTCGATTTCCCATGGAAGACCTCAGGAAAGCCCGAGGCAAGCTTTGAGACAATCGAGGAACGCCGAGCCCCTCCCCAACGAAAAGGGTTCCTTCTTCAGCGCCCCGACTGTACACGCAGGGAGCTGGCCCCAGGCAGGAGCGGCCCCCCGGTGCGCGGCTCACGGGGGCCGCGGGGAGGCCGAGTCGGAGCGCGCATAGGACGCGGCCGTGGCCTGCGCGCTCGGCGAGCGGGGGCCCCAGTGGGCCCGCACCAGAAGGGTCACTCCGGCGAAGGGCCACTCCTTGCGTCCAGTCGAGCGAGGGCCGGGCCGCGCTGGCGCTCTCGCTGGAGCCGGTCTCACCGTCGCTCGCGAGCTCATCCTCGTCCTCGTTTCGTGCTCGTCGAGGTCTTTCGTATATGCCGTCGTCGTCATCTTCGATGGTGTGCTCGTTCGTTGTCGCCGCGTTGTTCCTCCTCGTCGTCCTTCTCTTCGTCGCCAGGGGGGCACGAGCAGAAGGGTGGAGGGAGGCGGTGTAGTGCTGAGGAGACCAATACGAAATGCAGGGGAGGAACAGGAGAACGAGAAGGATCGAGGAGGACGGAAGAAGTGGAGGATAAAGCACAGGAAGAGCCCGCAACCAAGGAGGAGTTAGAGGAGCAGGGGCAGGGGCAGGGGGCAGGAGGGCTGCGGGATGCTACAAGTGCAGTAGCAGAGGGAGAAAGCGCAAGAGGGCACAAGGAGGGATGTGGAAGACGAGACGAAGAATGCACAGCGATGGAGGATGATGAGGGAGGGAGGCAGGTGGTTTAAGGAGACGAGGGGTGGGGATGGGACGGAGAGGGAAGGACCACTTCTGCCGGCCCCTGTGCAGCAGGAAAAGACTGCCAAGGGACGTGTGCGCGCGCCCGCTGGACGAGCTCCTCGGTCCGCGCCCTCCCCGTGAGACGCCGAGGCCTTGCTGGAGCTGCTCGCCATCACTCCGCCCTCTGGACACGGCACCCGCAGCCAGTCGTGAAAAGCACCCGGGCGCCAACGGTGACGCTCTGCCTGCCCGGCCGGGGCCCCGGGCTCGGGCCGACGGCTCCGGTGGAGGCGCCTCGTGCCCTGGTGCCGACGCTGCCGCCGGGGGGGCGGCGACACGCCCTCGGACCGAGGTGGACAGCTGACGCCCACAGATGGTGAAGCATCGTCCCCATACTATTTCTGGACTATTCTGGAGTACTCCTCCTGTGGAGGGACGCGCCCGACTTACGTCTGGCTGCTTCGGCCGAGGCTCCCGGGGCGCCCGTGCCTGCTTCCCGCGGCGCCCCCAGCGAAGCACGGGGACGCGGCCCCGCGCCGAGGGCGCACGGGGGACCCCTCCGCTGCGACCTCGCTCGGGCTGCAGCAGCGGTCGGGGCGGATGTCCTCGTCTTGGACCTCCGACGTCCTGAGGTGCCCCAGCGCGCAACACGCAACACGCAGCGTACCGAGACGGAGCTCAACACGGAGACCCACACCGTAGGTCTGACGCGACACGCTCGCCACAACGTGGGCCAATACGTTGACCCAACACGCAATGTATTGGCATGGACGTCTTGAGCACGACACGTGTCGCGTATCCAAACGGGCGTCCCGAGGCAGCCAAGCCGACGTCGTGAGCTCGCAGCACTCACGAGGCGGGGCCTGGAGCCGCGTGCCCAGGGCCGCTTTCTCGCCGCGCCCCCCCGACGCCCGCACAGGGACCGAGCACACGCTGCTTGGTTTGTCAGCTCGGTGCTGGAGGTCTGGGTCCGAGGCCTGCGCGGCCTACGCCTGCGCGTGAGGAGGAGGCTAATGAGCAGGCGGAGGAGGACGAGAGCACACCAGGATGCATCAGCGATGCTGCGATACACCCTCCCGCCAGAAGCCCGTTTGCATTGAACCCCGTCTCCTCCTCCCCCTCCTCCCCCTCCTCCCCCTCGTCCTCCCCCTCCCCCCCCTCCTCCTCCCCGTCCCCCTCCTCCTCCTCCTCCTCCTCCGCCTCCTCCTCCTCCTCCTTCTCCTCCTCCCCCTCCTCCTCCTCCTCCTCCTCCTCCTCCTCCTCCTCCTCCTCTCCTCCTCCTCCTCCTCCTCTCCTCCCCCTCCTCCTCCCCCTCCTCTCCTCCCCTCTCCTCCCCCCCTCCTCCTCCTCCCTCCTCCTCCTCCTCCTCCTCCTCCTCCTCCTCCTCCTCGTCCTCTTCGCTACAAGAGAAGCGGCCCCCTGTACAACGAGCACCCCGTGAGCCTGTCATTATGGCGAGAGCTCCGTTTTGAAGAGGAACTTCAATGCATCTCTCTAACGAGCTCTGGGGAGTGCGCAAAGGTAAGACCATGAGGTGGAACGAAGCGTCCAACACGAACCCCAATTTGAAAAGCAGCCGCACCCATCCGTGTAACGGCTTCACGGGATTACACTTCTGTTTCGCTCAATGTGCTAAGTTGTGAACAGAGGTACCCTGTTTGAAAAGGAATCGTCCTCCATCCATGCAGCTCATACATATGTTCAAGCGTTTGCCCGGTAAGCCTGAGGAGGTCTCACGCGAGAAACCAACATTGAAAAAGAGCCCACTTCCGACCATGCAGCTGTTGTTAGTTTTGTTAACGAGTCTGCACGCATAAGCGAGAGCCTTATCTTGAAGAGGAGCATCCATCCATCCGTGTATCTGCTGCAAGCGTTTGAAACAAATGCGCGCGGTACTATGGCATGAGCCCCATTTTGAAAAGGAACGGCCCTGCGCCCTGTAACTGTTGAACCCCGGGAGCACGAGTTTCTGCTGCGCGAAGGGGAGGGCCCCATTATGAAAAGGATGTTGCCTCCAAACTTGTAGCCGCAGCTGTCCGAAACGTCGAGCATCAGGGCCACGAGCGGCGAGGAAGTATCAGCCCACAACGTCTGGTTGTGAGAGGAGTGGCGGAGGAGGAGGAGGATGAGGAGGAGGAGGAGGAAGACAATGAGGAGTGGCATGACGAGGACAGGGTCTATGGCGGGAGGAAGGGCGGGAGGAAGGATACATAGGGAGTGCGGAGGAACAGATGGGATGAGGGAGGAGTGTTGGCGCCAATGTTCAATTCGAACTGCCAGAATCGAACAGCACATAGCAGAGCAGAGAAGTCGGCAGGATAATGCAGAGAGGGACAGCAGAAAGAGAAGACGGGAAGAGGAGCAAGTGTAAGAGGAACGAAGAAGAAGGGGGAAACAGGATGGGAATGATGAAGACAAAGGAAAAATGAAGTGCGGGGAGGGGGAAGGCGGAACGGACAGGAGAGAGAGCAAGAGGAAGGGTAATAACAGTCAAATGTATCAGGCGGAGCAAGAAGAGAAATATGATAATGATAAAGGGCGGCGGCAGCAGCCGTGCTTGTTGGCCAGAGTCCACAAACTGTTCAGAGACTTCTCCTCCTCCTCCTCCCTCCTCATCCTCCTCCTCCTCCTCCTCCTCCTCCTCCTCCTCCTCTCATACCGCTTCGGGGAGGATGTCCTGGTAAAGAGCCCACACATTGGCCTGGTTGCGCTGCATCGCGTAGCCCTTGAGCAGGGAATTATACACCACCGCCTGAGGCGTTGCTGTGCAATGAAAATCGTCGGACTCATTCCACGCTCCTCGTCTATAATCCGTGCTCATCCTCGCAGATCATACCGGATTATGTCCATAGCTTACGCAGACTCCTCCTACATCTGCGCATGACGCCCATGGAGCACACTGTCAGCGCCAAGTCCAAGAGCCCTTTGCGTTATACCATAGATCCAGTTGCCTGCGGCAAATCCCGCCACCGCGCCTGTGCAACAACGCAGCAAGAATGAGGCTGAGTGCAGGAACGGCGCAATTCCGACGAGCGGTTTGAACTGACAAGTGTCGTGAGCTCAATCTCGTCCCAACCGCGCGGTAAGAACGAGGTCGAATTCACGCCCCGCTGCAATTCAGCGATCCGTCTGAACTTGGACGGGGCGTGACCTCGACCTCGTTTTCGCCCACGCGGTAGGAAAGGGGTCGTTCTCACGCCCAGCTGCGCTTCAACGAATGGTCTGTACTGGAACGGGTCGTGAACTCGGCCTCGTCTTCGCCCGCGTGGCATGAAGGAGGCCGAGTGCACGGAGGAGGAGGAGGAGGAGGAGGAGAAGGAAGAGGAGGAGGAAGAAGAGGAGGAGGAGGAGGAAGAGGAGGAGGAGGAGGAGGACGGGGGAGGAGGAGGAGGAGAGGAGGAGAGGAGGAGGAGGAGGAGGAGGAGGAGGAGGAGGGAAGAGGAGGAGGAGGAGAGGAGGAGGAGGAGGAGGAGAGGAGGAGGAGTGAGGAGTGCCTAACAGAACGGAAGGGGGTCGTGGTCTCGGCCTCGGCCCAGACCGCGCGCAATGGGGGGGAGGTCGAACTCACGCTCCGCGGCAGCTCGGCGAGTGGTTTGAACTGATGTGGGTCGTGATCTCGACCTCGCGTTCGCCCGCGCTGTATGGAGGAAGAGGATGAGGAGGAGGATGAGGAGGAGGAGGAGGAGGGAGGAGGAGGAGGAGGAGGAGGAAGTCTCTTGCGGCCCTCTTGTTGGGTTCTCCTGGGAGCCTCCTGAGGGCCCCGGGGCGGCCTCGTGGAAGCCTTCTGGGGCATCTGGGGGGGGGGCCTCTTGGGCCGTCTAAGAAGGCCTCTTGACCTCTCTGACGACTTCGGAGGCCGTCTTGGGGGCCTCCGCAAGCCGTCTTGGTGCCTTCTGAAGTGACTCAGGGCCGTCGTTGGGAAGCTCTTGGGCGATCGTGGAGTCTTCTTGGGTCGACTCGGGGCCCTCTTGGGGGCCTCATTGCCTGCCTTTGAGCTGTTTTGGAGACCTCTTAGGCCGTCTTGGTCGGTCGGATGCCCAAACAGGCGAGAACCTCAAACTCCATCAACAACTTTGGGAGCATCAATGGTTGTTGCTTCCTCGGGCTCGTTTGAAGGGTCTCTTGGCACCCCCTTGGGCTGTAGCCTCTTGAACTGCTTTGCGGCCGTCCTGGGAACCTCTTGGGCCGTCTTGGGCCATCTTGGGCCGTTTTGTTGTCATCGTGACTGCCTTGGAAGCCGTCTTGGACGCCATCCTGCCTGTCTGGAGGCCGAAAAGGGCGCCAGGGTGCGACTTTCGGCAGGTGCGCCGCGGTGCGGGAGGGACGCGCCCCCAGCACACCAAAGACCCCCCCAGACAACAGCAAGCATGCTAGCACGCCCTCTGGGCACAATGCCCGCTGGCGGGTAGACATCTCTTTAGTTTTCTCTCTCTCTCTCTCTTGTTCTCTCTCTCTCTCTCTCTCTCTATATATATATTGTTGTTCTCTATCTCTCTGTGCTCTGTATATGTTGTTTTTTTTGTTCTCTCTCTCTCTCTCTCTCTTTTTCTCGCTCTCTCTCTCACACACAATGTATAGATACATGTACATTCCTTCCTGTATTCTACGAAATTGCAGTGGGGATCCCCCCCCATGAGATATGGGGGGGCCACGAATCCCCCCTCCCCATGACGGCCGAACAGACGGCCCAGGACGGCCCAACGGACGGCCCCCATGCTTTCCAAAACAGCCAACGGTCATCTTCTCTTTCCGTTGACACCCAGTGTCCGCAGGCTGTGGTGGCAACAGACACCAGCCCCAGAAAAGAACAGGCTGGTGGTGGAAGAAAACCCTTGCACCCCACCAGCCCCAGAAAAGATCAGGCTGATGGTGGCGCGGCAACTGTACAGTGTGGTTGCACAGACGACGAACTACTGTAAGACGCCCTCGCCGAACATCGAAAATGAAACAACTCAGAATGGGCCTCAGGGGGCAACATGGTGGCACTAGACACCAACCCCAGAAAAGAACAGGCTGATGGTGGCGCGTCACCCGTGCACAATGGTGGCACAAACGAAAAACTGAAAACTGAACTTGAAACATCTGCTCGGCATATCAGATTGAGATCACACTAGATTGGTCCGCGCGACGATTCTTTTTCAATGAAAGATGCAGGTCGCATTGCCGACAACGAGACAATATTGAACCGCACAACTGTCTCAAGCCTTGCAACCGCGAGGGTACGGCCATCGGAGGCGAGGGATCCATGGAGTGAGGGAGTGGCGAACCTTCCCGAACTCCGTCGGGATCAAAATCTCAAGATATCTCGTGTGAGGCCGCACGGACTCGAGATGCAACGGTTGTCGCCGTTGCCGTAGCCCTTCGACGGACGACGCTGACCCTCCAATCAATTCTTGCACTGCAATGGTCCTGGCAGATTTTTGAAGATCTGGCGAAGATCCTGGGCCGATTTCGGTAGGCGGCCGGGTTCCCGGGTTCCCAAATTCCCTGTTCTGGGTTCTGGGTTCCCGCTTCCAGGCTCTGGGTCGGTTTCGGTGGGCGGGCTGGGTTCCCGGGTTCCAAATTTCATGTCAGGTTGATTGGGCTCCCGGGTTCCCAGCACCTGCTTCCGGGGTCCTGGTAAGATGCCGATGCAGAAAAACACATGCATATCACCACTCCCCAAACAATGCTTGCACTGAATGGGGTCCTCTTGGGCCGTATTGGGGCTCTCCTGGGCCAATCTGCGGCCCATCCTCGCTGTGTGGAGGGTCTCTCTGGGCTGTCGCGGGACCATCTTGAAGCTGTCCAGTGCCGTCTAGGGGTCCTCTCACGTCGTCTATGTTGGAGCCCTCTTGGGCCGTTTCAGCCGCGGGATGCCCGAGAAGGCGAAAACGCCACAACCATTTGTATACGGAAGGGGGAGTCCGTGCTTTTGGCCTCGTCGGGCCTTCCGGCGAAACTGCGGCCAGGCAAAGTGCCCGCCAAATGATCAAGCCATCCGATGAGTGCGGTCCTTCTCTGGAATGCTATGCAGAAATCGTGGCAGTCTGTACAGGTGGAGCGTGAGAGCTCAAAATTTGCCTTGAAGCCTCCGGCATTTGGCAGGATGTGATAGAGATTCAGCGCCGACGTGGCCCTGCGAATTTGGACACAATGAAGGCCCCCATTCAACCTTTGTATTACACGATCGCCCATCGAGCCGTAAGGCTCCGAGGCGCGTGGATCGAACTGACGACGATGGGGAATCCGTCGTGGCCGACCTCGAAAACGCACCCGCTGAGCACGGTCCGCGTGCGCTCGCGACTGCGGGCGGAACGCGGAGCCGCACCATGGACATGAGATTTGCGGGCCTTCGATGCGCCAACGGATATGCCAACGCGACCGGGCACTCCGTCAAAGGCAGCCGCGGAGGCAATGGTGCCGCAAGCATAAGCCTGTATCGACGAAACGGGCTCTGAGCCGGTATTCTTCAACTGCTGCTCCTGACAGTGAGGCGCCTTCTGCGGATCAGCATCGTTCGACTGGCTCCCCTGTGTGGCTGTCAGTCAGTGGTTCGTCGCGTTGCGCTCCTGTTGCTGTGGCGATGTGCAAGCACGAACTTGTGAAACAAAAAAACTACACGGACTGCGCGGCAGTCCCCGCCCTACGCGGCGCGCTCCAGCGCCTCAGCCCACCACCTCGCGAGCGCCCTCAGTCCGACGACGATGCCGAGCCTGAACTGCCTCGCGGGACGCCTTCCACGGCAGAGCAGATCGCGCTGCCATCTGCACTGAGGCAAACCCCCGTCGGGCGTGTCACTCGACGCCGCGACAGGATCTTCGACGTCACCACCGCCGGCAGGACGTGCGGGGGCAGGCCCGGCCCGAGATTGGCCGTGACGCTGCGGCGGATGCGCCGCCTCTGGGCCGCCTTGGCGAACGGGCTCTCCTCGGCGGCCTCCCCCGCGTCGCTGTCGACCGGCTCGGTGAACAGGCTGCAGTGCGGCCCGCCGCTCCACGGCGAGGGCGGCGGGCTCGAGGGGCTGGGCCGCGGGCCCCCGACAGAGGCAGCCGCCTGCCGCAGGAGCGCCTCCGGAGCACCGCCGCCGGCGGCCCTCGCGGGAGGCGGGGACGCCCCCCGCCCCGCGGCCCGCGGGCCCGCAGCCACCACGGCCGCGACGCTGGCCTGGCCAGGGCCCCTGCACTCCGGGTCGAACTGGATGACCTCGATGCGTGTTGCCTCCTCGTACTCGAGGGCCACGTCCCAGAAGTAATCTCGAGGGCCCAGGCAAGCATCATCGAAACAGTATCAAACGAGCACCGCGCCCTGGGACCCGACGCGTGAAAACCCTGCCGTTTTTCGGCGCTTTCTTGTGGCTCGAGATTCTTCCTGGTGATCAAGCCTAAAGTAGGTAGGAACATCACAAACCTCGATGCTGTCGCTGAACGAGGGGCGCACGCGCCACGCCATCTGCCGCGGCTCTCGCTCGGCCGGGCCGACGGCCCAGAGCGGCTTGCAGCAGCAGTCCCAAAGAGGCGCGGACGGAAACAAACAAACAAACGGCTGGAGCCAGAATGGCTGCGGAGAGAAGGAGAAGGAGGAGGAGGAGGAGGAGGAGGAGAGGGATGAAGAGGAGGAGGAGGAGGAGGAGGAGGA
This sequence comes from Prorocentrum cordatum, assembly GCA_963575745.1. NCBI lineage: Eukaryota > Dinophyceae > Prorocentrales > Prorocentraceae > Prorocentrum > Prorocentrum cordatum. The sequence continues at coordinate 1,576,343 of CAUYUJ010019948.1, read as the reverse complement.
GGAGGAGGAGGAGGAGGAGGAGGAGGAGGAGGAGTGGGATGAGGAGGAGAAGAGGGAGGAGGAGGAGGAGGAGGAGGAGGAGGAGGAGAGAGGGGGAGGAGGAGGGGGAGGAGGAGAGGGAGGAGGAGGAGAAGGAGGCGGAGGAGGTCTTGAGAGTCATCTTTGGCCGTGCTGGGCCCATCTTGGGCGCTCTTGGAGCACTCTTTTGGATCGTCAGCGGGCCCTCGGAGGCTTCTCTTTGAGGCCGTCTTGGGGGGTAGTTAACCTCAGGGTGCCATTGAGGACCTCCCCGGAGCTATCATTAGCACCGCACCGTAATTAAATAATTATTGGGGTTTTCGCCGAACGATACAATTAGCACCGCGCAAATGGAAGGAAAATAAATAATTCCCGCGCAACGGCTCAGGTGGTATCCCACTTGGAATTAGAATATGAGTAAGAATAATAATGCGAATAACAATAAGAATACGAATAGGACTCCCCCATGGGACTCCCGCACAGCAGACGCGTCTGCGTTCAGAGCAGTTTCTGAGGATGTCTCAGGCGTGGCGCTTGTTTCAGAACCACACGGAGACCAGATTTGCGAGAATGTCTCAGGCGGTTTGCTTGTTTCGGCGGGCAGACTCGTCTGCGTTCAAAGCAGGTTGCGAGGTGCCAAGGTAACGCTTCTAGGGTGCCGGATGCGTTATACTTCCGCCAGAGATGCGGGGGATTCTTAATTGCTTACTCGGGTTATCTTGGGCTGCCTGGGAGGCCTCGTGGGGAGCCGTCTGGAAGCCTCCTAGAAGGCCCTGGGAGAGGGTATCCAAAAATGCTGGCCGATGCTTGCGAGGTGGCCGGCCCCCAGTTTAGCACGGCGATTGTCGTGAATATATATATATATATATATATATATATATATGTATGAATCTATATATACACAAGATTTTAAGGCTCGCTGCGCTTCGCCTTCTAATATTGATCCTTCTTATCTAAGCTGATGGAGGCTGGAAGCCTGTAGGTGAAAGTCCCACCAGCCATTTAGGGCTACGGTGGTATAGCGAGTTTGGTCTTCTCTCTTCCCCTTCCTTCCCCTGCTCGGGGGAGGGGTAACCTTCCCCTGGACCTGGAGGGGGGGGGGATGGAGGCGTTAGAGCGTCCAAGACGGCTCAAGATGGCTCCAAAAGGCGCTCCAAGTCGCAAGATGGCCTCCAAGATGGCCCAAGATACCTCAAGATGGGTCAAGATAGCCTCCGACACACCTCCAAGAGTCCTCAAGACGGATCCAAGTGCCCTTCGAGCCCTCCACGGCGCCCTCCAAGAAGCCAGAACCCTTCAAAAGCCTAAGGAAAGTCAATGTGTTTGGCATTCTCGTCTTTTCGCTTCCGATGGGCCCCTGAGGCATCAAGATGGCCCCAATGTGGCCCAAGAGAGCCCCAAGAGGGGCCCAAGAAGGCCCAAGACGGCCCCAAGATCGCCCAAGAGGCTTCCAAAGAGCGCTCCAACACGTCCCCAAGACGCCGTTTGAGAGCCTCCGAGGGGGGGACCTGAATTGAGGACCCCGCTCTTTTTGAACAATGGGGCCCAAGACGGCCCCGAGAGGCCTCCCAGCCTCTCCTGAAGATTCTCCACCCCGCCCTTTTTGGCCCAAGATGGCTCCAAGAGAGCCCTAGATAGCCCAAGATGGCCTCCCAAATGGCCCAAGATAGCCAAGCATGGCTCAAGATAGCCTCCGACAGATCTCCAAGAGGCCTCCAGACAGCCTGAATATGGCCCGACATAGCCGAGCATGGCTCATAATAGTTTCCGACAGCATCTAGCCGAGCGTGGCTCAGAATAGCCTCCAACAGGCCTCGGGGAAGCTGGCAATCAATTCTGGACGGGCTGGTGGGGATACTTTCTTGGTTCGCGGCTCCAAAACGGATGACAGGGAGCAAACACAACGTCCTGGGCGCGTGACGATGTAAATTGGCCACCGAGGCGAATGCACGCGCAAGGGACAAAATGACCCTCATTAAGACATTAAAGCGCAAGCTGCGTCAGCAGGAGACCGGCCCAGACATCCCGGCAGGTGGGGACGCAGGCGCGGCGACCGGCGGTGGAACGGGGGGGAGAAGTCGCCCTTTCGGCGCAAAACTCCAGCCGAAACACATTCGGTGAGGCCAGGAGGCGAGGGGCAGGAAGAAGAGAGCGAAAGCGAACGACAAACACAAGCTCATCGCGGCACCCCGAGTCAACGATGGTGCAGCGAACGAGGCCTGACTCATCAGGGCTCACTGAATCTGAGCTGGTGGGGATATTTGTTTTGGTTCGCGGCTCGAAGGACAGATCCAGGGAGCGGGATTCACGCTTGGGGCACAGAGCGAGATAATTGGCTGCAGAGGCACGTAGGCCGCTGAAACGAGTGCACATGCCAGGGACAAAATGACCCTCATTGTGGGGGACCGTCGCAAACATCCCAGCGGATGGGGACGCAAGCGCGGCACTGGCGGCGGACGGATAGGAGAAGTCGCCCTTACGGCGCCAGACTCCAGCCGAACCACCCACCAAGAAAAAGGCACGGAGCACGGATCGTACTGTAGCAGCACGGAGAAACGGCCCTGTCGGCACCAAACTCCAGCCAAGACAGACGGAAGCGATAAAAGAGGGAACAAGAGAGTCGCTGCGGACGCCAAACGGGCACCCAACGACAGGAAGAAGGGGAGTGCACAGAGGGGCCTCACTCGCGGTGACTCACTGTCGCAGACGTCGGGTCTGCCGCTCTTGGACGCGAGAGCGAAGGATACCCAGTCAGCGACCATGCGGTAACGTCACTTTCCGCCTGTGTCCACTGCGTGCAACTTATCCGACACTGAAGAGATCGGGGGCACAAAGTTGCAAGCGCAGACCGAAGCACCTGCAAGAAGGGCCAGCAGGGGGAACAGCCATGACCTGCCAAAGGATGAACCACTCGTGCAGGAACACGCCCTTGCCAGGCCCGTCATCAGGTAGTACCAGAAGCGGGTAAGGTGCACGCCAGTCTTCACCTTACGCGAAACCAAGCCCTTATAGCGCCCTGAAACGTACCATGTGGATCAGGGCGACCCGCAGGTGGGGGTGGCACTGCTAGCCGCTGTGGCGGTGGCAACGGGAAAGGGTTGATACCACTCCCACGCGTCCTCACGACAGCGTGCGCCGCTGGCGACCAGCCGATGCACCACGTCATATCCGTCCAGAGAGTCTGGGGGATCACCGCTGTGGTGTCTGGCGCAGGCAGGCCCGGTGCGCCGAGATGAGCACCCACCTGTCCGCTGGCGCGGCTGGAAGCCAGATGCCAGGCCAGTGTGTGACCCGCTGGGGTGGTGTGACGCTGGTGGGGATTGTGAATGGGGTTGAAGTGCAAGGGCACAGAGACCCTGATCCGTTGGTAGAGGGAAGGAGGGATAGATGGATGTCCTTCCCTCCTGCACGATCAAAGGTCTGATCGATCTGTCCCAATACCTGGGCCCAAACGGCCAGGCGCAGGAGAGGTGAGGATAAGGAGTATATATGAGGGTATTACACGGGTTCTATTCACACCCCCCGTCCCGAATCCCGCCCGTGAGGGTGGGACTCGGGAACAGAGGAAAAGAATCCGTCACCCTTTTACTCCTTTAATCCTCAAGGTTCAGGCAGCTGAGCGCAAAATCTGTATAGCTTCAGCTGCAAAGTAAGGTAAGAAGGAACACCCAGGGCCCCGATTTCTTCGCCAAGCACACTTTGGTGCCCCCTCGGTGCGCCCCAAAAAAACGCTTCGGCACTCGAGGGCGGAGAAGAATGAGACACGGGTGGGCGGAGAAAGAGGATCTGAGCCAGTTAACGCAACATCAGAATCTGCCGCGCCTAAGCGGGGCAGGTGTTGCCACCAGCTCTCTGTCGAGAGCTGGGCATCAGATCAGTCTCAACGCAATGTCAGTAAAGTCTAAAGAGTAAACGATAAAAATATATATTCTGAGGTCGTGTTGATGAACACGATCGCGTTAAGAAACACGTCTAAATGTCAAAGCAAATGTCTGGCCTGACGCAAAGTCGCGTTGATAAACACGAAAAGTTGCATATGTATTTATGTATGTATATATATATATATATAAATTCTGTAGTTGGCGACTCACGTTGGCGTTGCTCCTTAGGGGGCTGCCTTGGGCATCGCAAGAATACGCGCGTGTGCGTGGCCACTTGTCTTGGATATTGAAGTGGCCTAACATGATATAATAGCCACCGCTCGAGGCGAACTTGTGTAATGATAGAGTTCAAGCCTTTCGAGCGGTGGGCCTGGCGGCCGACTCTACTACGCGTCGCCCCTCTCGTAGAACCTGCGGTCCCACATCCTGTGGCCATCGTGCGACGCGTAGCTCGTCTTGAAGGTCTCCCAAGGCGTCCTCGGGATCCAGTGGCGGAACCACTCATTGTACTGGATGTCGCGGACGTATACGAACTCGTCGCTGTTGTCCGTGATGTATATCCAGCATTTGATGTAGGGGCTCCAGTATCTGGGCCCCCACTGGCTGTCCTCCAGGTTGTCGCGCCACCATGTAGCGTAGTCCTCCGTCGTGCGCGCCCTCTTGGCGCGGGGAGGCGTCGCAGGGCTGCGGCTGTCGTCGCTGTCCTGCCGCTGCGCTGCAGTGCCGCGCGGCCCCGCGGGCACGCAGTCCTGCGCGCCAGAGGCGCTGGACCCTACAGCGTCGCCAGGAGCAGGGCGCGGCGGCGGCGGCGGGTGCCGCGGCATGCGTGGCTCCATGGCATCATCAGAGTGTCGGGAGCATGTATCAGGTTCGATCGGATCGGTTCTCATCCCTGAATCAACCCCCCTTTGGTCAGTGGAACCCAAGGCGGGTTCAACAGAAGCAAACGCGACAAGCTTGCGCTGCGTGACTCTCTCACGGGTGCCATCCCCTCTGGGAAGGGCAATCGTGACAAGTCCGCGTGCCTGCCGCGTGCTTCGGTCGAGTCTGCCTGCGTTCAACCACCATTTCTTCCGGCCAGCTTGGCCAGTCCTGATGCTGGCCTCGAGGATTTCACAGGCGTCGCGCATGTCCTCAATGGTATAGGCGTTATTGCCTTTATTGACGCGAGCGCCTGTCATTCGGTGGTGGAACTTCAAATCATTGAGAGAGCGCTGAATGAGGTTGGCAAAGTCCTCACGCTCGCCCATCAATCTGCACATGTGTGCAGGAGGGGAGCCAGCGGCGACCCACTTCTCATACCTCTTCCTAGCAGCATTTGTCTATCTCCTCAGCACGTCTTTCTCATTGCCTGGAACGGAGCGCTTGCCCATCATGATGACCTGCGCTCCGTCTCTCATGTACCTCGTGGTGTCCTCCTGGAAGAGCGTCGTCTTGATCCAGTGGGTCAGCTTCTGGAGGTATGCCAGGTCGCTCTCGACAGCGGTGCTTTTACCCGTAGCACCTACGGCAACAGTGCACTGCCAACAGATGTCACAAACGGCACCTTCATCTGAAACGATCCCTAGGGATAAGATGCGACCGCAATTCCGACATCGCGCGATATCCTGCTGAATATCTTCTGGGGCTCCGTCAATCGTGAGGTGTTCCCGAGACCCCCAGCGAGTGTCCCGACCACGAGCAAGACTGCGGCCGATCTGATCGATGGCATCGCGGTTGATCTCGGCGGTCGGACGGGAAGCGATCGATCTGCTCATTCCCTCGATCTCGATCCTAGACAATCTTTCCCCTGGCAGTCCTACGCGCTCGGTCGTGTCGTTGTCCGCGTCGTCAGTATCACCATGGCATACGTTTTCTGTACGGATACGGCTAGCCTCTTCCTGCAAGGCGGACTCGTTGTCACCCTCCTCGCGGTCGACTCCCTTCTGCTCGGCTATGAGCCGTACCATGGTTTCCTGATCTGGAGCTGCGGATGCAACGCTGCCTGGATCCTGGGGAATATCCTGCTCCGCGCCTGGGTCACGCGGCGCGGCAGGTGTTTCCACCAACTCCCTCCATACGGGGAAGCCTGGGTTGCCGAATGTACGGGTACAATGTGTAAATAGATCACGCAACGTCTTGAGTGCAGGATGGTTCTGGTGAATAGCATCTTCTGTGAAATCACGAAGCTCCGCAATACTGTCCAGCAATATGATTTGATACACTTTAGAGATCCATTGGAAGGCGCCTGTAGTCGACTCCTCAATGACCTCTGGGTCCAAGTAGTGCACCAACTTTTTGAAGAAGCTATCTGCACTGCAAATCGGTAAGTCACGTGCCCATTTGTGGATATGATTGCAATCCAAATAGTATGTCTCTGCGTTCCATGTTTTGGATCCAAATTGAATCTCAAACCGTAAGTACGATTGTGCTTTATCCACCACAATCTTGTCCGCGCCAGTGTGCACCTCAATGATTTGTTTCACCTTTATCATAGGTGAGTCCACCAACAGCTCCGACGTCCAGCGGTATATGCGGTGGTCATATGATTGCTTGATCCATTTTGAGTCCTCCTCTGGGGCGTAGTCGGGGTGGTTGAGGAAGTCTTCTGGCGGGTCGATAATATTGTCGAGGAGGCTCGCGTCGACTTGCTCATCTGCGTGGATCTCTGCTGATAAATCTGCTCTCATGTTGTCATGTGCTGCTTTCTCCTCGGCAGTGAGTGGGATGTTTGATATATCCACCATGACGGTAACCAGAGGGTCAGCAGATTGGCCTGCCTTTTGTTGCGGTCCATCGTCCGCGGTAGCAGTATCCTCGGCAGGTGCGGCCACCAGCTCTTCGGGATCGGGTGTCCGAGGAGCGGGCCGTCTGGTCGGCGCACGTGGGACACGTGGCTTATAAATGCTCGGCATTCCGAGATATGGTAGATCACCATCTGTTTTATGCAGATGTATTTTGTCGCGGCATGAGGATGGTCCTTCCAGCGCAGTATTCATATCTCTCGGGTCGATGTCGGCACGTACTGGCAAAGCGAAGACAACACCCTTGAGAGGCATGCTTTTGTCGTTGTACCATATGTTTACCCATCGTAAACCGTAGTTGAGGATAGGTATTTGTACCGCAAAGTACTTGACTAAGACTCCGAAATGAATGATTGGGCCGTATATGTGGCCCTTGTTCATGAGGACCTTGGTGTTGTGATTGCCCTTGGGGTAGTGATTGTCATAATGATAACAATTGGTAGATCCCCAATTCTTAGTGACAATGAAGTCCCCCATGCGAACATCATTAAATATAGGCCGGCGATTCCAATCTTTCTGTGGAATCTTTGCTGTGATGGGTCGAAGAGCCTCTCGGCAGTATGACATAGCGATCAACCATTCTTTATCTTCTGTATTGTGCTCACAATTGTCGATCAGAGCGCGGACCATTTGTTCGTCCAAGGCGTCGGCGTCAGATATGCGGCCAGCAGGGGTTGCCCCCAGCTGAGGGGCAATCGGTCGCTGAGCCGAAGATCCTGATGCTGATGGCGTCCTTGGCTGCTGATCCATGTCGTGATCCGTGTCAGCTGGTGTAATCCCAGGAGGGTTATCGATAAACTCCTGCCCAGGAAGAACGGCACAAATTTCGCATTTGCTCTGTGGTTGTCTCGCGGCCAATGGCGGATAGTCCCAGGCCGGGCCCTCCGGCCATATCTGCCGACCGTGCTCGTGGCGTGGTTGGAGACGGCGAATTGCAATAACTGCCGCTGCAGGAACCACGTCTTCTGTCATAATAGCATCTTGGGCGCCCAACCAAAATCTGCAACCAGCTTTTGTGGCAATCTCCATGTTGATCACCAGCTCGACCTCGTTCTTGTAGTGATTGGACTTGTATGACTGCACCGAGGTGTGGGGATTCTTCTGGACATTGTCTATGTATGTGCTGGAACTGAAGAATGCCTCCGTGCGCGGTGATGGTTTATAATACTTGTCTCTCTGAGAAGATGGACCGATATAGCCAGGAATGGTCCCTGACTTAAGAATGTTGCGCCAAGCACGGAATGTCGTGCAGTGGTGGAGGTATTTCACGTCTGTCCAGTGTAGGCCCTCCCAGCCCATGTTCCACGGTTTGGAAAGTGGATTGACGCAACTGTGGCCTCCAACACATCGAATGGCAATAACGCTGTTCCAGTCGAAACAGCTGGGGTCACCTCCTTCGGGGATTGGTTTGGCGTATATCTCAATCCGATTCTTCTGCGGGTCAATATGTTTCTGGAACGCACGAATGATGAAGATCGGGTAGTAATCATTCCAATCGGGATACCCATCTTTCTCACCATCCTTTTTGAAGCGCGTCATGGCCGCATCGGTGGATGGTCCATTGTGGTTTTTACGATCACTGAATTTCCGTTGGACCATATCCTGAAAGGATTCCAATTACTTGGGATCTTCCAATCACGATCCGTTGTCTTCGGCCATATGTTGATACGTCGATCATGAAATTGGTTGATGTGGAACTTCTTGTAGTGGATCTCGTGGCGTAACATCGTCGTGATATATTTGCTCATGTATTTAGGATATCCGAGCCACTCATCAAGTAGTTCAGGACCATAACGTATATCGTCGTAGTGTGGTAGCAATATCCACTTCCATTCTGGAAAACAACCAGATTGTGCAATATCGGGAGCATGAGCAATCACACAATCGTCGTGTTGCAATTGATCGAACCATTCCTCATTCTGCAGGCAAGCAAATCCATTGGTCGCAGATGTACCCCGCAATACAGGAGAAACGTACGGATGGTCATCCACGATGCCTGCTTGAAGCTTGTACTCTCGAATAGTGCTGCGTTGTCGAACGCCCTGATCTGGCTGATGTCCTCGTACATGGAACGCTCGCAGCTGTCCTGCCACGACAATAAATTCACCGTGTGTGGAGAAGGGTCGTCGTCGGCAGGAGTTGCCTCCAGCTCCATCGCATCTAAGTCAGTGCCGTCGTCGGGGATCGGGACTGTCTCGGCTTTCGGGAGCTGTTCTGCTGGCGATTGGTCTGCTGGCGTGCGGTTTGGGAGCGGGCCAGGCGTGGATGGCGCTGGCACGGCTATCGGTTGCGGGCCAGGCTGTAGTGGCTCAGGCAATGGGCCTGGCGGTGCTGGCTGGTCCGCCTCAACCGCCGCGCGCCATGCGGCAGTCGGAACATCAGGATCGTGTCCCAATGCCACTCGATCCAATGCATTCTGTCTGAAGAATGCTTTGCATGCTTCGATGGTCTGTTGGTTCTCGGCAGCAGGGCCTACACGGTGAGCGTTCAACCTGTTGCCTTCTGCAATGAGTCGTGATTTGGTCTCGTCATCGTCTCCGTCCAAATCGGTAGTCTGCTGTAGAAACTGCTCAAACACAACCCAAGCAACAGCATGTGCATCTTCAACTGTTTTCATGATCTTGGGGTGGAGGAGCTCTTATTTTTGGACTGAATCCCAGGATGCCCATGCCCCAGGGTAGTCGTTGATTAGCAGTAAGAGGTAACTGAATAACTCGTCATATGCAGGACCAAATGGATCGTTCTGAGGAATAGCCTTGTTCGGCTCGCGAGGATCAAGTGCTGGTGGCTGTGTCGGGATTCCAGGAATAGGTATGCCTGGGTCACTTGCGGTAGCTGGCAGTGATGCCGGCAGCGCACCATCGGCACATGATGCCATCCAAGCACAATGAGCCATCTCGCCTGCTGTCCGTGTCATCAGCGTTGTGAGGCTGAGATCTCTCTTCCATTCGTTTGTGATCCTCTCTCTAAAGTCAAGAGCCTCCATGATCTCTTTGGCCTGTCTGTAGGCCTGCTCGTCCGTGACGGGAGTCATAATAGGAGGTCTGAATGGATACGGCTGAGAAGGCAGTGACTGGATCAAAGCACAGAAATTACGATAGCATACTGCGTCACAGAACTGTGTCGTAAACATCGCCATGTTGTGATTGTTCTGTTTTGCGTGCCAAGCGTGATACATCCACTTGTACGTGTACTGGCATGAGCGTCGGGACGCCGCCCTCACATTCCATCTTCTGGAGCTCGCGCACAGAAGTAGGTGCACGATCCTCGTGGCGACGCATGTCCACGGTATTCTGTCCGTGGTTGGCACATGTAATGTCGTTCGCGCTCCATACCACCATGGCATTGAGGCCTCTGCAATAGTGCCTTTGTTTTACGTATGCGGGAAAATCATTAGCCCAATATTCCCAGATGGCCTCGTTTAATTCGCGCCACTTTTGATAGAGGCATTGTCGCTGTATATCATCAGGCCTCTGGCCTCGCGGATCATTTTGATCATGTTGCGCTGCTCGAGGGTGGGCTCGAACTGGTTGTTGAGAATAGCTGTGGTACGGCTCTCCTGTGTCTGCGTACGCTGTTCACAGAGCTCTGCCATATCACAGCGGGTGCCTCCACCAGCCTCTGGCAATTGAATGCAATATTGGCCAATCGGCGTATCGTTCTGTTTGAACCATTCTTTGTAATTGCCAACGGAGAATGCCCACATCACGATGTCGTCACGGATGATGGCCGACAAATGCTCGAGGATAGCGCCACCCATGCATTCCGCGCGATTGAGGCACGGCATAAATAACAGTACAAGACCAACGTTTGATACTTTGGCGAGATGGTCTCGCTTCCGTGGGCTGCTGAGCTCGTCGGTGCCGTGACTTGGGTACTTCTTGTGCTTAGCGGCCTTGGATCCTCTCTTGGGCTGCATAATCCATGTTGATTCGGTGTACAAATTGGTCCATGTGTATGCGTGCCCTGATGGGCCGAAGGCATGATGCAAGAGAAGCCCCAGGTCTTCCTGTACGAGTGAGCACCACCCGTTGTCTGAAAGAAGAATAGAAATCAACCGACCACCACACAACGCGCTGCACTTTGCCTGTTCAAGCTCGAGTGGGTCAATATCAGGACCAGGAGTAAGACCAGGGTCAACCTCAGTGGGGGTCTCGCCAATGAACACAGAGCCCTCATCGTATGGTTGCCAACGATACGTGCTCGTCATATTTTCGTCGTACTCTGGTAGTGCCTGCCAGCCGTCTGGGTGATCGGATGGCGTTGCCACCGCCTTGGAGTATGATCCGATACCTCCAAAGCCTCCGCGTGCAGTCAGCCATGTACTGAGCTTGCGGCGGAATTTGCTCGTCTGGTTAATGTCGGAAAATGCCCCCATGTCGGTGACAAGGTTATCTTCGACAACGTGGCCGATGTGTCCTGCAGTATCTGATGTCCTGGCTAAGCCAGGTGGGCGCGTGGGTAACTTGATCTTTCCACGATCAAGTTTAGGAGCATAGCTTGGAGTTGTAATTCCATTGCTGTATACATCAGAAGGTGCACAAAGACCATTTCCATAATAGTATTTTGTATCCTGAACGCTGTCCTCGGCATATTGTCCCAGTACTGCGCTGCCAATGTTGGACCAATCGTTGTGAATCATAATCCACTCCGTCTTCAATATCACCGTCGTGAGGTCCATTGGCGGACACTTGCGGTGTCCTGGGATCACTGCGTTCAAATGATCATGTAAGCCACGAACACTTTCTTGTACAGACGAGTTACGAGTGAAGAGGCTGGAGATCATGCGCATGGCCCTCATGAAAGACAGCCATGGTGTAGCCGTAATCGTGCTGTACTCGTAGTTGGCGTCGCCGCCGACTGTTCCACCAGTTTCGCTGATCCAACTCTTGACGTCAGCAGGCGCAGAGCGGGCAACTTCTCGAATGGTGGATTCGTCGGGTACGCGGAGATCAAAATCTGCACTGCGATCAGCGCGCCGTTGATGTATGTATATGTATCCATCATCAGGATCACGAGGACGACCAGTTTGAGCGTGGTACGTGAAGCCCACGCGGTCGTCGTCCTTGGCGTTCGGGTCGCAATCGGCGTCGCAGCCGATGGGCCAGCCGACGAGGTGGAGCGGCTGTGCCTGATCCATCTCGGGGATGGGGCATCGGGATTAGAACAGATCTCACTTATTTGCGCCTCGCACACGGCGAACAGGATGCTTGTAAGCTTTGTAGCTCGAGTCGTAAAATTGCTGCGGCACGAACGGATAATGAGTGTCCTAGACCTCTCTGTATTCTGCGGAGGTGAGGGAGGGTGGCGGGGATGTCTACCGTGCGGGGAACGTGCTCTCGAACGAGGTGTGCGCGAACCAGTAGCTGCAGCGGGTGCACCAATGTGGTACATACATGCACATATGCCCTCGTGACTGGCTTGTCCAACGCACTGCATTCCACGTGCTGACCCTACCTCGCCCCATCTTTCTTTCTCTGTAAGCAAGATTTTGCATACTTCCGGACATCCATCCAGTTTTGGAGGTTCAGCAACATGAGGTAAACCGTCGGGCCTCCGAGGCCCTTTCAATGGTTTCCATGGTTTCTTTGGAGGGCATTGTACCGGAGTAACGGGAAAGATGAGCGAGTGCTCCAAGAGGTCCCTCCAGAGGTCTGCTTTCTTTGGCTCGAAATGTTTGGTCATCATATCTGCAATCTGCTCTTTTGTACCTACATATTTGAGCTCAATATGTTCAAGTTGGCATGTCTCACATATCCAATCCAGGTTGATACGATGAGTACGATGAAGATGACGAAGACGAAGTGCTGGTGTACGTCCCTTTGGGACAATTTTGATCACGGCCTGGTTATCCTCGAGGGCGATAAGACGCACTTTGGGAGAGCTGATCTCCTGAGCAGGTTCTGGATCCACGTGCAATACGGTACCCTCATGGGATATCGTACGCCTCTTTGGAGGCGTAGGTAACTCCGTCTTTAGCGGTAGTTGCCTACGGCTAGGAGAAGATCCCCTAGTGGGGGGCGCCTTGCGAGGCGATGGCTGGCGCCTCTTCTTTCTGGCGGCCAACGTCGGACACGTCGCCGTGTCGGCGTGTCTCTGGCAGCCCAGGCAAGAATTCTTCTCTTTGCATGTGTTGGCAACTCCCACCACGGCTTCCCAGAATGAGAGTAGTGGTAGTCCTTCCAGTCGCAGTGCTGAGTCAAGAGCAACGATCTCGGATTCTGTAGATGAGTGCGATACAATCGTTTGTTTCTTACACACAGCGTTGACCGGGAAGAACGTATTAGGTCCAACAAGCGCGGCGAAGACGCCGGTAGTGGATTTGGAGGATGTACTGCAATCGGCGAACGAGGCGTCAGTGAAGAGCATGATGGATAACTTATCTGACGAATCGCCTATCTATCCGTGTAAACAATGTGTGCGTGTCGTTTTGATGTAGCATATCAATCGATGTAGACGTTTATCACACTGGGTATTCCATTTGGTAATTTCTCTGGCAAGCAGACATACTGGATGTAAAAAATCGAAACGACAGCAACGTGCCAGGTAGAGAATCTTCATCAGTACACTCGCCGCGTCCTGGCCAAGGATGCCCTCATCGGAGTAATCGGAATCGGTGAAGGAGGTGTCCTCGATGCCAGGGGTCTCGGCGTCAGGTAGGTCACCGTATGTGACTGGTATGGATTCTGTTGTAGTAGATGGTGTATCGACCGATCTTGCTGGGCTGGATGATCGTGGCCGTGCGTTGAGCACACTAGAAGGTCTGGCGACCGACCCGGAGGAGACAGGCGATTTGGATCGCGAAGTCCTCGGCGAGTCGGACCGTTTCCGACGTGACCCTGGTCCCTGGGCGCGCTTGGAAGCGCATTCCAGGTACCGCTCAATGCACTGATCAGTAAAACCAAGCATGTCATGTCGAATTCCACGAACTTGTTTGGCAGTATTGTAATCTTTCTCACTGTGTACGGGCAACATAGGTCGTATGGTAGACATTATTTTGTCGAAGATGTTATGCGGTACATCGTATGCCTGTTGTCCAAAGCCAAGATATTGTGAGTATGGAGTAGGTGGATCCAAGTCAATACCGCTTTTGCGGGTATAATCCCAGCCAGCCTGTAGATTGTGAGCTGGTCCGGCTAATTTGAAGTTGTCCACATATACTGAAAGTAGCAGTCCCAGTTTGTTGTGTCTCCATACGCATTCCCATCCTGGAATAGGCTCGAAACCAACGCTTCCCAAGAATGTGCGACACTTTCGTTCCCAAAAGACACCTGCAAGAGGGTGTCCGTATAGTGCCAATCGTAATCGGCACACTGGATTTTTGTATTTTGACCAGGATGTCGGTTGGCGCCATTTGGGCATGGTAATCCAAGTAGCAACTGGATCGATTCGTCCGTCGCCGTATAATAATGCCTGCGTGTAGGCTCCAGGTGCATCACTTTGTTCGCCCGCATAGTGTGGCAATAATGCAGTAGCATCGCAAAGTTTGGAAGCCTCAATATGCGAAGCACTGGAAGCGGCGTCGGCGAATCTGGCTGCCAAACCAGTTTCATCTTTGCCTGTATTGCCCTGAACCACCACTCGGCCCTTGAATGTACGTAGATCAGGTGGAAGCTCCTCATGTTTGACTGAAGATAGCTCCAAGATATTGAAGAAATGAACTTTCGTCCCAGTGCGAATAGCTTGTGGCTCGATATCAGCTTTTTCTGCAACGGTCTCCAACATCCACGTTTGTTTCTTCTCCAGTCGCTCGTATTCTTTTCGCAGGGCTTCCTGTGCACGTGGTTCTGCGGCAACTTCTTTCTTACTCAGATTTCTGGTAACCAGGGCCGGGCGTGCCCACGAGGAATCGGGAATTGTGTCTCTGTGTGCCGATGTATAGGTCGTCTCACGTGGCATAGGTGGGCACTGCTACCGACTGGGTGAACTGGCGTATAAGCGGGTTCATGGTCCCAAAGTCGGTCCCCTCACTATCCACAAATACCAAAGCACGTTCGTCTCCAGCATGCTGTTGTGGGGGTTGGAGGTAGTACAGTACCGTAGTAATGTCACGTGGCCCACCAGGTAGTTTGGCATACAGAATTTCTTTGTTATGCCCTTGACGTTTTCGTCACGGATGACCGCGCCGTTGTCAGTGTCGTACGTAATCCTTCGTTCCACAGCATTCCATGTGGGCCCGCCAGCTGCAGTGGTACGGAAATTGTTGGCCTGTTTGTCCTGTCTTGTCCACGCTCGAAGTGCAGCTCGGTCGCGAATCTCACGAGCTCGTTTAACGTCTTCGGCGTACTCGATTTCTTTCTTTTGCTGTCCACGAGATAAGGTTTTCCAACGCTCGGGAAGAATGTGATCAGGACGCGTAGTAGTCTGTACACGTGTCTCGCGGCCACGGACCACCATTTTGCCATCTGGCGTTATTTTTGGAAGCTCATAGAATCGAACCAGGCCCGTCCATGGCTCGCTCAACTCCCTGCGGTCGTTGGCGCTGACACCGCCCCAAACATCGCGAAAGACACTTTCTCCTTCAAAGGTGGAAGTCGTCTCGAAATCTCGTGTCACGTCGAGCTGATCAACAGGTACAGGTATGTTCATGACGTCGTCCGTCGGTATGAACAATTTCTTGCGTGGAGTACGTATATGTCTGATGACGCAATATCCGCGCTGTTCCCAGTAGTCGGGCTCCGGCGCTGGTGCAGCAACTTCAGAGGCCGATGCGTGGATATCAGCGATGTTGTCTTCCGTTGTCATCATAGACGGATCATCCCATTCTTTAGGGTAGGAAAGTGGAGGATCGGGCATTGGTTTGTCGCCCAAGGGGCGAGAGGTAGATGCCTTGACCTCGTCGTGTGCCTCAGGGTTGTGGTGTCGCAGAGTACCTTCTTTCACTGGGTAGGTGAACTTGCCATCGGGATGATGATGTCTTTGACTCTGTGCACGTGACACAATTCCCCATCGGGGTTCTTGGCGTATGTAGCCGTGTCCAAGACAAGATAATCGCCTGACCATCGTCCACCAGAGTGTAAATGGTAACCCATGAATAACCCTTCCCGAGTGTTTTCTTTGAACTTTGCAGTCTCGTTATTATCTCGGGGTTGAGGCATTCCCAGAAGATCCGAGCACCAAATGGAATGCAGTGCCCGGGAAAACTTTCGCCAAAACGTATTTCATGAGCTGTCTTGTCGACGTGCTCCTCGCTGAGGGCAGCAACGCCCGTGGATGGATGCACAAAATTATGTCCACAGCAAAAGGCTTGCATGGCCTCTTTCCACCATTCATGTCCCAGACCAGACATATGCAACACAGCTCTCGTACCGAGAATGACAATCTTGACGATGCGCTCGATCAATCCATTCGTTTGCGGACGATGCGGCGTACTAGTGTCATGTCTCCATCCCAGTTGGCGGCAAGCCTTCTGAAGCTCTCCAGAATTGTCTGTGTAGATATGCTTCACCTCATCGTTCGCGGCGATGAACTGTTGAAAGGATGCCTTTGTGGTAGCTGCGTCTTTGTGTAGTGCTGGGTAAGCCATGAAGATGCCGGTGTATCTATCCAGGACAACAAGTGCATACTTGTCGCCGTGCTTGTCGGCGGCATCGTCTTTGGCCAAGACGATATGGTCGGCAGTTAGAGCTTCCCCAAACTTCTTCGGGATAAAAGCCTCGTAGGCTGTGTCCTCGGTGGGGTCTGCCGGTGGATGTGGTTTGCGCTGTCGTCGACACGGAGCATTCTGCGCCATCGTGCGAGAACAAATCTCACAGTCTGGGTGTTTTGGACTGTGGGTCATGTAATGCATCGGGTCAATCGGCTTCTTCTGTCTGTTTGGAAGAACGCGATCATTGTCGTGGTGCACTAGTGTGAGCGTCTCCGTCGGGATGTCGGTATCTGCTTGAGCTGTATCTGCTAGCCCCCCGCATGTTGGAGGAGAACACTGCGTCTGAGACATAAGCGAGTCGGTGGGTGTGTCCACGTTAGGCTCGGCGTTATTTGTGTCGGGAGGTTCTTCGACCGTGGCGGTCCGTGCTCCTCCTCCCTCGCCGACATGTGGTCTCTTGGGGCAGGTCCCTATGTGGGGCCGCAGCTCATCTGCAGTTGTTGACTGCTCTGTAGTTTTGCAGCACCAACATACGTCGTTGCAGCGGGCGGATGAACGCTTGCGCTGACGACGTCGGGGTGCTGACGAAGTGCATAGACGTGGTGGTGGTATCAGTATCAGGTCGTCGAGTCGTAATTCTGGAACTCTATTGTTGACTGGAACCTTATACCATTGGCCCCCCGGATCCTGAAGCAAGTAGCCCAGCTCGGGATCCCAAAGCTGCCGAAAGCCATCAACCTCAATCAATTTCCCAACTGATAGTAAAGATGGACAGTCTGGCAAGGCAAGGGCTGAACTATGTAAGCCAACCTCGGGTAGCCGTATGTCGTAGTGCTCGTTGACAGTACGATCACCATTGGCAGTTTCCAGAATATGCTCTTCGCGAATAGATATGCGATCCGATTCGGTCTGCGTCAGTTCATGTTTACCCTGAATATGATGCGCAGAACCACTGTCGAGAACCCAAGATCGTGTCAATGCAGCAGTCGAGCGTGGTGGGTCGACTTGCATCGTCGTTGTCTTCGTCTGGGCTGTCTTTGATGACTGCTTGACAGCGTCGTCGTATTCTCGGATCGCAGTTGGTGTGACCACCGACTCCTTGTGTGTCGGTAGTCGTATAGATCTTTGTACCACAGCTGTGCCTCTTTTTGACATTCTCGTAGAGCGTCTGCACTCTGATCCCACCATCGTTGTGGTAGCGGGTCTGGTACATTGACAATGTCACCCTCGTTCGGCATCTCCTTCCACTTGTCCAATCTGGCCCTGCCAGATACGGTATGTAGGTAGTATTCCACATTATGTGTGTCGAAGCGTATCCGACGGCGTGGTTTGGTAGATGTCGTAGTGACCTTAGTGTTGGCCATGAGGGTCTTGTCACGAATGACGTAACTGCGGTCGGAACGGCGTGAACGTCGATAATTGGCTGGAGAACGTGCTCTGGCGTGGGGAGAACCACGGGACGAACCACGGCTCGTGGAACGTCTGCCACGTCCTCTGTCACTACCGTATGGTCTATCACGGCCGCGTGGGCTTCCGCGTCCGCCGCCACGGTTGTCTCGTCCTCGGGAGGTAGATCTCGGAGATCTGTCGTAACGACCTCTCGACTGACTGCGAGAGTCTGGAGACCTCCTGGAGGATGAACGAGATCGGTCGTAGTGACGTCGGTTGTGACGTCCATGGCGTGAGCCGTTTGTGTAGCGTAACCCCCCGCGTTGTGAAGAACGTTGGCTTCCTGATCCGCGGGATAGTGATCGGCCGCGACTATCCTGACTGGAGGTCCGTGGTCGACTCGGGCTTCGCTCGGGAGTCTTCGCACCAGGTGTAAGGTGAGCGTATGTGCATTTGTCGCCCTTAGGGCACTTGTTCTGTGCGAAGTCTTTACACTGTGCAACGTGTGGAAAGTTGCACTTGTCGCCTCTGGTGCATGTGTTGCGCTTGGCGAACTCGAAGCAAAATGGTTTCGATGCTGGCTTCTTGTGATTCGCAGGAGTTGACACGCTGCGGCGGGAGTTGCCACCAGCTGTCGATGCTCTGGAAGATCTGTTGTTCTTCCAATCCCTGGAATAGGTATGCAAAGCCTTGCATCGTTCACCATTGCGACAATTTCCTTTCTTCCAGGCAGCGCACACATTGACTTGAGAACGTGTCTCATGTTCGTACCGTAACTTATTATGATTATTCTCCAAGTGTTTGAGCTCCAGTACGTCCAGGACGCGCTGTCGGAGCCAGTCATGGGTACGATTCGGGTCGCTGATCTTCATGCGCTGGTACTCGTACATGTCTTGTTTCATCCAGGCATGTCTCCGAATCTGTGTACGAAACAGAGATTCCAAGATATTTGGGTCGGGTGCTTCTCGGCACTCCAATAGTAAAGCGTCCCAGGCAGTAATAAAACGTTGCAAATCTTCATCTCTCATCCGCAGTTCTTTTTGGCGCTCGAAGTCGTGCAGGTCGTCATCGACCTCTGTCACTTTGTAGGACTGTAGGATGTGCCAGTATATCTGGCGTCCTTTGAGCATGCGTCCTGCTTTGTGCTCTCTGGTTTCGATGAGCCTGATTTGGTAGCGCAAGTCTGAGGATAAGATGTCGCTCAGAGCAGTAGCGAGTCTGCAATCGATGCTCTCAAAATCTCCACTGTCTTGTAAGTCCTCGAAGGTACACTCGGGCTGTTCAGCCACGCATTGGAAGGCATATGATTTGGATGGTCACCCTGGGGCGGCGCCAAAGTTCTTCCGTACCTTTTGCTGCCACTCGAGCAGCTGCGTGATCTTAGGCAAGACAGGGACTCGGACGGTGTCTGACTCCTTGATAGGAGTAGTAGTATTGACCGAAACCGCAGACAATGGTTGTGAGGGTATCGGTACACCGTCAGTAGTTCGGTTCTGTGCGCACAGGAGACACATGGCGTGTCTGTGCAGAAGCTGCCGCAGAGGCTGCTCCTGGTGACGTGCGTCGTTGTTGTCCTGCAGAAGCTTGTGGTGCTTCAGCGGACGCTGCCGTCGGCCTGTGCAGGTCGGTTGCAGGTCGAAGGTGGAGACTGGTGTCGTTGGTGTGGTCGATCAGCTGATTCGTCCAGCTCGTCATGTCTTCGTGTATTTGGGCCACCTTTTGGCGTGTGTACTCATCAGTATCCCGAGAACGTTGTGAGTGCCGATCAAGTCGTTGCTCGTAGGCTCGGAGACGGGCGCCTTGTGCCTCCAGCTCGCTTTCCAGACGTGCGAGGTGCCCCTCAACACGTACCTTCTCAGTATCTCTCTCCCGAATAACCTGGGAGAGCTCCAACTGCGTGTGGTCCGCCGCCTTCTCAACCTCCTGCAACCTGTCAGTGAGGCGGGCGAAATCGTAAACCGTGGGAGGAAAATCCAGCTGGCCAGTCTGGGCTCGTCCGACACGCAACTCTGCCAGGGCGTCCTGTACACCAGGAAAACGCTGCTCGATTTCAGAGATCCGGTTAGCGAGTGGCTGCACGACAGCGCTGGTCGCATCAAGCTTTTGAGTGATGACTCTCTCAGTACGCTGCAACATGTCGATCAGGTTCGACGAGTTGGTGTGTGCTTCGTTGCGAAGCGTCGCCGTAGTGTGGTCTATGTGGGATCGAAGATCATTGATCTGAGACTGAACGTCGCCAAGGTCGGTGGCCTCGGCTGGTGTTGGTCGGTTGCGGAGCTGGTCGTGGATCTCATCGTGGAGGATCCCGACTGCTGAAACGCCTGTGTCGCGTACGAGCACAAGATGTTGCTCCATCTGCGCTAGGTAGTTGCGCAGGTTCTCGACCATCGCCGTTCGTTCATCTGAGTGTGACACCTCACGATCAACCTGGTACTGCAGTTCACCTATGATGCGTCGATCTTCGGCAATCCTGGAATCGATGGTTCCTAAGGCGCCGTCAAGATCTTGGCGTATGGCTGCAGTATTGGCAGCGTTCGTCTGAACGCTCTGCAGTAGTCCAGAGTATTGCCTGGACACGAAGGTTTCAACCTGGTCTCTGAGCTCAGCTATTTCACCTGCGGCGGACGTTTCCGCCAGCTGGTCGTCTGAGATGGAGAGGTGGGGAGCATGGGCTTCCCTCTGCCCCCTCTCGCGAGGAGTGCTTGGCCTTTGAGAGGCTGCACGCGGGCTCGACCTACTCTCGCCGCATGGGCCTGAGGCCCCGCGACGGTTGCGCGCGGACGAGCTGCGACTAGGACCGCGTGTGTGTGGTGTCTCATCCGATGATACCTTGGGGTACTGCGTCTGCGGCTGCGCCGCCACTGGTCTACTGAGTTCCTCGAAGGTGGCCACGTGCTCCGCAACAGGAACGGTCGCAGGGCTGGGGGTACCAGCACCTGAGGTCCATCGGCGGTTAGCGCGAAAGCGCCCTGGAGTATCAGGACCAGTGAGGCTTTCGCCTGACGCAGTTGGGATTGCTCCCGACTGAGGAGGAGATGGAGGATCGAAGGTAGGCGTGTGGAACTCCTTCCTACCTGTTCCTACTCCTTCTCCTGTCCCCCCGCGGGCGGCGCCGCGGTGAACTTCAGCAGCTAGCCGCGCCTCGGGTCCGTCGGAGCTGGGGGGGGGGTACCTGGGACACCAACACCGTCCGCACTAAGGCTCTCCAACTCATCACCGAGCCGTCGCGCCGTCGGAGAGCTCGGACGCGAGGCCCCGCTGGACCCCTTACGGCGCATGCGCCGCTTGGGTTCCATCGAGGCCGCGTGCGAGATCGCGACGCGGGGTTCGATGAACAGTGAGCTTTAAAGGGCTGATAACCTGTGAACGGGGTTCAAGTACAAGGGTACAGAACCCCTGATCCGTTGGTAGAGGGAAGGAGGGATAGATGGATGTCTTTCCCTCCTGCACGATCAAAGGTCTGATCGATCTGTCCCAATACCTGAGCCCAAACGGCCAGGCGCAGGAGAGGTGAGGATAAGGAGTATATATGAGGGTATTACACGGGTTCTATTCACAGGGATACGCGAAGCGTCAAGAATTGAGAGGGAAATCGGCGGCCGCATGCTGGAGGACGGAGAGATGTGGCCGGCGCCTCGGCGAGAGCACGGGGCCCAATGAAAGCTGTCTTCTGTTTCCGCCGTTTGCCGTCCCCTCCTCGTGCTCCTCCGTGCCCTCCTTCCGTTTTCCTGGGCCCCCTCCTGTTTCTCGCAATCCTCACCGTTCCTTCCTCTTCCTCCTTTTTCTCCTCCGTCCCGCCTCCTGCTCCTTTTCCTTCTCTGCCACGCGGGCCCATTCGGCGCGCGGGCCAGCCGAGCCAAGGACGACGGCTCAGGTCAATCAGAGTGTCATGAATTTGACGGCTCTAAGACTGAGTGGAGCTCCTGTTGGTTTTTTTCGTATACCATCGGAGGGCCTTCTTGGACTGTCCTGGGGCCCTCGTGGGCTGTCTGGGGGGGTTTGGGCCGTCCTGGGGCCGTGTTGGGGCTCCCTCGGGCCGTCTCTGAAGCATCCCGTGGCTCTGTTGGGGCCCTCTTGGAGGTCTTTTAGGGGTCTTTTGGGCGTTCCCTGGCTTTCTTGGCGCTTTATTGGCCCATCTTGGGGCCCCATTGGGCCGCCTGGAGGCCATCTCGGGGCGACCTCGGAAGCTCGCAGACCATTCTTGGGCCGTTCGTGGCCAAAAAAAGCGAGAAGCACAGAGTCGTTCAAAAACCAATGGAGAAATTAAGGTTTTTGGCCTGCTGAGGCCGTATTGGAGGTCTTTGCGGGGGCATCCTGGGCCGTCTTGAGCCCATGTTTGGTCCTGTTGGAGCACTCTGGGGCCGTCTTGGGGCCTCTTGCGCCTTGCAAAGGACGTTTCGGAAGTGCCTTCTGCTGTCTTGGGCTCCCGATGTAGGCCTCGTGTCGCTCTCTTCGGGGTATTTTGGGCCGCCTCGAAGCATTGTGGGGCTCTGTTGGGGGCTTGTGGGGTTCATGTGGGGTCCATGTGGGGGGGGCGTCGGTGACATGCCGAGATGAGCACCCACCTGTCCGCTGGCACGGCTGGAAGCCAGATACCAGGCCAGTGTGTGACCGACCTGCTGGGGTGGTGTGACGCTGGTGGGGATTTTTTTTTTACAGCCGCGGGCGGAAGAGCCAGCGGCGGCGAGTAACGGTCGGGCTGCGGCCGAAACTAATTGGCCGGACGCGCGCGCGGGCCGCGGCCAGCGCCAGGGGGGCGGGTGCAAGGGTGCTGCAACCCAGGGGGTCTGACGACCAGGGACCAGCACCCAGGGAGCAGTAACTACGCTGCCAAAGTGGCGCGATGCAAATACAAAGTGTCAGAGGCCATGGCCAAGCAGTACGCCGCTTGAGACACTATCTGAACAGTAGGGAGTCTGCCAACCTCGGCGCGGGAATGGCGTACCAAGGGGTCCCAGGGTGTCTGAACCATGCTCAAGCAGAAGCGTCCGAGAGACACGCAAGCTGTCGCCAGACTGCATACCGTAGGGAGAGGTTGGACTCTGACAGCGCCAGCGAACCGTCGCAGCTTCAGAGTACGCACCAACGCAGCCAAAAGGCGCGAAATTCGTGGTGTCTGTAACCGAACGAGGCACACTGGTGGGGATACGCGAAGCGTCAAGAATTGAGAGTAAAGTCGGCGGCCGCATGCTGGAGGACGGGATGCTGACCTGGTAGAGGCTGGGAGTCCCGCGAGCGAAGCGGCAACACGATATTGAATGAGAGATGTGGCCGGCGCCTCGGCGAGAGCACGGGGCCCAGTGAAAGCTGTCTTCTGTTTCCGCCGTTTGCCCTCCCCTCCTCCTGCTCCTCCGTGCCCTCCTTCCGTCTTCCTGGGGCCCCTCCTGTTTCTCGCAATCCTCACCGTTCCTTCCTCTTCCTCCTTTTTCTCCTCCGTCCCGCCTCCTGCTCCTTTTCCTTCTCTGCCACGCGGGCCCATTCGGCGCGCGGGCCAGCCGAGCCAAGGACGACGGCTCAGGTCAATCAGAGTGTAATGAATTTGACGGCTCTAAGACTGAGTGGAGCTCCTGTTGGTGCTTTTGTATACCATCGGAGGGCCTTCTTGGGCTGTCCTGGGGCCCTCGTGGGCTGTCTGGGGGGGCTTGGGCCGTCCTGGGGCCGTGTTGGGGCTCTCTCGGGCCGTCTCTGAAGCATCCCGTGGCTCTGTTGGGGCCCTCTTGGAGGTCTTTTAGGGGTCTTTTGGGCGCTCCCTGGCTTTCTTGGCGCTTTAGTGGCCCATCTTGGGGCCCCATTGGGCCGCCTGGAGGCCATCTCGGGGCGACCTCGGAAGCTCGCAGACCATTCTTGGGCCGTTCGTGGCCAGAAAAAGCGAGAAGCACAGAGTCGTTCAAAAACCAATGGAGAAATTAAGGTTTTTGGCCTGCTGAGGCCGTATTGGAGGTCTTTGCGGGGGCATTCTGGGCCGTCTTGAGCCCATGTTTGGTCCTGTTGGAGCACTCTGGGGCCGTCTTGGGGCCTCTTGCGCCTTGCAGAGGACGTCTCGGAAGTGCCTTCTGCTGTCTTGGGCTCCCGATGTAGGCCTCGTGTCGCTCTCTTCGGGGTATTTTGGGCCGCCTCGAAGCATTGTGGGGCTCTCTTGGGGGCCTGTGGGGTTCATGTGGGGTCCATGTGGGGGGGGGTGTCGGTGACATGCCGGGTTTTTCCTTGCAACTTGATAGGTAGAAGGAATATATATTTATATACATATATATATATAAACATGTGTATATATACACACTATCATGTCATATCAAGCTGTGCTTGCACTTAGGGTACCTTCTCTCTTTTCTGAAGACATGGGCTCCATTCTCGGGTCCGCCGCCTCGTGGTCGCCGTCGCCGCCCCGTCGCCGCCCGTCGTCTGGGCTCCGTTGTCGGATCCTCCGCCTTGTGGTCTCCGTCCCCGCCCCGTCGACGCCTCGTCGCCGGCCGTCGTCTGGGTTCCGTTGTCGGGTCGACCACCTTGTGGTCGCCGTCGCCGCCCCGTCACCGCCTCGTCGCAGGGCTAAGTTTTCCTTTACATTGATTTGCCTTGCATAGTTGGCTTTGTATTGCTTTGCTCGTTTTGCACTGTTTCGCGTTGCATTGCTTTGCATTGTTTGGCGTTGCTTTGCGCTGCTGTGCATTGCATTGCATTGCATTGCATTGCATTGCATTGTGTTGCATGGATTTGAATTGCTGTGCATTTCATTGCCGTGTACTGCGTTGCAATATTTCGCATTGCGTTGTACATCGTTCAAGTGTTCTGCATTGCTTTACATTGCTTTGCAATGCGTTGCATTGCATTGCTTTGCATGGTTTTGCACTGCTTTGCAATACTTCGCATTGCGTTGCATTGCTTTGCACTGCTTGCCTTGCTGTGGCTTGCTATGCCTTGCTTTGCATTGTTTTGCCTTGCTTTGATGTGCCGTGCATTGCATTGCTTTGCGCTCATTTGCATTGCGTTGCACTAATTTGCACTGTTTTGCGTTGCTATGCACTGCGGTTGCATTACTTTGCACTTCGCCACCTAGAGATAGCACGGCATAGCTTGCAACAGATCTCTGTTTGGGGTCCACGCTGGCTAACACATGTTCCTCTTCGAATCTTATTGTAAGAGACCCCCCAGTGCATAAATTCGGCCCTGGGCGCTCCCATGCATGGACATTAGATTCGAACCCTGTGGCCCAAGATGCCCCCCAAACCCCCGATATTAATATTGATGGCGTGGCAACAGGGGGGGGGCCTGCGTGGACAGAACTATTCGAACCCCAAAAGCACCGCCTTTGCTGAGATCAAACGCTGATGCCGGGGGCGCGGGGGTGAGTCAGAATCTCCCTCGAATGTGTCAGGGTCCGAATCTATTGTCCATCTACCGTCCCACCGCCCGAGCGGGCCCAAAATGGAGGAGGAGGAGGAGGAGGAGGAGAAGGAGGAGGAGGAGGGGGATTCCCAGACGACCCCGCGGAGCACCGGAAGGGCCCCGAGAGCGGCCACGGGGCCCCGGCGCGGCCCAGCATACGGTCCCCAAGACGGCGCGCGAGGCTTCCCCGGACGCCAGCAGAGGCCCCTGCGAGGGCCCCGAGGGGGCTCGCGGAGGCAAAGTCTTTGCCTCCATGTTCTTTGCCGCAAAGAACATGGACTTCCCGTGCATGTTTGAAAGATGTTGGGGGTCCGGCCTTTTCGGGCAAAGAACATCATGGACGTCCCGTACATTTTTGAAAGACGTGGGGGTTCTGGCCTTTTCGGGCAAAAAGGGCGGCCCGAGACGGCCTGCGAGATCACGACAAGGCGGCCCGAGAGGCCCCCAAAGTCGCCTCCAGACGCCAGACGGCCCAAGAGGGTCCACAGACGGCCCCAGAGGGCTCTCAGACCTCCCAAGAGGGCCCCAACACGGCCCGAGAGGGCCACACAAGGCTCCCAAGGGGGCCTCCGGTAGAGGCCCAAGACGGCCACTGCCCGGCAAGGCAGCCCAGAAGGGCCCGAGGATGGCCAAAGAGGACTGGAGAGCTGCTCCAAGAGGACCCCGACGAAGGCCCGGGGAGGCCAAGCACGTGCATCTCCGAGGCATCCAGGAGGCCTGCCAGGGGCCGCCAAGTTCACTTGCCCAGGTGTTCGGATGTGGCGTTCGGTCGCTAGCGCTCTGGAACTGTGGTGCTCAGGTTTGGGTTAGGACTCGGGTGTCCAGGTCAGTATGCTCGGGTTGGGATGTTCTGGCTTCGGTGGTTGAGTCCGGGTTGGGATGTCAGGGTTGAAGTGTAGGCTGCGGTGTTGGGGTTCTGGTGTGCAGGCTGGAATGTTCGGCGCCACGAGGGCCCCCGAATGCCCCCCAAGAGGTCTCTGGATGTCAGAATTAATACATGTTCGTATAATTTGGTTTGCAAGATTCAACGTGTCGCTTTGTCCCGGACGAAAGTGGATCCTCAGGAGGCCCCAAAACGGCCCAAGAAGGCCTCCAGACTACCCAAAAGGCTCCGCAAGACGCGTCAAGATGACCCAAAAAAGGACAAACCGAATTGACACGTCGAGCCCTCCCCCCAAAGATGGTCCTGGATGCTACCACGGAGCCCCCAAGGCGCCATCAAGGCTCCCAGAAGGCCCCCAAAAGGTCCACAAATTATGACGCCCTCAAAGCTCCCCAAACGCTCTCAAGAGCCCCCTCCCAGAAGCCCCACAAGCTCTATCACCCCTAAGAGTTCGATGCGCCATATTACCCTGTATTATGATCGACCTCGTGAACCTCAACTCCTACGAACCGCATGATCCTGATGACCCCTATGAGCCCTACGATACCTACGAACCCTATGAGCCATACGAGCCCCAGGAGCACTATGAGGCCAATGAGCCCTACGCGCCCTCCAAGAGGCCCCCGAGGCCTTCCCCTGTGAGCTCTATATCCGCCATCAGCCCTACCAGCCCGTAAGCCGAATGAACTCCTGAGCCCTACGACACCTATGAACCCGGCGACCCTTACGAGCCCTTCGAGCCCTACAAATCCTATGACCCCTGTCAGCGCTACGAGCCCTAGCCTTCTGAGCCCCATCAGCCCCATTTTGCCCTGTGCGCCCTACGACCTCTACGCACCACAGAAGCTCACGGGTCCAATGCGCTCTAAGACCCCATACTCCTCACGACGTGCGCCTTCCAACCACTACGAGCCCCATGATCCTGATGAACTCCCAAGCCTTCGACCCCTCGGGGCCCTACAGTCGGGGCGTTGACCTAAGGAACCCTAAATAAGGAACGAGGCCCCTTTTTTTCCATAAGTTGAATTTCGATTCCCCATCGAAAACCCACGGACAACCTGAGGCAAGCTGCGAAACGATTAAGGAACACGGACCCCTCCCCAACGAAAATGGTTCCTTGTTCAGCGCCCCGACTGTACCACCCCTACGAACGAACCCTCTCAGCCCCATGAGCCATGTGTGCTGTCGGAGGGCCCCCCCAGACACCCCCCCAGAAGCTCGCTAGCGCGCTTGCTCCCGCGCGTCCAGTGGACGCGGCACCGTCGGCCCACATGAGCTCGATGGGCGCGTCGAGCCCTGCGAGCACAGCGACGTCCTCGGTGCCGCGAGCTCTATGGCCCCTATGAGCCCCAATGGCCACTATGAGCCCCGCGGCCCCTAGGAGCCCTATGCGCCCTACGGCCCCCCCGGACCCCATAAACCCTATGACCCCTAGGAGCCGTGCGAGCCGCATGACCCCGATGGGCCTTAATCCCCAAGGTGACCCAAATAAGGCTGCAAAGCTCGAAGGACGGCGCAATTCACGCCGGAATCTGCGCGCAGCGTGGCAGCATCTTGCCATGGACATAATTCCCAATAGACTGCCGACGCAACGCTCGAGCAAAATGCTACACCTGCGGCAACCCCAGCGAGCGCCCGCGCAACGGCTCCTCCTGCCTTGGCGACATGGGCCAGATTTGCCAACATTGCGGAACACATCTTTACCGCGCAGACACCACGAGCTTCTGTTGCAGCGGAAGCAAGCTCGCACTGGACTTCACCACCTTCTACGCCGTGCCCGACGACGCACTCAAAGCTCTCTTCCGCGAGCACTGCCCGTTGAAGGACGACGCTGGGACTGAGTCTGTCCTGTGCGACGCCCAGTCCAGCGCAGCATTGCGAACAAGATTCGGCACGCCGCCCCGTCGGTTCAACAACATGTCCGCGTTGGCGTAGCGCGAGATCCAGAGCAGCGGAGCTGACAAAGAAATGCGCTTCGGCGGCGTCTTGCGGCCCAGCAGCATCTGGATTCGCGGCGCCGCGCGCAGAAAAGGTCCCCCCAAGACCGATTCCGCGCCGCCGCGGCATCTGATTGTCGACCCGCGAGAGTTGGCGACCGCGGCAAAGAATCCGGGCCTGCCTAAAAATTAGCCCACGGACTTGGAGCGGCTCACCCCCCCGCAGAACACGCACGCGCGCCATCCAAAACTCTGCCAAAACCGAAGATCTAACGTCTGACGGCGCAGTCGCTTTGGAACGGCACGAGGGCGTCCGCGAAGTCGCTGGCATCGTCGACTTCGAGCCGCCGCCCGAGCGCAACCATCGCGTCCTTCCGCCGTGCCCGGACCGACCGCCCCGAATACTTGCGCCCCCTGAGTCCTTTGCACGAGCCGCTCAGCTACCCTCTGCGGACCCCGGCCGGAGGCCGCGGCTGGGGCGCTGGCGCGACCGGCGCCGGCGGATCTAAAGCGACGCAGATGCGGCGATACCGACAGCAGCGACCAAGTGCACATGCGCGGAATATTACTAAACGAAGGCCTCCACGAGCTCGCCACGAAGTGCCCGGCGATCGTTTTGACCAGCGAGTCCAAGCCCGGCGCCGCCATTCGCGACGCGCCCCACTCGAAGCCGCCCGCAGCCGCCGGGCCCGCGGCCCAGGAGATCATCAACAAGAAGCCGGCCGCGGCCCGCAAGACCCTCTGCGAAGCCGTGAGAATTCCCCGTCCGCCGCGGGCGTCTCTGCCGTCGCCTTGCGCGCCGTTTGCGCCGCGCGTCCGTGCTATTGCGCGCGCGTCTCGGCGGGGGCTGGGATCGTTTCCGACTGCCTCGCAGGGCCCCTTTGCACTTCCACCATCGCAGCGCCCGCTTCCAGCGCGCCAGATTAAGAGAGAGCACCGCTGCGCGGCGAAGCCGCCGGGTCGGGAATTGAAAGAAAACGAACCAATTGCACTGCTTCTTTCCAGAGCGCGCCGCAACAAGGCCCTCGATTGCCTATTCCATGTCCTTTATCTTTCATGCTATAAGGAAACAGCCCCCCCCGCATGGGGGGCGTCGCGGCTGGGGCGGCCCAGCAGAGCCGCCCGGGCGGCCCAGGGGCCCCCTGGGGGTGCCCCGATCGCCGCGCGACACTCCCAAGACAACACCACAGAGGCCCAACGTGGCCCCAGGACGGCCCCAGAGGGCTCCACGAGCGCGCGAGACGGCCTCAGTTGGCTCTACGACGCCCCAAGACGCCCCAGACGCCTTCAAACTTGTCCAAGACGGCCCAGGAGGCTTCCGAGAAGCTCAAGAGGCCTGCTATGCGCCCCCCAAGAGGGCGCCTTTTTTGTACGTTTCTGACAAATTTTAGGCTTCTCGTTCACCCCGCATTTCCGACGCTCAAAACGGCCGAATAACCCCCAACGTCGCCCCCGCGCGGCCCGATGGGGCCCCCGAGATCGCCCCGAGACCGGCCCTAGTGGCGGCAATTCCGCGCCGCGCCCCGCGCGCCCGCCCGCGCCCCGCGGGCCGCAGACGCAGGCCGAGTGCCCCGAGAAATGTGGAGCCCCAGGCATAGGAACAACATTGCAGGGCGAAGCGCATCGAGCCGTAGTCGTGTATATATACACATACATACACACATGCATGCATGCATACATACATACACACGCACGCGCACACATACATACATACATACATACATACAATTAAACAGACAGATGCACGGCAGACAGGCGCGCGGACAGACATACAGACATACAGACATACAGACACACAGACAGACAGACAGACAGACAGACAAGACAAGACAGACAGACAGACAGACAGACAAACACACGCCGACCCCTGCGTGCCGGGGGTGAGAAGACGCGCGAGACACATGGCTGCCCCCCCCTCTTTCCCCTCCCACACGGTCCAAGGTCGCGCTTGAAGGGGGGGGGGGGGGGGGGGGGGGGGGGGGGGGGGGGGGGGGGAGGGGGGGGGGGGGGGGGGGGGGGGGGGGGCGGGGGGGGGGGTGGGCGGGGGGCCATACGCCCGAGGGGTGGGGTGACCGTCAACTCCCCTGCGCGCCCACCGCCGGCGCCTCCGGAAACCGCGCGCGTTCCAAGACCAAAAACGACCCTGATGCCAGTCGCCTGGCCCCCAATTGCGCGAAAACACCAAAAAAAAAAGATCGTTGCCAGACGGGTATAGATCACCCACCCGGGGCCTTTGCTACCCTAGGCCCTACCCAAGGCCCTAGGCTTCCCAAGGGTAGGCCCTACCCAAGGCCCTAGGCTTTCCAAGGGTAGGCCCTACCCAAGGCCCTAGGCTTCCCAAGGGTAGGCCCTACCCAAGGCCCTAGGCTTCCCAAGGGTAGGCCCTACCCAAGGCCCTAGGCTTCCCAAGGGGTAGCCCTAGGGTAGCCCTAGGGGTGGGCCCCAGGGGTAGCCCCAGGGTAGCCCTAGGGGTAGGCCCTAGGGGTAACCCTTTATTGCGGATTACAATATGATTCCTTTGGTCGAGCGGGCGGGCGGGACATTAATAGCATTGGTTGCCGCATATTTATTCCCTGTGTGGTGGATTATCAACTGATTATTCTTGTCGGGCGGGCGGGCGGGACACTAAAGGCATTGATTGCATGTGTGGCGGGTGGCACACTGATTCTTGTTGTGGCAGATTGCACATTAATTCCTTTTGTCGGGCGGGCGGGCGGGACGTTAAAGGCAATGATTGCTTGTGTGGCGAATTACGAATGGATTCTCTTTTATTGCGGATTACAAACTGATTCCTTTGGTCGGGCGGGCGGGCGGGACATTAAAAGCATTGGTTGCTTTGGTGGCGGATTACAAAGGGATTCCATGTGGCATCGGGTTACAAGTTGATTACTAGTGCGGCGGATTACAAGCTGATTCTTTTGGTCGGGAGGGCGGGCGGGACATTAAAGGCATTGCTTGCTTTGCTGGCGGATTACAGATTGATGCCCTTTGTGGCGGAGTGGGAGTGGAAGAGGAGGAGAAGGGGGAGGAGGAGCAGGAGGGGGAGGCGGGAGGAGGGGGATGAGGGAAGAGAGGAGGAGCAGGAGGGGGAGGCGGAGGGCGGGTGTGGAAGAGGAGGAGAAGGGGGAGGAGGAGCAGGAGGGGGAGGCGGAGGGCGACGATGACGACGACGACGACGACGACGACGACGACGACGACTGTCTGGGCCTGGAGCGTGCCCGGCGGGGCGCGCCTTCCTGAGCGCACGCCGACGCGAGGGAGACGCCGAGGACCGACGAAGACCTGCTCGGCCCTCGGTCTTCGAGGGGGTCTGGGCTTGGGCCCCCTCCTCCTCCTCCTCCTCCTCCTCCTCCTCCTCCTCCTCCTCCTCCTCGTGGTCCTCCGTTTCCTTTTTCCACATCCCTCCCCCTCCCCCCTCCTGTCACCTCCTCCTCCTCCTCCTCCTCCTCCTCCTCCTCCTCCTCGGTACTCCTCCCCCTCATCCTCGTGCTTCTCCTCCGGCAAAGGCGGCCCTAGGGGTAGGCCCAAGGGGTAGCCCTAGGGTAGCCCTAGGGGTAGGCCCTAGGGGTAGCCCTAGGGTAGCCCTAGGGGTAGACCCTAGGGGTAGGCCTAGGGTAGCCCTAGGGGTAGACCCTAGGGGTAGGCCTAGGGTAGCCCTAGGGGTAGGCCCTAGGGGTAGGCCTAGGGTAGCCCTAGGGGTAGGCCCTAGGGGTAGCCCTAGGGTAGCCCTAGGGGTAGGCCCTAGGGGTCCTAGGGATAGCCCTAGGGTAGCCCTAGGGATAGACCCTAGGGGTAGGCCTAGGGTAGCCCTAGGGGTAGGCCCTAGGGGTAGGCCTAGGGTAGCCCTAGAGGTAGACCCTAGGGGTAGGCCTAGGGTAGCCCTTCCTTGGGTGATCTATAAGGCCCGCGCGACCTCAGATGCGCCCCAACCGGGCTCCACGAGGAGCTCCACGAATGCCCCGAGACACAACAATCGCCCTAATCACTTGGGACAGCGCACCGTTTCAGCGCGCGCACCCCCCCCCGCCCCCGCGTCTTGACCACGTCCAAGACGGCCCAAGGGGCTTCCAAGATCGCCGAAGTTCGCGCCAAAATGGCCCTCGCAGGCCCCGAGATGGCCCTGGGGGCCCCCAGCGCGGCCCAACGGGCCCCAAGAGAAGCCCGAACCAGCCCCAGGCGCCCCCAAGGCGACGCCGCGGCAGCGGGGAAGTTCGCGACGGAGAGGGGCCGCGCCGGCAGCGACGCGCGGCCATTGCAGCCCGAATCGAAAGCGGCCGCTCCGCAGGCGAATCGGTCCGAGACCGTCGTCGGGAAGTGGGCAGCCTGCG
This sequence comes from Prorocentrum cordatum, assembly GCA_963575745.1. Classification (NCBI taxonomy): domain Eukaryota; class Dinophyceae; order Prorocentrales; family Prorocentraceae; genus Prorocentrum; species Prorocentrum cordatum. Next base: position 1,544,155 of record CAUYUJ010019948.1, on the reverse strand, counting down.
CGCGCTCGCGGAGGGTGCCGCGGAAGAGCTCCTGGGCCCCCTCCCAAGGAGCGCGCCGCAGACCTCCGCGTCACACGCTGTCGCCGCGTAGACGTCGAGCTCCTCCGACCGTCGGATGGGGGCCAACGTTCCTTCCCTCCTGGGCCACCTTGTCATTGTCCGGGCGGGGCCCCTCGACGGCGTGGAACATGCGCTCGTTGTCGACGCGCTGCTAATCATGGCCCGCCTGCAGGGCCCGGACGAAACCGGAATCGTCGGCCTCTGCAGCGAACCTCCGATCGGGCTGCCCCGGTGGCCAGACGAGGCCGGCGTGCCTGCGGGCACCCCGGTCGGCGACGAGGCTCGCGACTTTGAGCGCCAGCCCTGTGGGCGGACCCACCAGGAAGGCGAGGCGCCCCCGACGGCCGCGGGCCCGGCGGCGGGCCGGCCGGCGGCGAAGGCGGGGGCGCTGCGGATCGGGGCTGCGCCGGCATGCCTCGCTGGCGAGCCGGCGGCCGCATGTCCGACCCTGCGTCGGGGGGGGGGGGCGCGGCGGGCGCGGAGATGCAGAGCTCCTGGGGCCCGGCAGCCGCGCGTCGGCTGCCCCTGCCGCTCTGGCGGTCCTCTCCAAGAACCGCTGCCGCCGGTGCCTCGCGTGGCCGAGGTGGGCGTCGCGATCCTCGGCGCTGCCGGCCGTGTCCGCCAGGTCTTGGGCGCGCCGACAGAGGCGCCCCGGCGCCGCATGAGTCTCCTCGCCGAAACCCGCGGCTGCGCTCTGGATGGCGCGGGCGCCGTCAGAGCCGTTGGCACGGGCGCCAGGGTAGATCCCCATCATGGCCTCCCAGGCGTCTCCGTCTCGAGCGGCTCGGGGGTCGCTCGGCCGAGGTGGGGCGAGACCCCGCGCTGTCGGCAGCTGCTGTCGGGGCGCCCCTGAGGGGGCCTGCAAGGAGTGCTGCTGCGACCCAAGCGTTTCCAGCGTTGCTCCAATCCGCGCAAGCCTCTGGGGCCGAGTGCGCCGCCGCCCCTGCGGGGGCGGGGCCCCGCCTGATCACATTGGCTGTCAGGGACTTGAAGCTGCCCCCGCCGGCGCCGCCCGACGGGGCACGACCCCCCCCCCGACCAGCGCCCCCATGGCTGCTTCGCCCAAATGCGATACGAAACTGCAGCGGCCGTCAATGAGATGCCGAGCTCCTGGCCGCTGGCCGGGGGGCGCCAGGAAATCCTGGAGGAAGCGGCCCGCGCTGCTGACATTCGGCGATGGCAAGAGCACGTCCGAGTTGATGCGGAAGTGGGCGTCACCGCCGCGGGGGCCGCGCACGTGGGCCCTGGCGTCGGATCCTGGCTCGTTTGCCCCCCTGGCCCCCCGCGGAAGATAACCCGCCGGGGGCCCTCGGACCAGCGGGCGCGGGCCTTGACCGCGACGCGCCCTCCCCGGTCACGGCTCCGAGCTCTTGCGCCGGTGCTCTGGTCGGGCAGCGGCGCCGACGGGGGGTCGAAACGCGCGGAGCTGCGGGCGGCGCCAGGAATCCTCGCCGGGAGGGGGCCTGCGGGCCCCTCTGGGCCACCTCGGCCGCGCTAGCAGTTGCCGCCCGCCCTGGGCCGCGGCTGCCGCGGCCCCCGCGCCCTGGGCCCCGCGCCAAGAACCCAAGTGGGGGGGGGCTGGGGCGGAGCTGCCGCGGCACGTCCAGCCCTTCCTCCAAGGTGGGCCAGGCGCGCGGGCACCCCTGCTGCGTGTCCCGCGGGCAGCAGGCAACAGGTCAGCTGCCGGCACTTGTCCTTCAGCCGCGTGGCCTGGTAGACCTGGTCGCGATGGGCGCAGAGGCAGCCCGCGGCGTTGCGACCTCAGCCGGCGGCGGGAGATCTGAGGCTTGGCCGTCCTCGAACAGAGTGGTCGGCTCGGGCCGAGCGGCGCCGCGGCAGCCGTTGACCGCAAAGGGGCGCGCGCCGCTCTCGACGTCGGACTCGCACTCCTGGCCCATCATTTCGGCCAGCCCAGTTGCCGCGCCAGGCGCCGCGTCGCCAGTCGCAGTGCGACGGCGGCGGCGCTGGCGGCAACGCCTCCCTCCACTGCAGAGCCAGTCCCCAACGAGCACGGCCCCCCGCCAGAGGGGGCGGACTGCTCCGATGATGAGGTGCCGCGCGATGGCCAGCCCCCTGCTAGTGGTGAACGGGGCGCGGGAGCCCGCGTCGGCATTGCCTCGGAGTCGAGGGCTGCGCGCTGCTGGTTGTGGGCGTCTCCGTCTTTGGCCTTGCAGTCCTGCGAAAAATCGAGGTGGGCCCTCGCCGATTCTGCCTCCTCGGGCCGCTGTCTCGGGGCGCGCGAGCAGGCCCCCGCCGCCGCGGTGCAGTTGGTCCAGAGGCCTGACTGCTCGGCGCGGTTCGCGGCCAAGGGGTCAGCGACGCGCCCGTCGATCTGGACGAGGACGTCGTCGAGCTTCCGATCGGTACCCCGTCTCTTGATCTTCCTGGCGAAGTATTTGATGGTGGCCGTCGCCCCCGTGCCGGGTCCCCAGCTCAAGCCGCTGCTGTAGGCTGAGGCCCCGCTGGTGGCAGAAGCCCATCCGCTTCCGCATCTCCCGGCGAATTCCGGGGGCACCTGAAGACGCTGCGCGCCACGCCGAGCATCCGGACGCACCACCTGCCCGGGGCGAAGAAGGTGCGCAGGCTGTGGGCGACCCCGGCCAGCGCGCCCGCGAAGCAGAGGAAGGGGTGCCCCGGCTCCCGCCGCGACGGGCCAGGCCGCGCCGAAAAAATAGACGCCCGCCGCCCGCGTGGTCGGCGAGGTAGACGAGCCACCCGCCATCCCTGGAGAGCCAGCCCGCTTCCTGCTGGGTCGAGAGGGCGCCCCTGAGGTTCTCGACAGCTTCGAAGGCCCAACCCCCGACACCTTCAGCTCGCAAGGACCAGGTCTGGTCGCCCAGAGACTACCAACTCAAGATCTGGGTTCCCCAACCCCCGATCCAAGAGACTTCTGGGGCGTTGTGGTGGGGGCGCGACTGGTTGGCAGCCCTCTCCCCGGGAGCTGGCGGCTCGGGCGGCTCGCCGGGCGGGGAGACGCCTGCCAACGCCGGCCCGAGCTCGCTCGGCTCCTCGGTCCCGGAATCCACGGGGATCTCCGAATCGTCGCGCGTGAATGAATCGTGCCGACGCCTCTGTGCTGGGGAGGCTGGGCAGCCCCAGGCGTGGACCATCGGCATGCTTAGGCGGCGCGCCCGAGGGGGAAGTGAGAAGGGGGGGCCTTCCCAGAAGGCTCGGAAGCTCCGGCCCTCCGAGAAGTTGTCTGGACCTTCCCCGGAGACGCAGAAAACCTCACAGAAAGAGCGAGGGCATCTGATCAGCCCCGCTGCCTTCTCGGAAGGCCTCCTCCCCCCTCCTCCTCCTCCTCCTCCTCCTCCTCCTCCTCCCCCTCCTCCTCCTCCTCCTTCTCCTCCTTTTCCTCCTCCTCCTCCTCCTTCCTCCTCCTCCTCCTCCTCCTCCCCCTCCTCCTCCTCCTCCTCCTCCTCCTCCTCCTCCTCCTCCTCACTTCCCCCCTCGCCCGCCGCTTCGAGTGTTGTCTTGGAGGGCCCAGGGCCAGCCCACCTCCCAGCGAGCTGGCGGGCCCAGCCGGCCTGGCCACCTCCTCGCCAGCTCGGCCTAGGAGGTGGGGTCGGCTAGACGTAAGAGCGACCCTGGGCAAGAGTGACCGCTGGTGCGCAGCCTTTGGGGGCGCGAGGGAGCCAAGCCGAAGGGCGCGGGCCGCTTACATCGCCTCGCGCTCGGCGATCGGGGGGAGCCCGATGATTTGGACGCCTGAAATGGGCACGGAAACAGTGGGCACAATGCCCAACAGCAAATGTTGTCCCGAACCAACGGCGGCCGCTGTTGGGCAGGCGGCCTTGTGTCTCAACTGGACACAGGCCGCGGCTGCGCCGACGGCGAACCCTGTTCACAACGAACAAGAACTGCTGTTGGTCTTTGTACCCACTCTTTCCGTACCCATGTCGGTCCTCCCGAGGGGAGCCCGCACGAGAGGTCACTCTGGCGAAGGGCCACTCCTACGTGCGCAGCTCTTGGGGGCGCGAGGGAGAGCCAAATCTGAGGGCGCGGGCCGCTTGCATCGCACCGCGCTCGGCGATCGGGGGGAGCCCGCGGAGCCCGCACCAGAGGTCACTCTGGCGAAGGGCCACTCCTACGTGTAGTCGGTGGGGGGGCCGCGGCGCCGCACGGCGGCCGGCCGCCGCGCCCCCGCGGCTCCGCGCCGCGCGGCGGGGGCGGCCAGCGGAGGAGGAGGAGGAGGGGGAGGAGGAGGAGGAGGAGGAGGGAGGAGGAGGAGGAGGAGGAGGAGGAGGAGGAGGAGGAGGAGGACGAGGAGAACGAGGAGGACGAGGAGCGGCACATATAGGCCCGGCGCCCCGGCGCCCGGCACCACGGCGGCGCGCGCCTGGCGCCCTCTCAAGCAGGGGACGCCCCGGAATCCTGCGGGCCGCCTGGCGGGTGGCACAACGGTGGGCCTGCGTTCGACCACCACCACCATGAGCAGGAGGGGGGAGAGAGGGGGTCCTCCTCCTCCTCCTCCTCCTCCTCCTCCTCCTCCTCCTCCTCCTCTTTCATTATTATTATTCTTCTCCCTTCTTCTTCTTCCTTCCTCCTCCTCCTCCTCCTCCTCCTCCTCCTCCTCCTCCTCCACCCTCCAACTTATGGTATGGGTGGTGGTGGACAACAGGCCCATCATACAATGGGGGTGACCTGCACGGGGGGTGAAGGAAAGGGCTCGAGAGGAGCCGTTTGGGGCCCTGCGTCTTCCCCCCCCCCCCCCGGGCGGGTCAGCCCCCAGGGCGCCACCCGCCCGAGGACCTCGTGGAAGGGACCCCCTCCGGAGCCCACGGCCTCGCAGAGCCAACTGAGGCAGACCCCCGGCTCGACCACCCAGAAAGTACACCTTGCGAAATGCTTTAGAAATCATGGGTTAAGAAATTCATAGTCTCAGAACTTGAATAAAAACCCAACACTTCCTTTAAAATCTTAAGATTTACATTGAAACGTTAAGAATAATCGAGACTCTGGCCGAAAACTTAAGTTTTCTTAAGCATCGCCCAAGGTGTAGGCTCGAGCCCCCACAGGGGGAGAGAGAAAGAGAGAGAGAGAGAACCCCCCAGAAAAGAAGAGCAAGGGCAGAGGCAAGGAGAGGGAACTCGCACCTCCCTGGGGGCCGAGGACGCCTAGCGCTTACACCAGACAGCGAAATCTAAAGCGGGTGAAGTGCTCCTCGCGAGGGGCCGATGTCATCCCGAGCGGCCGCCTTCCAACCAGAACCCCGCAAACATAGATGACACCGTAAAATGATACGCGCCCATCCATGCTCCGCATCTCCTGCCTGCTCCTCCTCCTCCTCCATCTCCTCTTCTCGCTCCTTCCGAGGTTGCTGCTCCATGTCCCTTTCCTCCCCTTTCTCGGCCTGTGATTCAATGTCTGGTCATCTTTCCAGCCGTAGAGTGGCAGCGCGGGGGCGGCTGGCATTGATACTGTCGGTGAAACCCCTGCTGTCCAGGTAGCGGATCACGCGGTGGGCCTTCAGGGCAGGAGGAAACAGCGAACAGTCGATGTTGACAGCGGGACTGGGTGGCGAGTGAACTGATGAGTCCGACTGCTTACGCACGATGCAGAGGAAGGAAGGAACAACAAAAACAATTCAAACAACAATTCGCAAAATGCTGGAGCAAGAGGGAAGCAGCCGGAGGACCAGCCGCAAGCAATGCGCAAAACGCGTCTTGCCAAGCAGCTTGGTGCAGTCGGGCACAGGGTTGCCGCATCGCGTGTACAGAATACTCATCCCGTATGATTCCCCCACCTCCAGCAGACGCAGATATGTGGACATTTTGGTACACAGCTTGATCAGGATACCACTCTAGCGGGCACTCCACGCTGCACTGGGCCCCCTAAACATGCGTAAGTGGGCATCACCAGGATGGAACAACAAGAACAGCCCGCGTCAGAGCACCCATAAATTCGGCACGTATCCTCGAGCTGAGCCAACTTTCGAATCGCGGGCAGGTGTCTGATACATCAGCTCTGAAGAGGAAGACAAGGTGAAGGGTGATCTGAGTCGTGGTGGGGACTGAGAGCTGAGAACGCGCGACTGGTCGGGCCTCCTCCACCTTGTTGTTCAGCACAAGCTGTTCAACCATGCAACCTGTTGTCACCTGCGCGAAGGGGCTGGCCTACCCCCCTGCATGGCGCGGTGCAATCGATCCATCTGGGCAACATGTCACATCGCAGACATGAACAGTAATGGTGGCACATGATACGCATCCATATCACGCCTGCCTACGTATACGTGTGTCGCGCCTGTGCAATTGCGCTCACCTTCGCAACTGCTGGCATCATACTCATGAATACCGGTGGTTACGAATACGGCTCATCTTCTTCGCTCCCTGACCTCGGGATGGCCTCGACCCTTCACCGCCCGCGGTGAGCGGGATAGCAGGAGGAGAGAAGGCGCACCGTCCATCCGCGAAAAGGAACGTCGAGAGGGAGCAGGGACAGCACCTGGAGAAAAAAGGAGATGATGCGCTCCTCCTCCTCCTCCTCCTCCTCCTCCTCCTCCTGCGCCGCTGCAGCCCAAGCTTCGAATGGAGCGAGTGCCTGGGGATGAGGGGGGCGCAGCAGGGCGGGGAGGGGAACGAGGCGGGGGAGGAGCGGGAAACGCAATCTGACAACGAGGAGGAGGAGAAGGGAAGAAGAGGGGGAGAAGAAGGGGGAAGAGTAGGACGGGGAGACTGGAGTTCACGACAAAACCCCGAATCGTTACGGGGAGGCATCAGGCTGCGAGGCGCAGGCTTCATCAACTCAGCAGCTCAGTCCTCGTCAACTCCAGCAGGCGATTAGCAACATCGCAACGAGATGCGCACAGGCAATCCGCATGTCGGCAACCATGACTTGCAAATCCCACCAATCAGGCCCCATCATGAGCACAGATGCGCTCCGTTCTTCAGTAATTAGCCTCGCCCCTTGAACTCCTGCCTTCCCGATGCATCCCCTACAAACAGCTTGTCAGCAAGGGGGCTCCAAATCTTGCCTCCAGGATGCCCGGTGAAGGAGCCCAGGCCCCCGACACCGGGGGCCCGTCGCGGCACCCCGTCGTGGCCCCTCCCCGTGGCCCCCCAGCGTGAACCGCGAACAGCCGTGCGAGGGGGGCTGTCCCAGTCTCAGGTCGGGCATGTCCCCCACCCCCAGGCGGCTTCTGAGCGAAAAAACAAATATGCCCCTAAACGATCCCCCAAAAACTCCCAAACATGCAAAAACATATCGTCCCAGGACTGATTCTTGTTGCGACCGTTATTCCTCCTGTAGCGAGGGACAGGCCCGACTTCATCCTAGTCTTAAGTCGGACCTGTCCCCCTACAGGGGGTTTTGGACGACAAATAACAAATAGTCAAAAAATACTCTAACATATTCCAAATGGTCCAAAACATCCTCCCCATACTATCTTCGGACTATTTTTGAACATCCCCCCTGTAGAGGGACAGGCCCGACTTCATCCTACAACCCTCGTCAGAATTAACCTCAAAAATGTCTGACGTGGTTGAACTGTTTGTCGGAAGATCTGGGGCCGAGTACCGATGAGTGCGGGGTACTTGCATGCGCCGCCCCTCCAATGTGGGTCGACGTCAAACTTTCGAGTCAACTTCGGTCAGACTATCTTTGCCCTCGCCCCGGCATTGAAGGGGCGGCGTGTCGACATTGAGGGGCGCGCCGAAATCGAAATGACGTGCCAGCAACTTTTGAGGTTAATTCTGACGAGGGTAGTAGTCCGAGGTCGTGTACATTCTTCTTCGCGGCCTGCGCCCGTAGAGACCCGAACTTAAGCGGGGTGTCGTGCACAGCTATGGTAAAGGTCGGGCGCGTCCCCCTCTACAGGGGGGATTTTCGGCGACAAATAAAAAAATACTCCAAAATGGCCAAAACATACTCAAGAAAATTGTCCCCAGACTACATTTGTTGACTATTGTTGAATATTCCCCCTGTAGAGGGAAAAGCCCGACTTAAAGCCATAGTAAAGGTGTGATAGAAAAGGGAGCCGACTCGGCGGGGAAGCCCAAATCACTGGTTTTACCAAGATGTTGGCCCCAGTTCGGCCTTCCGGGGGGGGCGAGGCTCATTAGGGACCCCCCCCCTCTTTGATCGATCTCCTCCGAGACGGCCCCCAGAGCGCTCCCGAGGGTGC
>CAUYUJ010019948.1:1503473-1533473 GCA_963575745.1 Prorocentrum cordatum | reverse complement strand
TCCTCCTCCTCCCTCCTCCTCCTCCTCCTCCTCATCCCGCCTCCTCCTCCTCCTCCTCCTCCTCCTCCTCCTCCTCCTCCTCCTCGGGTCGCCTACGGCCCCGGTGTTCTGGCCGCTCTGTGACGCGCGGGAATGCAATGGATCCATGCGCCCCCCATGGCCGTCACTGTTCGCAGAAATCGCGCAGGGCATCACCCCGCAGCGGCCACACTACTCTTATGTCGGGCCTGTCCCCCTACAGGGGGATTCTCGACGAAAAATAAAATAAAAAAAACTCAAAAAATACTCCAAAATGGTCAAACAATCGTCCCCTGATTATTGTTCCACTATTTTTGAATGTTCCTCCTGTGGAGGGGCAAGCCCGACTTAACACTACTCAGAGGGCGCAGCGAATAGAAAAAACATCTACGGCACCATCCATCCGCAAAGGTGAACGTCTTCGTATTCGGCGGTTCGGCATTGGGCGGAAGGGTGGGGGGGGAGGGGGAGTCTGGCTCCAGATCTCTGCTTAATGCGACTGTTTGCAGCAGTGCGTTCTATGGGGGAGACCCCGCCTGCTCGAAACAGGCACCAAAAACAGCTAAGATATACTCCACGGGGGAGGGGGAGCGGGGGGGTGCGAGGGCCCGCGCCGATCGGCAAAACAATGCATAAGAAAACGATCACCAGCCTGACGGCATGCACGCATGTTTGGTAGCAGATTTGTTCTGGTGGTGGATAGAACCCCCCTGCGGCCAAACACCCTCTAGCGAAAGGGGGCCCCGAGACCAGACCTCGCGGGCGCAGGCCCGCCAAGAGTGGGGCCGCAACAGCGACCTCCCGAGACAGCGGCCACAACGACAGCATGCAGTGGAGGCCCGACCACAAGAGCCGTCCACGAGAAGCCCAACCCTGAGACCCCCGGACGTCCGTTGACTTTCGGTGTGGGAGCGTCACGCTTTTTTTTTTATCCCCCCCCACAGATGGCAGCCCCCCTCGCAGTCGACCAGTGGAGGGGGGCCATCCCCTTTTGTCAGCCCACGGTGCGGCTTTGCGTAGGCTGCACACCGTGGACCCGCGACAGGCCCCCCTCCCCAAAACGGGGTATCCGAGCGTGCGCTCCCTCGGACAGAACACTAAATAAACTGAGAAACGGACGATCGCTGGCGCACTGACGATCGTTGCCATGGCAGAACCATCGGAGCCCAGGAAACCCGTGGCAGCGTGCTTCTTGGCAAGGGGCCTCCACTGTGGCCATCAGGTGACTGTTCTGTTCAGGTCGGGCCATGTCCTCCTCCAGGCGGATCTTGGACGAGAAAAAGAGAAAGTAGCCACAAAATAGTCGAGAAGAGTCAAACGTCGTCGAAAAGTCGTCCCCGTGCCACTTTCTGACTGCTTCTGCATGTTCCCCTCTGTGGAGTGTTGGCACTGCTGATGATGGGCGCGCGGATCGACATGCTCGACGCGGGCGACGCTCCGAGGGGCCCCGGAGCTGGTCACACTGGGCGCGCTCCCCCGACACGCCGACCGCAGCATCTATTTTCCCCCCCCCCCCCAGCGCCAATTTGCAGGGGGAGAGGGAGCGACCGCAACAGCTCTCGAGTAACCCGTGCACTCCGTGGCAGTTCGCGGCAGAGACAAGCCAGTGGCTTCCACTATAGCCAGTCTCGAACTTGTCCCTATCCCTGAGACGGGCGAGCAAAAAGCGGGGACCATCTTAGGGATGTGCCCTCAGAAACCGAGGGAATCCTTAAGATCGGCATCGAGGTGAGGTGATGCCAAACACAGGGATAGGGATACGTTTCAAACTGGTAGAATTACAGCAGAAACCAGAAGTAAAAAAGAGCACCGGCGAGGAGAGGAGACGGGAGGAGGGAGGGGGGCGGAGGCCAAGGAAGGGGGAGAAGGGGGCGTTGCGGCGAAACCTGCCGTGAAAACCCGAACTGAAGGGGCCCTGGGACACACACAGAAATACACACAAATCACCGAAATCCCTATATTTTCCCATATTTTCTGGATTTTTTGTCTTCCCCCCCACTTCCCATATTTTCCCATGTTTTTGGGGGGAATCGACGATTCATTGCGTCTGTGTGCTTCTTTCTCTCCTGACCAACGGCCCGCCGACCGCAGCATCTTTTCCTTGCGACTTGTGCGCTGGTCGAAACTTCGGCCGGCACCCTGCAGTGGAGGCCAGTCCACAAGATGCCTCCCACAAGAAACCCAGCCCTGGGACGCCCACTGATTTCTGGCGTGGGGGAACCACGCTCTCCGCAGCAAGGCCACCGACGCCCAAGACACCCAGGGCACCCTGGAGGCAAGCGGGGTGTTCCTCGGCCGTGGATCTCCACTGCATGTGATTCAGCTGGATCGAAACTGAACCTGGTCGAAAGCTCGACCATAGCATCCCTGTGTGACCTCAACTGGTCGACGTTTCGCCCAGCGCCCTGCTGCTTTGCTAGGGCTCCCAACTTCGCGCTTCGCGCTCCGCGAAGCGCGAAGCGCGAATAACTTCGCGCCCTCGCGCCGCCCCCCCAAAGGGAGAAAAGGAGGACGAGGAGGAGGGGGAGAAGGAACGAGGACCGCGAAGCGCGAAGCGCGAATAACTTCGCGCCCTCATGGGAGCCCTTGCTTTGGTGCCCGCTCGTGCTCATGGCCATCATTTGGCGCTCCCCCCTGGCCCGAGGGTGGACCGCCGCGTGCGATCGAAGCCGAGGACCCGCGCTTCCATGCCACGACCCCGCCCGAGAACATCGGCGGGCCAGCGCATCCGACGCCACGATCTCTCTCAACAGATCAATTCTGGGCTCGGGCTCCCGAGAAGACGAGCCCCTCCTTACCAGCTTGGAACATATCCCTATCCCTATGTTGGGCATCGCCTCATCACGATGGCGATCTTAGGGATTTCCTCAGTTTCTGAGGGTGTATCCCTAAGATTGTCATCTCCTTTTAGCGTGTCAATCTTAGGGATAGGGATAAGCTCGAGGCTGGTGACCTCCTCCCGGCCCCGCCCGCTGCCCCCCTTCCAGAAAACCAGGCCGGACGTGCGCGCGGGAGATTCTCGGACGTCGGCGCTGTCGGCAGCGGCGCTGCCAAGGGAACCCAAAGCATACGAGCCCCTCCTCCCTGCCCCGCCCACTGCCCCCCCTGCAGCTGGCCGTCGCTCGGACGTCCATTCCCTGTCTTTTTCGGTCTCGTGCGTTGTTTTTTTCGACAAATGATCACGGATGCTCCTCGATGGTCCGCGACGAAGGAAAAATGCACACGTCCGAGCGATGCCAAGCTCCAGAAAACCAGGCCGGATGTGCGCGCGGGAAAGTCTCGGACGTCAGCGCTGTCGGCAGCGGCGCTAGCGGGGAGCCCAAGGGATGTCGGGCCCCTCTCCGGGAGCTCTGGATCTGCCCTCAAGTCGAGCACGTCCCTTTAGAGGAGAAGTACTCAAAAATACTAAGAACTACCTGGGGACGATTGCAGCCGAGATCGGCGCGTTCCCCCAGAACGCCGACCGCGGCATCGCGAAGCCTGAGTCTCGAGATTTAAGCGGCAACTGCTCGATTCGGGGAAAGCAATTGCATATTGACACATGAAACAACACATATACATATATATATATATATATATATATATATATATATATATAGCGGTAATCAATCCAACTCAAATATCTCAATGCCGTCAAACGGAAAGTTCAATACTGCTGAATCGATGTGTGCAATCGAGGGCTCTATAACTGCTTGGAGTCTCCACAGATCAGGTCTGTCAACCGAGTGCATGCGAAAAAAACGTCTCCACGCTACGTCGGCTTCTCCAAGTGTTTTCATGATAATACTGGGGCTAGGGCCCTAAAGTTTTGACAGAAAAACGCCTCATACTTCACGACACGAGGGAAAAGACTGGTTCTTCAAACGAGAGTTCACATCTCGAACAGTCTTACCTGAACCGAACCCAAATTCTCACATTGTCTCTTCTGACTGGGCTGGCCGACTGGGCGCGGGCGGTACACCGTCAACCTGGTTACCGCCGGGGACCTCGTTGAGCAAACACAGACATGCGACGTCCTGATTTTTTCAGGACGGCGTCCCTGGAAATCCAGACCCTTTCCCCGGGGCTGGTTTTTCGTCCTGAGTCGTTTTTCGACGGTCCCGGGGCCCGGCGAGGGCCCCCAGGGGCCGAAAATATCGGAAAAGCTGGCCGTCCTGATTTTTTCACGACGCGATCCTGCCTGGGAGCACACACAGTGGAGGCCGAGGCCCGCAGAGCGGAGACTCCTCGGAGACTTCCCAGATGCCCCTCCCCGCGGTGCGGCGCGGCGCCGTCGTGGGCTGCTCGCCCCGCGACAGGAGGGACTCCCAGCAGGCCCAGACGCCGGACAGGTCCTCGCGCCCGACGCCGCACGCCGTCGCACGGCGGCGTCGGCGCGGGCGACATTCGTCGGAGGGAGCCAGAGATCGGGCGCCTCGAAAAAATCGAGACGGAAGCTTCTCGTGGTTTTCGCCCTCTCGAGGCCCTCGCCGGGCCTCGGGACCGTCAAAAACGGCTCGGGACGAGAAACCGGCCCTGGGGAAGTGGTCGGGAGGTCGGGGGCCCGTGTCTCGAAGAAATCGAGACGTCGGATGTCTGGGGAGGAGGGAGCGGAAGGGGACAGCAAGGCACAGCAAGGCGGCCCCAGCCACAGCAAGACAGACTGCCTTGCCGCTTCGAAGAGGAAACGAATTCAGAGGGCGGAGAGCCAGTCCCGTCGAGGCTCGGACTTGGGGATGGCATCGTCGGCCCTTCCATATCCGTTCCCTCCCTTTTATCTCTCCCCTTCTCCCCCCCACCGTGGTGCACGTCAAGGATTTGAGCGTTGACAATCAACATCGCAACGAGGACATGTTTTAACATAGTATTGGGCACATGTGTTGCTGAGTTCGTGCTGCACTGAGGGCACATGTTCAGCTGCGTTTGTGCTGCACTGAGGGGACCCACGCACGCACATACCGCCCCCCCCCACACACACATACCCCCCCACACACACACACACATACCACACACACACACACACACACACACACACACACACACACACACACACACACACACACAAACACACACACACACACTTGTTTTTCTGGCACGTCGATGGGGTGCAATCAGCGGATCAAGTATAACTAAGACGGGGCGTGAACACACACACACACACAGCTAAACCTCTCAGGGTGGATATCCTGGCGCGAGGGGGAAGATCGAGGATCTCGGGCTTCAAATTCAATTCGAATGTGACTACTGAATGATCAACCAGCCAAAACAACGCGTCCTGACTCCCCACTCAACTTAATCATTCACGATCCGCAAACATCCTCCTAGTAACGTGTTCGTGCTCCTGCTCCTCTTGTGGGCCCCTGGCTCACACGAGGCCCTGTGACGATCCTCCCTGTGACAGGCCAAGAGCCTTCGAGAAGGAAGAGACAACCTCAAGCATAGAGGGGGTACGTCTCCACGATGGAAAACAACACTTCATCTTTGAAGCTCCACGGGATCTTCAGGGGAGGGAAAGCGAGCGAAGAATAGCAAAAGGGGCAGAATAATGACAGGGGAACGCGGAATGGCAGGGAGAGGGGCGCGGAATGGCGCGAACGAGGACTAGCACGAAAGGAGGCGAACGACGAGCGGCGAGGGGATGACGAGGACAACCCTTAACGACGCTGCCGGCAAAAGCGAGGCTGGGCAGAGCAAGTCCTTCGCATAGCCGTGGGCCCGTATCAGCGACCCGCACGTCTGCACGCTCCACCTGTAGCCCGTATCCTGGGGGGTGGGTGGGCGGCTGGTGCAGCGCCTCCTCCCTCGTCCTCCCTCGCTCCGTCCCTCCTCACGCCGCCTCGTCGTGCCGTCCTCCTCTTCGCCTCCACTCTCCCCGAGCATGCCACCTTGCTCCCTCTCACCCTGCCTGATCTCTGTCTCTCTCTCTCTCTCTCTGAATGTTCGTTTTTTTTTTTTCTGTCTCTCTCTCTCTCTCGCTCGCTCGCTCGCTCTCGTGCAGCGATACATCCACGGGGAAGTGCGGCGCATGCCATCTTTCGGCGGGGCTAAGCGGAGGAGGAGGAGGAGGAGGAGGAGGAGGAAGAGGAGGAGGAGGAGGAGGAGGAGGAGGAAGAGCAGGAGGAGGAGGTTGCGATCTTCCCCTCCTCAGGAAGGGGCGGCGTGGGGGGTCGAGGCGAGGAGGGAGTACACTCTCGGGCGCAGCCGCGGCAGGCTGGGGCGGGGGGGGGCTGGAACGCCAGCGCCGCGAACGCGCACGAGCGCATCCCACCCCCGACGGTCCAGTTGGGAGGGAGGGGCGCGTGCGCGCGTTCCTTTTTCAACACTCTCTCTCCCTGAGAGGAAGGAGAGCTATGCACACACACACACACACCGATTCTGGCCAGGACCCTCCTGGGCCCAGAGTCGGTGCATATACGCCCTCGTGGCCTTGGCCGGGAAGGTATGTGCACCGATCCTGGGTCAAGGATGGGCGTTGTCAGGACCGGTGCATGTGCATAGTTCTTCCCTCCCTCTCTCTCCCTCTCGTTGCCGCCTTGCCTCTTCCGTTCCCCTGCCATTCCAAGCTGCTCCGCCCCGCCGCCCCTCAAAAGACCAGCCGGCCGGGCAGCCCAGGCGCTCCGCGGGAGGCTTCCTCGCCACGGGTGAGCCTGAAGCTTGACATACAGTCGGGGCGTTGACCTAAGGAGCCCTAAATAAGGAACGATGTCCCTTTTTTCCATCATACGTTAAACTTCGATTCCCATCGAAAACATAAGGAAAACCTGATGCAAGCTGTGAAACAATCAAGGAACACCGAGCCCCTCCCCAACAAAAAGTGTTCCTTCTTCAGCGCCCCGACTGTATGCAACGGTTATGCGGATTAATGGTGGTACGGTCGAGCCTACAAGACTCGTCAACCATGAGTTGTAAGTTTTTGTTTTCGGTGCTCGAGTGGTGGGCGCTACTTCAGTGCTGGCATCGGGCAATCGGCCCAGACGCAGGGGTGTCCGAAATCTGGCAGTACCCTCACAGCATTGAAGAACGCGTTTTCTGACCAGTGCCTGAACCTCCAGCGCTTCGATTCTGAACATCGTTTCAAATTATTTTGGACAGAAGAATATCCCTCAAAAACATGAGACCCTCCGCAAGCCAAAGCACACAGAACGTCTACGGGTGCCCCCCCCCCAAAGGATGCACAAAAACATCCGACAAGCACGGATAATGTAGGTGCCCTCCTCGATCTTATACCGCATACCTCGGTCCGACCGTGCGGATGAACGGTGGTACACGTCGTTCATTTCAAATCGTGCTCATTTCTAATCGTGTTTGTTTCTAATTGTTCCTGGCCCCCCAGTGGCCCGGAAGAGGCCCAGGACAAAATAATTAGAAATGAAAGGATCCTGGCCCCCCAAAAATCCAGGAACTCTCGAAGAATTAGAAATGATCAATGTGTACCTTTTCAACATGGGGCCCTCGCTCTTGGCGCCGCGCAAACTTCGTCTTAAAAGCCTGCAGCAGCCTCATGGCCGGAGGGTCCTACCTTTTCAACATGGGGGCTCTCGCCGCAGGGCCGCGCAAACGCGACTTCAGCGCTTGCAGCAACCACGAGGACAGAGCACGGCCCCCTTTTCACGGCGGGGCTCTCGCTCGAGACCTCCTCGACATTGGCGACCCGAATCTTGAAATCGTGCAGCGGCTGCACGGATGCATCGGCGGCGAGGATAAGGGCGAACAGCTCGGGGGCGGGCATTGCACGCATTCGCCCGGGAGCCTTGCCGAAGACATAGATCATCGGCGCCCCCTGGATACGTGTATTGCCCCCCCCCCCTGGGCTACTCGCCCTTATCGTCGCTTCTGGATGTAGGGAGGTGCCTTCTCGAACTGGAGCTCCCGCCCGAGGCTTCCTTAGACAAGTGAGCGGCCGTGCGTGCAACCACCTCCTCCAACAGCTGCACGGACAAAGGGGAGGGAGGAGGAGGAGGAGGAGGAGGAGGACGAGGAGGAGGAGGAGGGGGAGGAGGAGGAGGGGGAGGAGGAGGAGGAGGAGGAGAGGGAGGAGCAGAGGGAGGAGGAGGAGAGGAGGAGGAGGAGGAGGAGGAGGAGGAGGAGGAGGAGGAGGAGGAGGAGAGGGAGGAGGAGAGGGAGGAGGAGGAGGAGGATCGATCGATCGAGCCGTGGGAACGAGGTTCGATGCCTTGTGTCAGTGGGCAGCTTGATAAAATTCTCTCGAATCGTCCTAGCTGGGTTCGCTTCGTACGCTGGGTGAGCGGGCGCCAATTAGCGCTCGGGCCCTACCCGCACCTGAAGCCCCACGCAGAGGCAGAAGGGCAGGGTAGCACCCGCCTCTTGCGGAAGACCTACCTCGCCTGTTGCCCCTGGTTTGTACCTTGGGCTCGCCCCCCCTTGCCTCGACCTTTTCGTTTGGGTTCTGGCGGGGGGGGGGGGAGGGCGGTGCATCAAAAAGTAATATGGGAATCCTTGGCCTCTGAAGTGAAAAATCTCGGGGGCGCTCTGAGGAGGAGGTGGAGTGAGGCTACCTCTGGCAGCGAGCTCTCTGAATCGCACACTTGTTTCAAAAGCTCTGGGCACAGTGCGGGGCAACCTCTCACTCTGGATTTGGCGCAAGCCTATCCGATGCTCTTCTCTGGGTTCATTTTCTGTTCGGCCAGTCAGCCGCGCTCTCTCTCGCCGCTGGCCTTCTCCATCTCCTCCCGGCCGTTGACCTGGTAGCCCAGCTCCCTCTGCAGAGCCCCGCGCGGTGCCGATCCCCACTCTGCGCGTTGCTCCCTCCTTCTTCGGCTGGTTGATCAGGTTTGTCGCGATCTGGTCGTTCGGGCTGATCGTGAACTGGAATATGCATTTGTCTTTGCCCTGTCCGCCCTTGCCTTTGTTGTGCCTGACGCGAAATACTGGAACTGAATCTCCACTGACGTCGGCCGCTCTTCCCAGGATTTTGTCGCTGTAGTACTGCTCCGAGCTCGTTCTGGCCGCGCCCTCCTCGAGCGTCTTGCCCGTGTACGCGCGCACCTCCACCCGCTCCTTCACGTGCGGGCTCCCCAGGGCCGCGGTGTCTACCTGCTCTACGTTCTTGGCTCGCTGGTTCGGGTCCTGCGCCTGGTCGTTGTATGCCTTGCCTGCGCCGAGCCCCAAGGTAGCGAGATTGGTATCGGTGCTTATCTCCCCTGCATGTAGCGCTGCGGCAATTAATTCGGCTTGTTCGCGTGCGAGTGCGAGGGTCAGCCTGGCCATCCAATCGTTCATCTGCTGCTGTTGTCCTGCAGGGGCTGGTGCTCCTCCGCCTCGCTGTGCTTGCCCCTGGTGTCCTCGGCTGCGGTCTGGGCGGCCTCCCTCTGGCCTCGGCGACGCTTGCCCTCCTGGTCGTCCGTCGAATAGCGACATCCCTCCCTGGTTGAAGTAGCTGTCTCGGTAAGTGCGTAAGAAGATGTCTTTGGCTGCTGTATTTACCCAAGGCAAAATGACTACAGATCGGGCACCTCGGGTCGTGAGGAGTCGGCTGGTGTTCATTCTTTGTCGTGTCGCGAATACAGCCCCCCCTGATCATGCTGCGTGCTAGATGTTTCCAGGCCGTTACTGTGCTAGTAAATACCTGCCCGCAATTGATGCACTCGTTATTGCTTGTCAAGACTGCTGCTAGGCTATGTACATGAGGAGCTCGTACGATATGACTGCGCAGTGCCTTCTTGCTTGCGAATAGCATGCCACATACTGTCTGGTTGGCGATATATCCGCGAAGGCTGATGGCGGACAGATCGTCGGATTTGTGTAGTTCGCACTTCCATACCTTTTGTTCGTCCAACGCTATGTTTCTCGTTGTTCATCGATATGGTCATGTTGTACGGGGGGTACTGATACAGTTAGCTTGGCCGCTCGTACTTCCCGTGGATCCAGAAATACAAGTTTTCTCGAATGTCTAGCGTGAAGAGCTTGCCTATCGTTATGTTCTTGCCCTCTCCCAAGACGTTCTGGAAACTCTCCGAAACCTCGCGGGCGCACTGGGTGTCCTCAAGGAACCTCTGGGCCCCGGGGTTGGCGTCGCTATGGATCGCATCGCAGTTCGCATCGTTGGTCTCGAACTCGATTCGGCCGAAGAGCGCGACTATCAACTGCCTGCGGTTGCTGGGAAAACGGGGGCTGTGTTTTAGCCAGCTGGCTCTCCTCACCAGTGCCTCTTCCGCTGGCGGCAGTATTTGCCAATGGCGGAAGACTTCCAAGGTACTCCTGCTCCTCACGTTGCCGTCCTCGTGCTACGTCGTGGCTCTGCCCCTCATCGCTCGTCTGAGTAGCGCTCCCATTGCGCTCTGTAGCTGTCGGCATTCCGTGGCTGTCGGCAGGAAGCACTCGATGCAAGAGAGGCCAGTGTTGATGACCCTGCAGAGTAGTACAGCTCGTTTCCATCTGTGGGGTATGTTGGCATTGCTCCAAAACGCCCCGCACTCATAAGAGCTCTTCTCCATGGCCGCGGTGCGCTTGGTGAGCTCCGCTCCGTCGTTCTGGTGGGGGCTGACCTGTGGTCCGAGACAGCGCGCATGAGGCAGTGCTGTTCCTGGCATCTTGCACTCGATGCTGTTCCTGAGGTCTCTGTGCGACTTCGTCGGGCCTTGGCCCTGGAAGCTCGCGATGTTCTCCTGTTTGTCCTGGTTCTGCCTCGCCCCGATCTTGTCTAGCCTCTCGTTCAGCGCTTTGTCCACGATGTGGGCCTGGCGTGCGAGATCTCGCGCGTCCGCCTGCTGTCCTAGGATGAGATTGCGTAGGCCGTCCGCGTACTTGGTGAGTCCAAGGTATACTGGATGCTGGATTAGTTCGCTGCTTCCATACAGTAAGTGGTCGTAGGGGAGTTGTTCTTTGCAGTCTTGCACCCATTGTTGTGCACTTGGCGCGAAGCTGGCGACAAAACTCTGGACATGCTCCTCTTGGTTGGTCTCGACATGGCATGTTAAACGTCGCTCGCTTATACCTCTGCTGGCCTAGCCCCCCCATGCCCCCCGGTATGATTTTCTCGTTGGCCTCGTCCATCTCGTGCCAGGCGCAGCTCGCAAAAGCATTGCTCATGTCCTTCACCGACGATGCGAAGTTCCACCCTGCCCGTCTCGCTCGGTACTCCACCACCGCCATGGTCAAAATAACTCCTTCTCGGCGCCGTCCTCGGATGAAGCCGTAATCCTGGTCGGTGCGTGTTCTGGTTCGTCTTCTCTTGAGGCATCCCGTGTAGTACGCCTTGCCAATGGGGTCCATGATGTGGAAAACCCTTTTCCCTGCAGGCCCAGGTTTGCGGTTCTTCTTGACTGCCGTCGCTGTGCTCTGATGCCATCGGATTGGGTAGTATTGCCAATGCGAGTTGCCGTCAGTGACGCTCGGAAAAGTGCGGCGACCTGTTCTGGCTCTCGGTCTTCGCGCGGTGCTCCGAGTCCTTGGCGCTCTTGCCGTTCCTGTGCATCTGGGCATACTATGAATCGCCGTAGTCCCAATGGTGTCGAAGTGGGTGGCGCTGCTCGTCGTAGCTTCGCCTTCTTGATGCTCTTGGTCGTGTACTCCAGGTCCTGGTCCACTTTCTCCTCCAAGTCGTTCTCGTAATAGTCTTGCTGCTCTGCGGTGTTGGGGATCTGTTCTAGCTCCTCTTCGTTCTGCTCCGTGCCCTCCATGCCTCCAGATCCGCCTGGTACCTCCCAGAACTCGATCCACTCCTGCTTGCTCGGGTTGGCCGTCACGCTGGTCCAATAGTCTCGTTTTTCGGGGCCATAGCGGCCTCCCGCTATCAGTCTGGATAGTCGGCCTACTCGAGCCAGGTCGCGTTGCTTCCATGCCTCGTACAATTCTTCGACTCGCGCATCCGTCTTGGCCTGGTGCTCCTGCTTGCGTAGTCTGGCGCAGTGCTTGGTGATGTTGTGGAGTTCGGCTTCCAGTTCTCGCAGTTCGCGTTCGTATTCTTATTGCCGTTGTTCTTCGGTGTTGTCGTAGGGGTTGTCGGGTTGGTATGCATGGTCGTGCTGGGTGTTCGGGTTGTAGATGATCTCCGTGTCCACTATGTGTAGTACTTCTCCTTTTTCTCGCAGCACTTGGCGTAGGTCTCTTCGGCGTCGGAGTAGTGCCGTTCGTCGGTCTCTGAGCGCTGCGTATTCTGGGTCTTCGCGTCTTAATGCTTGTCCGTAATGTGGCTTCGCCGCCTCTATGATCATGTGGTTGATGTCCAGGAACAGTTGGTCAATGCCCTTGCCCTGCGCGTCGTGGTCGCCGGCCCTGGTCTCCAAGTCTCGTATGAACTCGTTCCGTCGATGTCCTTTGTGAATAGCCTGTACCAGTAGGTCTTTATCCCATCGGGTTGGTGGAACTTCGCGATGTACCTGTTGCCGTAGCGGAATTCGTAGTTTCACTTGTATTGGTACGTGGTCTCGGTGATATCGGCTCGGTATATGTTGTAATCTTGTGCCCATGCTCAGGAGCGGTCCTTGGCTGATCATGCTGCCTATCAGATCCTGCGGTACCATTATGCAGTCCATACAGCTAGCATGCTTCTCTCCAAAGTGCGTTGGTCTCCAGGATCCCGTTGTGTTCGCGATCGTCAGTCTGTTGCGTTCGGCGTACTGTCTGGCCCTCTGTCCTGCTCCTCCTGGTAATCGTTCTCGTGATCGTCCTGGTCCGAGTGCTGTTGGTTTAGGTTTTTCGTTCTTCGCCGTGATCCCCACGCCGTCATTGAGGTCGCCCGCCGTGATCAATATTCCGCTCCTGGGTTTCAGCTTGGCCGCGTCCTCCGTCCACTTGAACATTCTGCCCACCGTCGCGTAGTACTGTTTTCGCTCCGCTGTTGTCTTAGGTTGTGGTGGGAAATAATATCCAATGATCATGATGTCCGCGTCGTGGTGCTTGATATGTAGTGCCAGTCCACTGCCTCGTAGTTCGCTTGGTGGTTCGTGTATCGCCAGTATCTGTGCTCCTCGTAGTTTGCCTTGCGGCGCTATGATGATGCCCGTGCTGCGGTTCGTGAGCTCTCCCTTCTGCCAGCCAGCGTCGATGACCCTCGTGTTCCCATATCTGCGTTGTTCTGGGTGTGTTTCACGTCGTAGTCTCTGGGTGCCCGCGAGAATGATCACGTCGAAATTGTCGGCCTCTTCGTATATCTCCTGCTGTCGGTCTGGTGGCGCCACTAACGGGTTGAAGAACAGCAGCGCGGGGGAGGCCGTCCACGTCGTCGCCGCCATGCGGGCCTCCGCCCAGCTATGTGTTTCTCCGCATGCTGTGTAATAGTCAAGTTGGTTCGCGGGCCGCCCTGACAATCTCTTGGGCCCAGATGGCGGCTGGAGGATGAGGAGGAGAAGGAGGACGAGGAGGAGAAGGAGGAGGACGAGGAGAAGGAGGAGGAGGAGGAGGAGGAGGAGGAGGAGGAGGAGGAGAGGGAGGAGGAGGAGGAGGAGGGAGGAGAGGAGGAGGAGGGAGGAGGAGGAGGAGAGGAGGAGAGGAGAGGGAGGAGGAGGAGGAGGAGGAGGAGAGGGAGGAGGAGGAGGAGAGGGATGAGGAGGAGGAGGAGGAGAGGGAGGAGGCGGAGGAGAGGAGGAGGAGGAGGGGGAGGAGGGGGAGGAGGAGGAGGAGGAGGAGGAGGAGGAGGAGGAGTCCTTCTCCAAAACCCGGGGCTCTCGCCATCGCCCTGCCCCCGGACAGCCTGTGGTTTCAAGAAACCCTGACTCCAAATCCGCCCTGCTTTGGGTTGTTTTCCAACTTAAATGTGCGTCGGAAGCCCACTTATAAGAAGCCGAACAAGTAGGGCGGAAATTTCTGCACCCAGCAAAAAATAGGGCGAAAGTCCACAGAAGCAGGGCGGAGACGACAACAGAAAAGTAGGGCGGAAATTGGCATCAGCGGGGCTTGAAAAGTAAGGCGGAAATTCCAAGCCCTACTTACGAATTTCCCAAAAGCGAGCATAGACTGACGCATGATATTCAACCCGACGCTACTCTACTCATGGGTACGTCAAACTAGAATTAAAAGCCCTGGAGGGAAAAGCAAAGTGACGATACTCAAGCTGGCTCGGATGTTCCATAAGACCGTTGATGCTATACTTCCAGGCGGGGTGCAAGTTGGCCCTAAGAAGCAGGTCGCGGCCGAGCCTCGGCTGGGTCATTTCATTCGGCTTGATTCCCTCATCGCACTTCCCTGCACCTCCCGTCCTTCCACCTCCAACTCCGCCCTTCTCGGTGCCTGCTCAAAGACCGACTAACCCCCCCTGACTCCAGATCCGCCCTACTTTGGCATTTTTCCCAACTCGAAACTGCGTCGGACATCCACCTATAAGGAGCCGAAAAAGCAGGGCGGAAATTTCTGCACCCAGCATAAAATAGGGCGAACATCCACAGAAGCAGGGCGGAAGCAAAAACAGAAAAGTACAGTCGGGGCGCTGACCTAAGGAACCCTAAATAAGGAACGAGGCCCTGATTTTCCATAAGTGAAACTTCGATTCCATATCGAAGACCTCAGGAGAAACCTAAGGCAAGCTGTGAAACAATCAAGGAACACCGAGCCCCTCCCCAACGAAAAGGGTTCCTTCTCCAGGGCCCCGACTGTAGGGCGGAGATTGGCATCAGCGGGGCTCGAAAAATGAGGCGGAAATTCCAAGCCCTCCTTACGAGTTTTCCCCAAGTAGGGCGGAGCCGGAGTCGGGGCCCTCTCCTCCGCTCCACTCCGCCCGGCTCGGAGGCCGCCCCCCCGCCCTGAGTAGCCCCTATCGTCAAGCGAGACTGGCGGACCAAAACGAAGGGGCCCTGGGACACACAAATAAATGCACACAAATAAAAGAATTCCCCATATTTTCCTGTTCTTTCTGGGTTTTTGTCTTCCCCCCACTTCCCATATTTTCCCATATTTTCAGGGGAATCGTCGATTTATTGTGTCTGTGTGTGTTTTCCCCTCCTGACAAAATAAGAGGCCTGGAAATTGGCAACAACACCAGCACAGGGGGTTGCCTGCACATGGGGCAGATGATCCTAGATTTCGGTGTTGGTGGTAATACTTCGGTCACCGTGGAAGCCAGAATATTGCCACCATCACCGAGATCGGGATCGTTTTCCCTCGGCTGAGGCACACCGCCGATCTTGGTGTTGGTGTCAACCTCTAGGCCTGCGACAAAACGCCTTTCCTACAGTCGGCCCGTATCATGAGGACGCGCGGTCAGGATGCCAGGGCCTTGGTCGCCCACTTCGGAGCTTCTCGGCTGGAAAGCGGCCAGCGAAAGCGACCAAGGATGGGCCGAGCGACCAAGGATGCAGGGGCAACCTTGGGAAGGTTGACCATACTTACTGGGGATACCAAAGAGTACCGATACCGCTACTCCCTGGGCATGCTCCGGAGTGCGTTCTGGCCAGAATTCCGAGACGAATCCAGCGGTGGCGACGAGGACCTGCCACGAGGCCCAAAAAGGGGAAAACAGTGAAGGGTAGCGGTACGGGTACCTTGTCCTCCTCTGACTTCCTATGCGGGTCGACTGTAGCTCGTGTCCGGCCTGTTCCGCCTCCTCACGAGGCCGGCACGCTCGCCCGGGCGGGCACGACGCCCCGAGGCTCCCGCGCAACGCTCGCCTGCAGCGCGCCTCCTCGGCTCCAGAGCATCCGCCGCAGCGGGAGGCAGGGCTGGACCCAAACGTTGCTTTTCGTTTTGTTGTCGTTTTGCTCTGCCTGTTTCCTGTACCTCCCTGCCCGAACGAAAACCAGAACACAGCCGAAGTCCAGCAAAACAGCGTTTGGGTCCAGCCCTGGCCGGAGGGTGGAGAGATGAGGGCGGGCCGACCCAGAGGAGGAGGACAACGACCAAGCATCTCCCTTGCACATGGTGAAGAAGAAGCGGCAGGGGAGATGGAGGAGGGATGCGCCACCTGCTGTCGGGCTCTCCTTCACGGAGGGCAGATAAAAGTGGGAAGGGGGGGGGAGGGGGGGGTCTGGCTCCGGACCTCTGCTTAGCGCGGCTGTTTGCAACTGTGCGTCCTATGGCGTAGGGGCTCCACCTGCTTGAAACAGGCGCCAAAAACAGCCAAGATCTACTCCAAGGGGGGCAGGCGCCCCCAGAGTCGAATCGACAACGGCAATCGAAACGAATCGGATCGGCGGAAATCGGCAGCCGAGTCGTGAAAACTCAAATAGGCGGAAATCGGCAGGCTGGTGTGCCTCCAGCAAGGAATCGGAGCCCAAATCGGAATCCCGAGTCGCATCGAATCGGAGTCTGAAGCCGCCGAAATCGAATCGAATCGAATCGAATCGGAGGAATCGAAATGAGCCCTGGGGGGGGGAGGGGGGGAGGGCGAGGGCCTGCGCCGATTGGCAAGGCAGTGCAGAAAAAAAAACGATCACCATTTGGCCGAGAAGGCGAGAAGGAACAACTCCTTCAAAAACAATTGAAACAATTAAGGAGTTTGGACTCTTAGGGCGTGCTTCGGAGGACTCTTGGAGGCTCTTGGAGACCTCTTGGGCCTTGTTTGGGGCCTCTAGGGGGCCTCTTGGTCGGCCCGCGGTGGCAGTTTAGAAGGCCACTCGGATGCAGTCCTCCATCTCCCCGCACGCATTGCCTCCCCCGCTAAAGAACGCGCCCGATCCGAGCACAGCATCCTTACGGTCGGGGCGTTGACCTAAGGAACCCCAAATAATGAACGGGGCCCCTTTCTCCCATAAGTTGAACTTCGATCTCCCATGGGAAGCCTCAGGAAAACAGGAGGCAAACTGCAGAGCAATCAGGGCACACCGAGCCCCTCCCCAACGAACAGGGTTCCGTCTGCAGGGCCCCGACTGTATGGTCGCTTCCAGCTCTTTTGGTTTCTCGTTCTCTCTCTTTCTCTTTCGTTCGTTATCTCTCTCTCTCTCGCGCTCTCTACCTCTCACGGACGCGGAGGAGGGAGTGGAGGACGAAGAGGAATAGGAGGCCAGACAGGGAAAGGAAGCCAGGCACACCCTCCTGTTCCAGCTTCCCCATCTGTTTCGCAAAGCCACGAAGGGCAAGAGAGAGGACGAAGAGGTCTCCTCCACTACACCCTCCTCATCCTCGCCACCGTCGTCTAAATCACCATCCATCTTAAGGAAGAGCCGCAGGGGGTACATGAAAGGAGGGAGGAGCAGCAAGGGACTCCTCCTCCTCCTCCTCCTCCTCCTTCTCTTTATCATCATGCTCCTGGATCGTCCCCTTTACCATCATCCTAATGACGAGGAGGAGTAGGAGGAGGTGGAGGAGGAGTAGAGGGAGGAGGAGGAGGAGGAGGAGGAGGAGGAGGAGGAGAAGGAGGATTAGGAGGGCGAGGTGTGGCGGTGCACGGACGAGCGGCGAGGGTGCTCTACGGGCGCTCACGCCTTCTTCTTCTTGGCGACCTCAGCGGCGCGCGCCTCTTTCTTCTCCTTCTGGTACTCCGACAGGCGCTTGGCGTACTGCTGCTTCATCTCCTTGGCGCTCTCCATTCTCTTGCGGGTCGCGGCCTTGAAGTAGCGTTTCCTCTGCAGCATCGCGGGCGTGACCAGCCGCTGGATGCGGGGGGCTTTGGACTTGGGCTTCTTCCAGAAGGAGAAAAAACACCATAAACATAAACTGTTGGCGCTCCGCGCGGATTTCTTGGATCTGCGCTGGACCCCGGAGCGCGCCAAGGGCGGCGCCAGAGGCGCCGCCGGGGGGGGGGCGGGCAGCGCGGATCCCAGAAATCCGCACGGAGCGCCAAACGCTTATGTTTGTTGTGTTCTTCCTTCTTCGATCTTCCCCTCACCCCGGTCGATAGCCCGGCGCACCACGAAGTTGCAAGGGTTGTCCTTCCGGCAGTGGACACACCTCCCTTTAGCAAACCTCCCCTCAGCAGTGAAAACCGCCTGGGACCAAAACCGACGGACCTGGACCCGCGAAACTGACGGCCGCGACGCCCTCTCGCACACCGAAAACGGCCATCCCTGACTCCGGATTCGCCCTGCTTTGGGGACATTCGTAAGTAGGGCTTGGAATTTCCGCCTTACTTTTCAAGCCCCGCTGATGCCAATTTCCGCCCTACTTTTCTGTTGTTGTTTCCGCCCTACTTCTGTGGATTTTCGCCCTGTTCTATGCTGGGTGCAGAAATTTCCGCCCTACTTGTTCGGCTTCTTATAGGTGGATTTCCGACGCAATTCTAAGTTGGAAAAAAAGCCCAAGCAGGGCGGATCTGGAGTCAGGGATCCTCAATCGACGCGTCAGGGCAGGAGGTCTGTCCGACCCCGATCCTTCTTCTCCAGGTTGAACAGCTTGCGGATGTTGGAGGCGCGCTTGGGGCCCAGCCTGCGCGGCTTCTGGTCGTCCGTCAGCCCGGGGATCTCCTCCGAGCACTGCTTCACCGATCCCCTCCCCCTGCTGTGAAGGGGCCCTGGGACACACAAAAAAATACACACAAACAACAGGAGTCCCAATATTTTCCCATATTTTCTGGGTTATTTGTCTTCCCCCCCACTTCCCATATTGTCCCATATGTTCCTGGGAGTCGACGGTTCATTGTGTGTGTGTGTGTTTTCCCCTCCTGATACTGGTGTGGCCTGGGCCCACTGGCCGATTTACCCCCCTAGATGGGGATACAGGCTGCTCCCCCTGGATTTTGAAGGGTACATCCCCAACTTGGGCGCTGGGATGATGGGGTCGAGATGAGGATTGGCATGGGGGTAGGGATCGGTTAAACGATACTGATCCTCGGCGCCTTTCTTCACCAACGTGAGCGCGAGAACGGCCAGGTCGGGGCCCACCACGCAACCGCGGACGGACTTGCGCTTGCGGCAGCCGGCACGGCGCTCGCGGTAGCAGGACATGCCCTTCTTGAACAGGAGGCGCACGCGGTGGTTGCAGAGGATACCCTGCTTCATCGGGAAACCCTGCTTGTCGTTGCCGCCGGAGATCTTGAAGACGTAGCCCTTGAACTCATCGCCAAGAGAATCACCCGACACCTCGACCGACATACGCTTGTCATAGAACGGCAGCAACTTCTTGTCGTCGTCCACTTCGATCAGTTTTTGCAGCCCCGTCGTTGGGTTGGCAATGTTGAGCTTCATGGTCTCTTTGCCAAGTAGGCGGACGAGCGGGAGTTAGAGAATGCGATTCCGAGCCACTCCTTGGGCCAAACTGGTTTGAGCCAAAACGGCTACGGGCGTGGATGACAAAGAGAGCGGGAGAGGCGAGATGAGGCCACCGGCGTGGATGACAAAGAGAGCAGTGCGAGGGGGAAGGGAGAGGCGGGATGAAGGACGATGGTGGATGAGTGAGAGAAGAAGGGGGATGGAGAGGGGGAGGAGAAAGAGGAGGCAGACCAGGAGGACCAGGGGTAGCAGGATGAACACGACGACGACTGGGAGGAAACTGATCAGGACGAGGATAGAAGAAATAGGAAAAAAGGAGGGAGCAGAGGGAGGAAAAGGAAGTAGAGGACGACGACGAGAGCGACGAAAAGAGGTCCTCCTCCTACCCGTCATCGTCGTCGTCCTCCTCCGCCCTCCCTCGTTCCCTCTCTCTCGTCGTCCTCCTCATCCTCCTCCTCCTGGCCATCCTCTTGCTCGCCGTCCTCATCCCTCCTCCTGGCCTCCTCATCGTCTCCCCTCGTCCTCCTCGTCCTGGTCCCAATCCTGCTCCTAAGGACCAAGGCGAGCTAGGGAGGACAACGACCACGAGGAGGAGGATGATGAGGAGGATTTTCGTTCACGTGCACGCGCCCGTGTGGGCCACAGGTCGTCTGTGTGAGAGGTGACGCGTGCCATCGCGATCTCGGCACACGCAGCTGCGATAATTGAGCGAACGTGTTCTTAGTTCGAGCTATACACAGCCGTGACAAAAAATTCTTCAAGTTGCTATGATGAAGATCTCTCCCATCCCTCTCAAGAATCCGAACGTGACATGATGCTGGGGTCATTCGGCGTAGTTTCCGATCCCGGAGACGTTAATAACTCTGTTACCCCCAAACGGGATCGGAAACTATTCCGCGCCAAACCATGCAAGTTATCGAGCGGGATGCGATTGCGCGAGGAATAATTTTAGTAAAAATACTCCGAACTACTCCGCACGAGCGCGTCATTCCAAAAGGCAAATTGGAAGAAACTTTCGTCACGGCGATGGGCAAAATCTCAGTCCGTCCCGTCTTTCATGGCTTCATCCGATCAGAGCCCGATGCCGTGTCGATGGTGATGGCGATGAAGATGATGGTCATGATGGTGCTTGCGATGATGCCGATCATGGCGATGCTGGTGATGGCGATGATCATGCCACCGCCGCTGGCGGATCTCCCTGTGGGGCCACGAAGCTTGGAGTTGTGCTGGCACTGGGAATGCGTCGCGGGGAAACAATAAAAATTGCACAAGGAAAATCTCAGCCCGTCCCGTCTTTCATGGCTTCATACGATCAGGGCCCGATGCCGCGTCGATGGTGATGGCGATGAAGATGATGGTCATGATTGTGCTTGCGATGATGCCGATCATGGCGATGCTGGTGATGGCGATGAGCATGCCACCGCCTCTGGCGGATCTCCCTGTGGGGCCACGAAGCTTGATGAAGCTTGGAGTTGTGCTGGCACTGGGAATGCGTCGCGGGGAAACAAGCCAAAATTGCACACAGCCGTGACAAACATTTCTTCAATTTGCTATGATGCAGATCTCTCCCATCCCTCTCAAGATTCCTAACATGACATGATGCTGGGGTCATCTGGCGGAGTAGTTTCCGATCCCGGAGACGTTAATAACTCTGTTGCCCCAAAACGGGATCGGGAACTACTCCGCGCCAAACCATGCAAGTTATCGAGCGGGATGCGATTGCGCGAGGAGCAGTTTTAGTAAAAATACTCCGAACTACTCCGCACGAGCGCGTCATTCCAAAAGGCACATTGGAAGAAACTTTCGTCACGGCGATGTACACACACGGATCTTGACTGGTGAGCGTTTTCTTATTCGGCGTTTCGACATGGAATGGGGGGGGGTCTGGCTCCAGACCTCTGCTTAGTGCGACTGCCTGGAACCGTGCGTCCTATTGGGGGAACCCCACCTGCCTGAAACAGGCGCCAGAAACAGCCAAGACCCACTCCAGGGGGGATGGCCCGCGCCGATTGGCAAAACAAGGAATGAGAAAACGTCCACCTGGTGAAAGTGGGGGGAGAGGGAGGCGAAGCAAGGAACTTGAGCCTGAAGAGATGCGGACGGCCCATTCCGGACTGCTTGTGGGGCCATCAGGCTGCGTGGCTTGCGCTCGCTGCTTTTTCTGCTTCCCACCGCAAGCGGTAGGTTGTTACTGTCGGCTACACGCAAGAGTGACCCTGGGTAAGAGTGACCTTCGGTGCGCGGCCTTTTGGAGGCCGCGCGGGGACCAGACCTGGGCGCGCGAGCCGTTGCTCCTGCTTCGTTTCGCGCCATCTGGGGACCCACCCGTGCCCGCACCAAAGGTCACTCCGGCGAAAGGTCACTCTTACGTCCTCGCCATCGCTCGGACGTCCATTCCGTGTGTTTTTTTCGGTTTCGTACGTGTTTTTTTCGCCAAATGGTCAAGGATGTTCATCGATGGTCCTCGCCGAAGGCAAAATGCACACGTCCGAGCGATGCCAGGCGTCTAGTCGATGCTGGCCGCGCGAGGGCGGGAAAGCCTCGAACCGGCACCTCACCTCCCCCGGATTGCGTGCTCTGTCCCGCGAGGCCGTGGGGCACACGTATAAAAAACAAACTGGGGGCTCGCGCCCCCGAGGCCACGACCCCTCGTATAAGGTGCGCCATGCGCGGATGCCTGTCAGACCTGTCGGATTCGGATTCCAGAAGAAATCGGGCAAGCGCGCCCTCTTGAATCCGCACTGAGCAACGCGCGCCTGGTCAGCTTCGACGATATAATACCGCAGCTGATGATGCAATGGATAGTGGAAGTGCATGGGTTCCCCATGCACAGGTCGGCGAACTTCTTCTTCGCGAAAGGATCCCCGTTCGCCGCTCGCAAGAACGAGTTGCACTTCTCGCGCAGAGGACCGGTGTAAAGCCTGCCGGCGATCAGCTCGTCCTCCAACAGAACAGCGCCCGCGCCGGCGCCTTGTAGCTCGGCGCTCTTCGTCTGCAGCCTTTCCGCACAAGCGCCCAAACACTTCGCCTCGCGGCACTTGTGGGGCGGTTCTCCTGTAAACCGTTGCGTTCTGGATACTCATCGTCGCTCTTCGGGTCGACCGCGAAACGCCGCGCCAAGCTGGACCTGCTGGTCAGGCCGCTGGGCGACGTGAGCAGCTCGTTGTAGCGGTCCGCGTTGCAATGTTTGCACTCCATGGACGTCTTAATGGAGCCGTGCACCATCGCATGGGGGCCCCAGCAGCTCGGTCAGGCCTCCGTGGAACAGCTGTGTTCTCGTAGACCATCGCGAACGATGCCTCCTGCATGATGAGTTCGTTCAGCTCGGCCCCAGTGGCCACCCCCTGATGCGCCAAGATCTGGAGCCCGTCCAAAGCGGTTTTGGTCAAGCCCTTCCGCCCGGCGTCGCGAAATAGCACGCGGACCCGATCGTCGTCTTTGGCTAGCGCCTGCGCGTGCTCGAAATCGCTGACGCCCACTGGGGCCTTCAGCGCCGGTAGCGTGGGCGTGGTGGCAGTGGGAGTGGTGGCTCTGGCCGTAGTGGCGTGGCCGTGGCCGTGGTGGCCGTGGCCATGGTGGCCATGACCGTACAGGCCGTGGGTGTGGCCGTGGTCGTAGGCGTGGCCGTGGCCGTGGCCGTGGCGGGGCGTGGTCGTGGTCGTGGCCATGGCCGTGGCTCGGCGAACGGCAGGTGCCGGTCCAACGAACGCCCCCAGCCCGCCACGGTCCAACCCTGCGCCTCCGCAAGTTTCGCCGCGGGCCGCTCCCGGGCGGCCTGCGCCCCGACAGCGCTCTCGTCCGTCCAGCCCGCCGCGGCATGCATAGGCGGCGCCCGCCGCGGGCCAGCCTCGGCGGCTGGATAGCCGCCCGTGGGCGATCTGTGAAACTGCCGCCTTTTTCGAGGGCTGCGGGGGGGTCCAGCGGAGCGACGCCCTGCGCATTTTCAGACTAGACCTCGCCATCCCTGGGGGTCTGCGATCAGCGAAAGAGTCGCCACTTGAATCCCACCCGGGATGGGTACAGAGCCGCCCGCGCGCTCGCCGCCGCCGCGGTGCGCTCAGCCGAAAAGGTCGAAGACCACGTCCTCGTCCTCCTCCTCCACAGCCGCGGCCTTCCTCTCCTTTTTTTTCTCGCCGCCGCCCGCCGCCGCCCGCCGCCGGCGCTGCGGCCACCGGGTTCGCCGCAGCGCACGCCTCGGGGTCCTCCAGGAACTTTTTGAAAGGTTCCATTTCCTCCTCCTCCTCCTCCTCCTCCTCCTCCTCCTCCTCAACGGCCGGCTCCGGGACCTTCTCCCTCTGCGGCGGCTTCTGGCGCGGCGCCTCCTCCTCCTCCTCCTCGGCGGGCTCCTCCTTCCTGGCTGGACGGGCAGGGGGCCTCTGCGGTCTCCTCCTGGCCTGCTGCCGCCGGCCGCCGGCTCGTCCTCGTCCTCGTCCTCCTCCTCCCCCTCCTCCTCCTCCTCCTCCTCGACGCTCGTCGTGCGTTGCCTCCTGGCCGTCGTCCTGACAGCCTCCTTTGGGCTCCCGCAGCCTCCCTGCTGCCTCCTCGTGGTCTCGTCGTCGCTCTCCAGCCGCTGCTCCTCCTCCTCCTCCTCCTCCTCCTCCTCCTCCTCCTCCTCCTCCTCCTGGTCGCCACCCTCCGCGGGGCTTCTCAGCGCCTCTCTGCTGCCTCCGCATGGCGTCGTCGTTGTTCTCCTGCTGCTCCTCCTCCCCCTCTTACCCCTCCTCCTCCTGGTCGCCCTCCCTCGCCTCGTCGCCCTCGGCGCCCGCCGCCTGCCCTTGCGCCTCACGCGACGGCCGCCGCCACCGCCGCCTCCACTGCAGCCGCCGCCGCCAGGCGTGCCGGGGTCGCCCCGGGCCGCGGGCGCTGCAGGCGCTGCAAGATGGCCCGCGCGCTCTCCCTGTGGAGGGAGATGGAGAGTCGCTGGGCCATCCTGTCCGCCGTGCTGGCGGCCTCCTCGCCGCGCGCGTCGGCCGCGCGCATAGCCAGCACGGCGAAGGCGCGCCGCGCCTCGCCGCCCCAGCTCCCGCCGTGCGCCTCCACCACCATTGGGATGAAGGCGAGGTCCGCGTCGCGGCAAGCCTGCGCCGTGCCCTGGTGCTGCCGCTTGTACTCCTCGTACCTGTTGAGGGCGGCGGCCGGGTCGGCGGCGGAGCGCGCGATGAGGTCCGCGCGCAGGCCGGACGTCACCGCGAAGTCCAATGCCGCCGAGAGCCCGCCGCGCCACCGGGGGACATAGACATCCGGGCCTGGGCGGCAAAGAAGGTGCCGTTCCGCAGCTTGTTGTAGCGGCGCGTGCGGTCGCCCTGGCAGGCGCACGTCAAGGCGTGGTCACAGTGCACGTCCATGACTTCCCCGCACGCTGGGCAGAACGCTTCCTCGTCCATCAGCTGGACCCGGAGCCGTCGCTTGATCCCGATCTGCATCAAGCTGTGCGGGACCGCTGTGCCGAGCGCCTCGCTGGGGGGGCGCCTGCAGGTGCGCGCTGGCGCCGGGCGCGGCCACCGGGGCGAGGTGGGCGCGCGTCGCGGCCGAGGAGCGGCCCCAGAGGGCGGCGCGCGCGGCGTCGTCGACCTGGTCCGAGAGAGTCTTCTGGTTGGAGTGCGTCTCGCAGTCGAAGCGCGCAGCCTGGTTTGCCCCCGCCACACTTGCGTTGTGGGTCTGGAGCGCCGCCGCCAGGGCCCCGGCGTCGCCCGCGTCGTCGTCTGTGTAGCCCGCGTACATGGACCGGCAGAACTCGCTGCTCTTGGCGCGCGAGGACAAGTAGGCCGCCGGCGAGTGCTTCTCAGCGGAGCGCAGCCCCAAGCCGCCCCTGTTCAGTTTC
Source organism: Prorocentrum cordatum (assembly GCA_963575745.1). NCBI lineage: Eukaryota > Dinophyceae > Prorocentrales > Prorocentraceae > Prorocentrum > Prorocentrum cordatum. The sequence goes on along the minus strand of CAUYUJ010019948.1, from coordinate 1,508,621 downwards.
AGCTGCGCTCGGGCCCAGGAGTCGTCGGTGAGGGAAGCGCCAGCCAGCTGTTCCAGGCAGGAGCGCACTGCAGCGCCCATCTCCAGGAGAGCCTCGGCGTGGGCGGAGGGCGGCACCACGCGCGCCGAGTAGCCGAGCTTGCAGTAGGAGGCACACTGCCGGAGAAGGTGAAGGGCTACCTGCGCGTCCTCCAAGCCGGCCAGTGCGCCCAGGAGCTCCGCTGCCTTCTTCACTCTTTTCTGCGTGTGCTGGAGGCAGAAATCGTCGCTCCCGATGGGCGCGCCGAGGAGCTCAAACCAGCCGTCGGGGCGCAGTCGGAAGCCCGGTGGGAAATCCGCCGCGGACGCGTTGCTGCCCGCTCCCGCTGCAGGGACCACCTCGCACTTGCCCGGCCCCGTGCTGAGGTTGAGGCCGACTGCTGCGAGCTCGGCCACGACGAGGTGGAGGAAGCGCGCCACGGCCTGTCTGTCACCCGCCACGCAGCCGTCGTCCAGGTAGAAAAAGACGAGGTCCAGGCCGGCGTCCTGGGCAAGCTCCCTGAGGCTGCGGCTCGCCGTCTCCGCGCAGCGTTGGAGTGCCAGGGAGAAGAGCAGCGGGCCAAGCGGGTCGCCCTGCTGGACACCGCACTCGGAGCGCAGCGTCTGCTTGCCGAGGAAGAGTAGCGATGGGGCTGCCGTAGCACCAGTCCGCCCAAGGTGCCAGTGCGGGAAAGTCCTCGTGCACTGCTCTGAGGACGGCCCTCCGGTCCAGGGCGTTGAAAGCGCTCGAGAGGTCCAACTTCGCGAAAACTTTGTCCCTGTCGCCCAGGTTGCGCGTGAACCTATGCCTGGCCACGTGGATCGCCGCCTCGGCGCCTCCCGGGACGGCCACGCCCACCTGCAAGGGCGCAAGGCGGTCGCGGGCTGCCCCGGCGACCTCCTTGCATGCAGAGGCACTTGCCCACCAGGCGGCGAAGTGTCTCGCCGACGGCCACCGGGCGGAGGCCGCCGTCGTTGTTCGGGAGAGCCACCAGCGAGGCGCCAGCAAAGTAAGCCGCGACCGCCGCCGGAGCCTGGCCGCGCGCGAGCACGTTGACGAGGCCAGCGAGCTGCTCGAATACCTCGTCCCTGTGGGCTGCCGTCGCCAGGGCGTTCTGCAGGTGTTGCGGGCGCAGGCCAGTGGGGCCGGCGGCCGAGCCCTTAGGGAAGGCCCGCACTTCCTTTTGGACGACAGAGACGTCGACCTGGGCTGCGGCGGCCGCGTGGACAGCAGGCAGGCTAACCGGGTCCACAACCGGCTGCTGGCTGCGGGGGTGTTCGCGGCCCATCTGGTCCACGACAGCCGGCGTGACGGACACGGGCGGCTCCGACGTCAGCGAAGCGCAGCTTTTCGAGTAAAGCCCCTCCGAAGCCAAGTCGAGGCAGCGCTGTGCTCGGTGAGTCGCCTTGTCCGTTCCCCCTGTCTGGCGCCGCTCTGTCGTCTCCGCCCGCAGCGTCTGGCGCTCTCCCTCCAGCCAGCGGCGGCAGAGGTTCTTGGCTTCCTCCTCGCTGGCGTTCCGGCTGCCTCGGCCTCCGCGGCTGTGCGGTCGCAGCGCGCACTTGGGCAGCATGGCCAGTTGGACCCAACCTGCTTCGGTGTTGTGGTGGACCGCCAACGCCACGGCCTGCACCAAGCACTGTGCCCACAACGCCCTGGCCCCCCTGGGCACGTGGCGCCCCGTGCCGGCGCGGCTGGAGAAGACCGCCCTCAGCGAAGGGAGCCCTGGCTGGCCGTTCGCGTCGCCAGCGTCGGCCGGAAGGGCCTCGGGGACCGCGGCGGCAGCTGCGCGCGCCGCTGGCCGGCACCTGGGGCGCACTCCCTGGTAGCGGAGACTCAGGAACCGCTGACACACCGAGCATTGGCCGAGGGCGTGCTGGTCAAGGAACTCCTGCGGGACGGGCGGCAGGTTGGGGTAGCGGCCCGCCGCGTGCTCGTTTAAGTGGACCCTCATGCTCTCCTGGCAGGACCACCCTGGCGAGGCGGCAGGATCCGCGCGCGGGCAACCGGGCACTGGGCAGTAGACGCGGGGCCGCCGTCGGGCTGCAGGGCGGGGCGCGGCGGGGGCTGGCTGCGGCGGCTCCGCGGCCGGCGGCGGCGCGGCAGCAGCGGCTGGCTCCGCAGCGTGCCAGGCCCCCCCCTCTGCCGGCATGGCCAGAGGCTGCTGGGCGCCCGAGGGGGCCGCTCCTTCCAGCGCTGCTCGCCGACGTTGCTCGGCCAGCGGCGCGCCCACATCCTGGTCCATGTCTCGCGTGTCGTCCAGGCGCATGCTGTTGATTCGCTCGTGGAGGAGGGGGTCGTCGCCGGGCTCATCGCCTTCCGTGCGGTTGCGTCTGAGCGCGCGGCGTCCCGGAGAAGCACGGGCGCCGACCTCCACGAAGGTGTTCCTGACCGACACCGCGGCCTCCGTCTCCATCTGCGCGGGGCCCGCACTCGATGCACTTGCCGACCCAGGCGGCGGCGCCACTCGTCGAGGCGAGGTGGAGCGGTCGCGCTCCGGAGGTCCTGTTCGATTCCCTGCTCCTCGGCGGCAGATGCAGCGCTGGCGCTCGAAGAGGCACGTGTCGCACACGTCGGCATTGGGGCCTGCGGGGAAAGCTGGGGACTGCACGGCGTGGACGAGCAAGGCAACGCGTCCTACCCACGCCGCTGGCGAAGACAAATGTGTGGAATACCATCCTGGGCTCAATGCAACTGTCATAATTGTCGCGATGGAAATGCACGCAACCCGTGGAAAATGGACATCGCCAAATAGAGCGGCGCCGCAAACTCCGGCCAGGACGCGCTGCAGAGGAGCCCCGTGCACCGCCGCCCCGAAGGCCAAGAATTTCACTGGGACTGCGGACGCGCAGGAGGCCGCCAGGACCAAGGCTGGGTCGACCGCGCGGGGGATCGTCTAGCCCAGGGTGGCGTGAAAGGACTCGGCCAAGCACGCGCTGGCGAACGCATGAGAGGCCCACCCGAGAGCGGCGACGAGCAGTCCAGGCAAAGGGTGCACGAGACAGTAAGCGCCGTCGATCGTCATCGAAAGGACCGGCCAAAACATGCGGTAGATCTTCTTCAACGGGATCGCGACCGCCGCCGGCGCCTCTGGCCATGCAGCCAGGGGCATGGCGTCGCCGAGGGGGCTAGCCGCCGTGCAAGAGGCCCCTGAAGCGCTGGCGGCGCAGCTGCGGAGGTGGGAGTGGAAGTACAGCTCCGCCGGCGACGTGCGCGTCGCCTCCGGGCCAGGCGGGGCTGACACAGCGCCTACGCCCAAGCGCGGGATGTCGGGCGCCATCAGGTTGAAGTCGGCCGGGGCACAGGTCCGCGTGCACCACCGAGATGGGCCAGGCAGCGGCCCCCGCGCGGCGACGTCGCCGTCCGAGGCGTGCGGCGCAGGCGAACGGCGGGCAGGCCCCAGGCGTGAAGGCAGGCAGGCTCCGACGCCGTCCGATGGTACTGATGGCAGCGTGGGCGCAGGCGTGAATATCGACATCGGTGCTGACGTCGATGGGGAAGTCGCTGGCGGTGGTGCTGGCATGGGCGCTGGCGCCGGTGACAGCGCAGGCCCAGAAGTTGATGCTGGCGTCAGTGCTGGTGTAGGCGATGGCATTGGTGGCAGCGTAGGCGCCGGCGTGAATGTTGACGTCGGTGCTGACGTCGATGGGGAAGTCGCTGGCGGTGGTGCTGGCGTAGGCGCCAAGATTGGCGCAGGCGCCAGTGCTCGAGATGGCGCTGGCGTTGGTGCTGGCGTAGGCGCTGGCGTTGGTGCTGACGTCGGAGTTGGCGACGGTGTTCGTGCTGGCGTAGGCGCTGGCGTTGGTGCTGACGTCGGTGTTGGCGACGGTGTTCGTGCTGGCGTAGGCGCAGGCGTTGGTTCTGACGTCGTTGCTGGTGCAGGCGCCATGGTAGGCGCTGGCGTCGGCGCAAGCCTTGGTCCTGGAGTCGGTGCTGGTGTACGCGCAAGTGTTGGTGCATGAGTAGGCGTTGGCGCTGGTGCTGGCCAAGGCGCCCGCTTTGGTGCTGGCGTCGGTGATGGCGTCGGGGCTGCTGTGGGCGTCGGCGCTGGTGCCGGCGTAGGCGCACGCGTTGGTGCTGGAGACGGTGCTGCTGTAGGTGTTGGCGTCGGCGCCGGAGTGGGCGCCAATGTCGGTGCTGGCGTCGGTGATGGCGACAGCGCTGATGCAGGCGCTGACGTTGGTGCCGGCTTAGGCGCAGGAGCTGGTGCTGAAGTCGGCGCCGATGAGGGCGTTGGCGTAGGCGCAGGCGTTGGAACAGAGTCGCCACTTTCGAGTGCTGCTGGGGTCCTACGCGGACTCAGACTAGACCTTGCCATCCCTGGTGGGCTGCGGGCGTTCGGCTCTCGCACTAAGAAGTGCAGGAAGGGGGCAGAAAAGCTGGCGGACGAGCTAGGTCTCGCTCGTTTCTTGCACTAGCTATGAACAGAAATGATCCTGTGGAACGCTACGGCGATATGGCGCAGGCAGCGCTGCATGTTTAGCCAGCTACTGAAAACAGCGGGACTTTTCTGCTTCCTCCCGCCACTATCATCGTCACCCTAATCCCCCTGTCACCTTCTCCATGTTGCTGCTGTCGCGATGGCTCCCCGCCCCCACAATCCCGTCACTCTCCTGCCCGTTGTTCCGGCCCCTATGCTTCTTCGAGCCCGGGGCCCCGATCCTCGTCCGTGTGATTGCTGTCCTGTGAGTCGCGCAACGTTGCGCATCCCATGTTGCTTGCACAACAAATCGCCGCGCCTGCACTGTCGTTTCTCCTGCTGATATTGGCCTACTCCTCTTGCCACTTGTGCAAATGAGCTCGGTACGTCGCAGGGCAGGCAATCGAGTCTTGTTCTCCGCGGGGCGATTTATTGAATAGAGGATGCAGGACACAGAGGTGGACAATGAGTAGCAATAGCAGGCCGTAAGGCAGTGGAAGAGGAGGAAAGGAGAGGGAGAAGATCGAGCAGCAGGAGCAGCAACGGGAGGACGATGCGGAGCAGGAGGCAGACGTGATAGAGGATCCGTAGCAGGGCGGGGGTGAGCTGGGGGCTTCTCCCTCCTCCCTCCTCCCTCCTCCCTCCTCCTCCTCCTCCTCCTCCTCCCTCCTCCTCCTCCTCCTCCTCCTCCTCCTCCTCCTCCTCCTCCTCCT
>CAUYUJ010019948.1:1468473-1500973 GCA_963575745.1 Prorocentrum cordatum | reverse complement strand
CAGACGATGCGAGCGCTGGTGCTCCCAAGGTCCCAGGAGTTCGGCGGTGGCGCGAGGCGGACGCCGAAACGCAGCAGAGGCCCAGACGAGAGCTGCGGCGACCTGTGCAGCAGCGCGTGGCGTGAGGCCTACGCAGCAGAAGCGCGAGGTGCAATATCCCAACGAATCCGCTTTTCGTGGGCCCCATATCCCGCAGGGTTCGGTTCATGTTTGGTATCTTTGCTAGCGGGCGTGACGGCCGGGCCGAGGTGCGATCGCTGTTGACATGAAGCGACCTCTTCGGGGTCTCCTGGGGTGTAGAACTTCTCCCCCCTTATGTTCCTCCTACGAGATTCCAGACTGCAGACTTGACCCTGGGGGACTGGCCACTCTTGCACTTGCAACTGTGGCTCCGCTGTCACATGCGCATGCCAGCCTCGACCTTCCGGTGCCTCTGACAGTGGGGCACTGCTGCCCACGAGGAGAACGGCGCCGGCCACCCCCCTGCTGACAGTGGCGCCCCACTGCCAGATTTAGATCGGGCGTGTCCTCCTACAGGCGAGCTTTGGACGAAACATCCATAACAGTCAAATTACCCCAGTGCGACCCTACCTAGAAGTTGGAGCCCCTAGGAAAGCAGCATTAGTTGCTATGCTATGCTATGCTATGTCATGCTATGCTATGCTATAGTATGCTATACTATGCTGTGCTATGCTATGCTATGCTATGCTATGCTATGCTATGCTGCGCTATGCGATGCTAAGCTATGCTAAGCTATGCCATATCATGCTGCGCTGTGCTATGCTACGCTATACTATGCTATGCTAATATGCGCTATGATATGCTATGACGTGCTATGCTATGCTGTGCTGCGCTATGCTATGCTATGCTCTGCTATGCTATGTTATGCTATGCTCTGCTATGCTATGCTATGCTGCGCTGTGCTATGCTATGCTGTGCTGTGCTGCGCTATGCTGTGCTATGCTATGCTATGCTGCGCTATGCTATGCTATGCTGGGCTATGCTATGATATGCTGTGCTGCGCTATGCTATGCTACGCTATGCTATGCTGTGATGTGCTCTGTTATGTTAACGCTCAGCGAAGCTAAGATGATGGTAAGCTAGCTAAGATACACCTGAGCTCAGATGAAGCTAAGCTAAGCTAAGATGACATAAGCTAAGCTAAGATGAGATAAGCAACGCTAAGCTAAGGGGACGTAACTGGGGGAACCGCGGGGCGGATACTGGGGGAACCGCCCGGGGCGCGTTCCACTGCCCGGCCGTTTAAGCACACCGAGTAAGAACCCTTCTAGGCAGAGCCTAGGTAGGGAAAAAAACATAAATCGTAGACAAATTGTCCCCAGACTGTCTTTTTACTATTTTTGAATTTTCCTCCTGTCGAGGGACACGCCCGATTTCATGCCAGCTGGACGTTCCCGCCCCAGCCAGCAGGAGCCTCCTCACAGTGGGGCCCCACTGCCAACACAGAGAGCTCATCCCCCACTTTGCCAGTGGGGCGCGCGCGCACCCGTTCAGCCGTCCCGGGCCCCGGTTTTGAGGGGCCGATTTTCCACCACCACCACCACCATGGGTAGGAGAGGTGGGAGGAGGAGGAGGAGGAGGAGGAGGAGGAGGAGGAGGAGGAGAAGGAGAAGCAGGAGGAGGAGGAGGTACTGTAGCCAAGACCAATCGTGCATTACATACTAAAACAACGATCACCGGTCAGCATTATGACGACGTGTGAAAATGCGCGTGCGGAGGGGGGGGGGGGCAACTTGCGCGCCTGGCGCGTGCGCGCGGGGCGGGGGCCAACGTGCTACACTGGCGCGCGCGCGCGGGGCACCTCTTTTCACGAGCCCACGGCCCCCACAAGGAAGGGGGAGGCCCAACTTGGGCGCGTCGGATTCTTTACGCATGAAAGCGAAAGTGCGCGGAAGGGGGGGGGGGCAGCATGCGCCGAGCGCGTGCGCGCTTGGTGCATCTCTTCACGCGTCCACGGCCCCTAGGGGGGAGGGATCCAATTTGGTCGCGTCGGATTTTTCACGCGTGCACAGGCGCCGCCGTGCAGGGGGGAGACGACGATGGGAGGAAGGCATGCAGAGATAGGAATATGATGACGAGGAGGAGGAAGGAGGGAGGAGGAAGGAGGAGAAAGGAGGACGAGCAGGAGGAGGAGGAGGAGAGGGAGGAGGAGGAGGAGGAGAAGGAGGAGGTGGAGGTGGAGCAGGAGCAGGAGCAGGAGCAGGAGAAGGAGGAGGAGGAGGAGGAGGAGGAGGACCAGGAGGAAGACCAGGAGGAGGCGGAGGACGACGGCGACGACGAGCAGGTGGAGGACGCGGCGCCTCAGGGGCCAGCTCGAGCAGCATGCCCGCCTGCAGGGGGCGGAGCTGTCCAGCGGGCATGGGTGGAGGTGGACGAGGAGGAGGAGGAGGAGGAGGAGGAGGAGGAGGAGAAGGAGCAGGGAGGAGGAGGAGGAGGAGGAGGAGGAGGAGGAGGAGGAGGAGGAGGAGGAGGGGAGGAGGAGGGGAAGGAGGGGGGGGGCTCCGAAGCCCCCCTGGGAGCGGAGGTGCCCACCCCTCTCGGCGCCGTGGAGAGGCGGTACCACCCCTGGCGCGAGGCGCCGAAAGGGGGGGTTCCCCTGGTGGTGTGGTGCAGCCGTGCCAAGCTGCAGTCGACCCGTACGATAAGGGTGCGCGGCAAGGACGCAAGGGCCCTGGCAGGCCACGCTGACGTTCTCGTCGAACGAGGCCGGCCAGCGAAAGTCCCAAAGGGACTGGCCAGGGGGGCAAGGGTGCAAGGGCAGCCTTGGAAGATCGCTCATCGTTCCTGTGCGGGTTGACTGCAGCATGGGGGAGGCGGGCGCTGAAGGAAGCGGGTCCTGGACCCCAGGAACTTGAAGGAGGAGGAGGAGGAGGACAGGGAGGAGAAGGAGGAGGAGGAGGAGGAGGAGGAGGAGGAGGAGGAGGAGGAAGAGGGTTCCCCAGGACCGTTTCTTCATCCGGGTCGTTGTCTGACGGTCCCCGGGCCCGTGGAGGACCCCGAGGAGCCCGAAAGCGGCGACAAACCTCGGGATCCCTCTCCCTCGGGACCCGTTTGAAGGGGCCCCAGGACACACAAATAAATACACACAAACTAAAGTATTCCCCCTATTTTCCTGCATTTTGGGTTTTTTTTGTCTTCCCCCCCACTTCCCATATTTTCCCATATTTTCTGGGGAATCGGCGATTCATTGTGTCTGTGTGTGTTTTTTCCCCTCCTGACCGTTGCCCCCATGGCGACCGAGGACAGAGGAGCAGCCTTCGAGAGCGTGAGGCCGTCCGCCGGCCGAGACGCCCCAGGCCATGAGCTCACCGATGACACCCGTCCCCGAGGACGCACGAGCACACACGATCAGCAACACCACGAAAACATCGGGAAAGCCCTCCCCGAGCCGACCTCGATCTCATACTCTGGCCTGGCCGTGCCGCTCCCCTCCATCGAGAGCCCCCACATCCCCGGCTCGGGGAGGCCCTGTGCACCTCCTCTCGCTGAACGTGGCATCCCTGCCGCTGGTGGCGGCGTCGCTCTCCTTCCCCTCGACTCTGAGCGCCGACTGCCTCCCCCGGGGGCCTCTTGGAGGCCGTGGTGCCTCCGAAGGGGGCGGGTGGCTGCCTGCATTGGCTGTCTGACTGCTCTTGGAGGCCCTGGGGCCTCCGAGGGTTGACTTGGGGGAGGGAGGAGGAGGAGGAGGAGGAGGAGGAGGAGGAGGAGGAGGAGGAGGAGGAGGAGGAGGAGAAGGAGGCAGGGGGAAGAGGGGGCGGGAAGAGGGGAGAGAGGGAGGGCGAGCGACGGATGCAGGCGCGGAAGCAGGACACCCCCGGAGCAGGGGCGAGCTGGCAGCAGCCAAAGAGAAGACGAGAGCGGAGGGAGAGGCGGACGAGCAGGCGGACGAGCGGAACGATCGGGAGCGGCATTGGCAGCGGCATCGGCAGCAGTACGACGAGGATGACGGAAGCAGCACGCGCCCGCCTGAAGGTCAACCGCCCGCAAGGGCCCCAGCAAGTTCAGCCGCACCGCCGCGGAAACGGAGTCACGCACTGCGCAATAGGCGAAAGCGCTCGCCAGGGGAAAGCGTGCGCCGGCCCAGAGCTGCCTCTCTGGCCTCCCGCCCTACCCTCCTCCTCCTCCTCCTCCTCACCCTCCTCCTCCTCCTCCTCCTCCTCCTCCTCCAAAGCGTCATCCCTTTCCGAGGCTGGCCAAAACATTGTTGGCAAACCTTTGCCCCCGAACCATTGATGGACCGTTCGTTTTGGGCATTTATCCCCTGAACCGAGCGGCCGATGACAAGGCCCTCGGGGGCCTGGGAGTTCGCGAACAAATGGTTCCGACCCGCTGATGAACCGTCTGCGAACATCCGAACACGGCCCTTTGTTGTTCACTCTGCTGGACACATGATAGGCCACGCGCTGATCCTCTTGCCATCAGCGTGCGCCTCCTGCTGCTTCTCCTATATACCTCCACTGCGTCTCCCCCACTGGTCCTCCTGCTCGTCCTCCTCATCCGTTCCGCCCGTCGCTTCTTGTGTTTCTTCCCCCTTCCTCTCCGCTGGAAGAAGACGGGGGAGGGGGGAAATGAGGGCGGGAAAGGCGAAAGGGGGAGGGGGGAGGAGAGGAGGCAGACGGGGGATGGGGGGAAAGGAGGACGGGAGTAGGAGTAGTAGGAGGAGGAGGAGGAGGAGGAGGAGGAGGAGGAGGAGGAGCAGGGCAGAGCACACATCCCTCCTCCTGCTCTCCATCCCCATCCCCGTCCCCCATCTCCCCCCATCAATGCCACCCCCTTCCTCGAAGCGTCGGGGCGGTTCGTTGGAGGAGGGGATGGGGGGACGTAGGAAGGGAGAGACAGAGAGAGAGAGAGAGACAGAGAGAGTGATAATGACTACTGAAAAACTTGGCTGGCAACGCAATATACTTACATCGATAAGAGCGAGGACTCTCGAGAGGTGGATGGGAACGGGAGAGATACCTCCACCGCAGCCCGCGGCGTGATCTTTGGAACCTGCTGCCAGATATTCCCACGGGGCGCAGGGGAAAAAACTAGCGACTGTTGCGTCGGAGGATCGCGCCGCATCGCCAATGCATCTCCAATGCATCGGCGATGTATCGGCGATGCATCGCCGACGTCGGCGACGCATCGGAGATCCTGGCGTGGAGAAAATCGAGCTCCACATCGAGCCGCATCGCCGATGCATCGGCGATGCGATCCTCCGACCCCATCTACTCAGACCCCATCTAGGAGGCCTCTATCCGCGGGGCCGCTGGAGCCCGGGCGGCACCTGGGCCAGATCCCAAGTCTTGCCGCTGCGCGCATGCCCGCCAGCCCATTCAGAAACAGATCGCCAGGCGAATTGCCTCGATCGAGGAAATGTAGATGGGGAAACCAAGAGCTACCGATATCGCTACTCCGCAGACCTCTCCTGGGGTGCGTTCTCTTAATTCCGTCTTTACCGCCCACTAGCGTCGATGAGCGTGTGGGAGTCGATGAGATAGCGTCTGTTTAGTGTTGGTTAGTCGGTTAGCGTCGAGTAGCGTCGACTTAGCATCGATTTAGCGTCGATGAACATCGAGCAGCGTAGATTCGCAAGAGCCGACAAGATGGTATGGGAGGCTCCAGCGGTGGCGCCGAGGGCCTCCCAGGAGGCCCCCCCCCCAAAAAGGCGAACACGAGGGTCGGGGCACGGGCACCCTCTCCTCCTCTGCGCAGAAGCATGCAGCGCAACGACCGCCCAGGAAGCGCTTTGCCGGAGTGGCGTCTCCGAGCCATCTCGGGGCTCTCTTGCGGGAGAGCCCAGCATCGAATCGATCGATCAGATCCGCAATCGACATGAACCGGATCGGTGGAAATCGACCGCCTAGTCGGGAAAAGTCGAGTCGGCGGACGTCGAGAGGCTTGTGTGCGTCCAACAAGAGATCGGAACCCAAATCGGAATCCCGAGCCGAATCGAATCGCAATCGGAAGCCATTGAGATCGAACGCGAATCGAATCGAAGGAGTCGAAACGAGCCCTGCCCTTGGGGCCCTCGCGGGGCCTCCTCGCCGAGCCGCCACGGGGCAGACACCCTCGGGCGCACGGGGGGGGCCCCCTTGGGGCTCTCTTGGGGGCTCTCTTGGGGGCTCTCTTGGGGCGCTCCTGGGGCTCCACCTGGCCCTCTTGGAGGAGGCGGAGGAGGAGGCGGAGGAGGAGGAGGCGGCGGAGGAGGAGGCGGAGGCGGAGACGGAGGCGGAGGCGGAGGAGGAGGCGGAGGAGGAGGAGAAGGAGTAGGAGGAGGAGGAGGAGGAGGAGGACGAGTTCTTGGGGCCCTCTCGGGGCTTCTTGGGGGGGGGGGCGGGGGTCTGGGAGGCCTCTTGCCTGGGGCTGCCCTGGGGGCCCCTGGCTGCAGCGATGCCGCCCAGGAAGCGCCGGAGGGGGCGCGGGGAAGGCCCCGCGCCCCCCCCTGGCGCCGAGGCGCAGCGCGGCGCCCGCGCCCGCGGGCCGCTCCCGCCCGCGGGCCGCGCAGCCCCGGCCTCGCGCTGCCTGCGGCCGGCGGGGCGGCGACGCCGACGCCGACGACGCCGACGACGACGACGACGCCGACGCCGACGCCGACGACGACGACGACGCCGACGCCGACGGCGGCGGCGGCGGCGACGACGACGCCGACGACGACGACGACGACGCCGACGCCGGCGCCGACGGCGGCGGCGGCGACGACGACGGCGACGACGCCGACGACGAGAACGACGACGATGACGACGACGACGCCGACGACGACGCCGACGCCGACGCCGACGCCGACGACGACAACGGCGTATCGGACTCCAACGGGCGGGACGGCTTCAGACAGGGGGGCGACAACGACGACGGAGACAGTCGGCGGCGAGCCTGGGGGGACACAGAAAACTTCTCAGAGGGCGCGTGGGCTTCTGGGAAGGCCCGCCGCCTTTTGAGAAGGCTGCCTTCCCCCCCTTCGCTCGTCGCCGAGGGGCGAAAACGACGACGGCGACAACAGGGAGGGATAGGAGGAAGAGGATGGCGAAGACAAGAATGGAGAAACACAAGAAGAGGGACAAGAAGACGAGCTGTTTCGTGGGCCCTGGCTTCCACGAGGTGGGACATCGAGCACCAGGGCACGACGGGATGAGCCAGCACGACTTGGACATCAGCGATTAAGACGGGCAGTGTGAAAGGCACTGTCGCCAGTGACCAGCGATGCGGGAACCAGCATGACGACGTTTGAGCAGCAACACGACTCGGCATACTTCCACAAAGCACGTTCACCAAAAGTGCAAGCAATACCAGCAAAACCAGCACTGCCACTACCACTGCCGCTAACACCACCACCACCACCATCACTAACACGACCCACGACCAGCACTGCAACTACTATCCATCACCACCACCACCACCGACTCCTGGGGGAACGTGATGCTGTGCTACACAGACGGGGTAGCATGCTGGATAGCACGCGGGAGGTCCTACGGGAGACCATACGGCGGACCACGGTATGTGGAAGGGCTCACACGTGCCCTGGAGCAAAACATGGGGCCCTTTTCAGACAAGCTGTTGAGGGAATGTAGACACTCATCGCGCCCCGAGCAGTGTCTTTGGCCACGGCTCTTCGCATGACCTTGGCCGACGAGGTCAGATCGGCTCGAGTGCCGCGCCTGGCATGCCTGATTATATTATGCTTCTTCACTCTGCTTTGCTGCCCGCGCTGCGATGCGTTAGCACGTTCGCGTTTGTTTTGTTCCTCTCTTTCTCTCTTTCTGTATCTCTATCTCTCCCTATCTCTTTCGTCCTCGTCCTCCTGGCCTCTCTGATGAGCCAATCATGTTCAGCGAAAGTCTCGTGGCAGCTGCTTGCGGCCACGGTGCTATGGCTGTCCCAATGGTTTGGGCGATTCGTCTATCACTGCTGCTTGCGGAAGGAAATACTCCCGTACAGAAGAACAAATTAGCCCAGTGCGACCCGACCTAGGAGTTGGAGCATTTAGGAAAGCAACATCTACATCTACACCGACAGCTACATTTACATCTACACCTGCATCTACATCTACATCAACATCAGCAGCGAGACTCACATCTGCATCTACATCTACACCTACATCTACACCTACATCTGCATCTACATCTACATCTACATCTACACCTACATCCACATCTACACCTACACCTACATCTGCATCTACACCTTCGCATTGGTTTTGCTGCTGCTGTGCATTGCCTTTGCTTTTGCTCTTGCATTTGCTTTTGCCTTTGCCTTTGCTTTTGCTTTTGCTGTTGCTGTTGCTTTTGCTTTGCTGTTGTCTTTGCGTTTGCTTGATTGTGTTTTTGCTTTGCCTGCGCACAAACACACACACACACACACACACACGCATGTTCTCGCATTCGCTCACAGGGTGTGCATGATAATGCTCCGTATCCGGTCTACACCGCACGACTTGGCATTGAGCAAGGTAAGCTAAGCCAAGCTAAACCCAGCTAAGCTAAGCTAAGGTAAGCTAAACTAAGATGATATAAGCTAAGCTGAGCTGAGATAAGTTAAGCTGAACTAAGCTACAGCTAAAGCTAAGCTCAGCTAAGCTAAGCTAGGCTAGGCGAGGCAAAGCTAAGCTAAGCTAAGCTAAGATGAGATAAGCTAAGCTAAGCTAAGCTAAGCTAAGCTAAACAAAGCTAAGCTAAGTTAAGCTAAGCTTAGCTAAGTTAAGCTGGGTGAACCCAGGGGGCGCAACTGGGGGAACCGCGGGGCGGATACTGGGGGAACCGCCCGGGGCGCTTTCCACTGCCCGGCCCCTTAAATCCAAGAGAGTAAGAACCCTTCTAGGCAGTGCCTAGGTAGGGAATGAGGACGGGATGGCAAGGATGGGAGGCGGGAGGGGGATGGGGGATAACTGCGAGACGGAGAAGGGAGGAACGACGGGAGAGGGTGAGGTGAGGCGAGAAACACGAAATCCGCAAACCCCTTAGGGGATTATCTAGCGTGTGAGATACTCGTCCCTCCCTAATCCCTCCCCTGGGAGTTCGGCCCGGCCGGTTTTGAAGGGGCCCCAGCACACACAAATAAATAGACACAAATAAAAATATTCCCCAACTGTTCCATTTTTTCGGGATTTTTGTTCCCCCCCACTTCCCATCTTTTCCCACATTTTCGGGGGAGTCGACGATTAATTGTGTCTGTGTGCTTTTTCCCCTCCTGATTTTAACGCTCCCCTGGCGTCGTCGCTTCGGCCCTGCGCTCGCGGAGACATCCGCCCAAGTTTTCCGAGGCGGAGACATCCGCCCAGTTTTCCGAAACAGGCTGGCCGACCTGTTTCAAGGGGCCCCAGGACACACAAATAAATACACACAAATAAAACTATTCCCCATATTTTCCCATATTTTCGGGGTTTCTGTCTTCCCCCCCACTTCCCATATTTTCCCATATTGTCTGGGAAATCGAGGATTAATTGTGTCTGTGTGTTTCTTTTCCTCCTGACTGTTCGCATGCATCGGATCGGTGGATTAGAAAAAAGCAACCAGAAGACGGTGGACTCGGAGTTGCGGGGAGGGGGTCCGGCCGGTCCAGCCAGTCCGGGCGGACTTCGGGGGGGGGGGTCGCTGTCTTCTTGCTGCTCCCTGCTCCTGTCTGTTTCTCCACCCTCGCGTCGTGGCTGCCATTCCCGCTTCTGCCGCATCCTCGCCTTTCCCTCCCCCTCTCCTACAGTCGGGGCGTGGACCTAAGGAACCCTGAATAAGGAACGAGGCCCCTTGTTTCCATGAGTGGAACTTCGCTTCCCCATCGAAAACCTACGGACAGCCTGAGGCAAGCTGCGAAGCAATTAAGGAGCACGGACCCCCTCCCCAACGAAAATGGTTCCTTGTTCAGCGCCCCGACCGTAGGGCGGGACAAGGGAGGAGTGGCCGGGCAGGACAGGCAGGGCGCCCGTGGCCCGAACCTTCAGAAGTGCCTCAGTGCGGCCTCAGGCGGACTGGACATCACCCCGAGAGGCCCCAAGATGGCCTGCCCTAATGGCCCCAAGATGCCCCATGATAGTCTGAAGGCAGCCCAAGAAGCCCCCAAGATAACCCCAGAGGGCTCCAAGAAAACTCCCGAGAGGGTGCTTAGAAACACACATCGTCCCAAACCATTAGGAAAACGTGCGTGTTTACAATGCGCGCCTTTTTCGGTCTTACCCACGTCCACGACGGCACAAGATGCCCCCATGATCGCCCCAAGACGGTCCAACAGGCCCCCGAAAAAAACCCAAGACCGCCAAAGAAGCCCCCAAAAGGACCCAAAGAGGGCCCAAGAAGGTCCCAAGACGGCCCCAAGAGAGCTCCAAGACAGCTCAATAAGGCCCCAAAGCTGCTCAAGAAGGCCCTACGACGGGCCTCAAAACGTCCCAAAACGGCCCAGGATCGCCCCAGCACGGCCCCGAGTGGGCCCTGGGAGAGCTCCAGACGGCCCAGAAAGGCCTCACGGATCCCCAAGACGGTCCCAGAACGGCTGCAATAGACCCCCGAGCCCCCCCAGACGAGGCACGAGCCTCCGAAAGACGGACCCGCAGGCTCTCCTCAAGGGGTCGGCGCTGCGACGCAAGCCAAAGAATCAACTGGCAGCTGCCTGGGATTAGCGCAACCTGCAGTGCGACAATTAGCCTGGCGAAAGACCCAACCATATGCAGTTGTGAGTTCCTCGTTGTGGGGTACCGCTTTCGGTAGAGCTGCCTACGGGGCCAAGAAGCGCATGAAGAATGTTCCGTAATGGGTTTGGGAGACGCATTCGGCCGCGGCCCCCAGGGTCTTTGCTGGAGCCGCCTATGCGGCCACGACATCGCTGTACTGGGCGGGGGGACCGCATGCGGCCGCGGCCACTGGGGGCCTTCGGTGGAGCTCCCACATGCGGCCACGAAAGCGCTATACCGGGCGGGGGGGACGCATGCGGCCGCGGCTTTGGGGGTCAAACGCTGTACTGGGCGGGGGGGACGCATGCGGCCGCGGCTTTGGGGCATTCCGTGGAGCTCTCGATGGGGCCACGAAGAGCTGTACTGGTTGGGGCGTGCGGCCGCGGCCACAGGGGGCCTTCACTGGAGCCCCCTCTGGGGGTCAAACGCTGTACTGGGTGGGGGAAGCGCATGCGGCCGCGGCTTTGGGGCATTCCGTGGAGCTCTCTATGGAGCCACGAAGCGCTGTACTGGTTGGGGCAGACGCATGCGGACTGCGGCCACTGGGGCCTTCGGTGGAGCTCCCTATGGGGCCACGGAGCGCTTTACTGGGTGGGGAGACGCATGCTGCCGCGGCAACTGCTCCTTCGCTGGAGATTCCTATGCGGCCACGAAGCGCTGTACTGGGACGGGGAGACGCATGCGGATTGCGCCTCTGGGGCCTTCGACGGGGCTCCCTGTGGGGCCACGAAAGGTGCGAAAAATGTGCGGTAATGAACGGGAAGACGCATACGGATTGCACCTCTGGGACCTTCGGTGGGGCTCCCTTTGGGGACACGAGCCATGAGACAGGTGTGCCGTGAGGGGTGGGGGAGACGCATGCGGACTGCGCCACTGGCTGGGGCCTTCGGTGGAGCTCCCTATGGGGCCACGAAGCGCTGCACCTGGTGCGGGGGAGACGCATGCCGCTGCGGCCTCTGGGGCTTTCGGTGGAGCTCCCCGTGGGACCATGAAGCGCTGCACTGGGTGGAGGGGGCGCATGCAGACCGTCCAACCAGGGTCTTCGGTGGAGCTTCCCATGGGACCCCGAAGCGCTGTGCCGGGTGGTCCCCACTGGGGCCTCCGGTGGAGCCCCTCAAGGGTCACGACGCGCTGCACTGGGTGGGGAGCGGGGGAGGGCACGCAGCTCCCTGCGGGGCCACGACGTCCTGCACTGGGTGGGGGTGCGCACGCGGCCGTCGCCGCGGGTGCTCTCGGTGGGCTTCCCTGTGGGGTGGCCCGGGGCGCTGTGCCGCGCGGGGGGGGGGCGCATGCGGCCGCGGCCACTGGGGCCGCACCGGTGGAGCTCCCGTGTGCCTCCACGAAGCGCCGTACGGGGTGGGGGAGACGCATGTGCTCCCTTGCACTGGGGCCTTCGGTGGAGCGGCGCATGGGCCACGGTCGCGGAAGGATGGGGGAGGCGCGGGCAGACCCTGCCACTGGGGCCTTCGGTGGCCAGGAAGCGTGTGGGGGGTGTTCCAACATGACGACGACGATGATGATAATGATGCTGACGATGCTGACGATGCTGACGATGCTGATGATGATGATGATGATGATGATGATGATGATAATGAGGATGATGATGATGATAATGATGATGATGACGATGATGATGCAGATGATGATGTTGATGACGATAACAAGTATGATGAGAATGCTGATAATGATGATGTTGATGATGATGATGATTAAGATGAGGATGAGGATGATGACGATGATGACGATGATGATAACGATGATGATGAGGATGATGATGGTGATGATGGTGATGATGATGCTGCTTATGATGATGATGATGATGATGATGATGATGATGATGATGATGATGATGATGATGATGACGATGACGATGGCGATGACGATGACGATGATGATGATGATGATGATGGTGGTGGTGATGATGATGATGATGATGATGATGATGATGATGATGATGGCGATGATGGCGATGATGATGGTGGTGATGATGATGTAGGGGGAGGAGGGAGGAACGCGGGGCGCTCTCTTCAAAACGAGAACTTTATCCACAAGATGGCTGGGAAAGACGGAGATCTGCCACCGCCGGTATTGCTCCTGCTGCTCGTCCTCCCACCCCTCCCCCAGAGCTTCCCCACTCCCCGGATGGCCGCTCCGAGTCTTTCAGCCCAGCGGTGCCTTCCCCCGAGATCAGCGCCGCCTGCCTCGGCAGCCCTACCTGGCCGGTGAGGGAGGAGGGATCGCGCAAGCCTGTGCGCCAAAAACCCCTTCGACAGCCCACCTTCGGACGCCCCCCTGGGCACAGCCAGGGGCCGATGTCACGAGCAAAACACTGCGACGTCGCAGGAGAGGGGAGCTCCTCTTCTTCCTCTTCTTTCTCTTCCTCTTGCTCCTCCTCCTCCTCCTTCTCCTCCTCTAGTGAGCGCATTCCATCGACCCTCTGCAGCAGGCTGTAGATAACATAAGAGCTCGCTTTGGGAGAGAGATCTCGAGAGGATGCGAAGCATCCTCGCCCCCACAGGCAAGCCACGGATGCCCGTGTGTTCAGCAGACTGCCGACCCAGCCGATATCAAGACTGGGGGACAACACTAAAGGGAAATTAGGACACACAAATAAATACACACAAATAAATTTAGTCCCCATATTTTCCCATATTTTCTGCGTTTTTGTCTTCCCCCCCACATCCCATATTTCCCATATTTTCCTGGGGATGGACGATTAATTGTGTCTGTGTGTTTTTTCCCCTCCTGACGTATGTTCAGCAGACTGCCGACCCAGCCGATATCAAGACTGGGGGACAACACGTGACATTTTCATTCGACTTGGAATCGAAACTTCACCTTGTTCGGACAGCTGCGCCACAGCGGGGGCTTGACAAATCCGCGCCGGCAGAGACGTCGACGGTGGCTCCAAGCCTAGATCCAAACCTGCGACACCGTGAGCTCCTGACGGGGAGGGCCCAAGGGCCCCAAACCCCATCTGATCTGCCGTTCGCTGCTCGCCGCACGCTGCAAGCCCCCCACTTCCCCCTAGCCCCCAAAAGCGGCCCTCTGACACCCCGGCCGCGAGCAGAAGCGCCGGCAGCCGCTGCTCTACGACGCCTGGAGGCATGCGTCGGACGTTGCTCCATGGGGGGCGGTCCACAGGAGGGGCTGCCTGGGAGAAGGAGACTTGCGACGAGAGAGCTCGTGTCATCCGGGCAACAAGAACTTCGACCAACATAACGTGGCAACAAAACATGTGTAAAGAGCACTGGGACGCTGGCCGTCATCCCGTCCGCTGATGATCCTGCTTATACGTCCTCTGCTTCCTCCCGCTCATTCCAGGGCTCCTCCTCATTATCATCCACCTCCGCCTCATTGTATCCTCCTCTTCGTCGTGGTCGTCCCACTCTGTCTTATTGCACATCCTTCGCGTTCCAAGATTCGTGCACCGACGCATTCGCCGCCTCATCCTTCGCATTTCCTCATTTTGCTCGCTCGCCTTCTTCAAGAGGTCCTCCTCGCCCTCATCCTCTAGGTCATGCTGCACCTATTGTCATATTCCTCCATCCTGATCCTCCTCTCCCCCTCCCACATCCCACATCCTCCCTTGCCACCTCCCCCTGTACACCCCCATCCCCCCATCACCCTGCTCCACTTGCCCTCCCCTCCTCCCCCTTTCACCTCATCCTCCTCTGCATGCTCCGCCTTTTACGTTCGCTCCTTTTCATCATTTTGACTCTCCCCTCCTTCCTCCTCCTCCTCCTCCTCCTCCTCCTCCTCCTTATGCTCCTGCTTATATTCACCGTCCGCATCATGATAATCATGATCAGCATCATCATCACTATCAGCAGCAGCATCATCATAAGCAGCATCAGCATCAGCATCAACATCACCATCACCATGGTGATGTTCATCATCATCACCACTATCATCAGCAGCAGTACCATCGTCGTCATCTTCATCCTCTGCATCAACATCATGATCATCTCATCATCAACATCATCAGCATACTCATCATCATCAGCATCATCATCAGCATCGTCATCATAATCATCACCACCACCATCATCATAATCACCATCATCATCAGCAGCAACATCATCATCAGCATCATCAGCATCGTCGTTATTGTCTCCTTCATTACCACAACCACCACCACGACCATATTCATCATCATCATCAGCACCATCAGCATCATCAGCATGACCACCACCATCATCATCACCATCATCAGCAGCAGCAGTAGCATCAGCATCATCACCATCACCATCATCATTAGCGCCACCCTCATCACCATCATCATCATCATCATCAATAGCAGCATCAACATCATCATTACCATCACCACCATCATCATCAACATCATCATCGGCAACATCATAATCCGCATCAGCATGACCACCGGCATATCATCAGCAGCACCAGCAGCATTTTTGCCATCACCATCAGCATCACCATCATTCTCGTCATCATCATCATCATCATCATCATCACCATCATCATCCTCATCCTCAGCATCAACATCATCAGCATCATCATGATCAACATCATCGTCATCATCCTTCTCATCAGCATCATCATCAGCAGCAGCATCATCATCACCATCATCATCAGCAGCAGCAGCGTCGTTATCAGTATCCTCATCATTATTTGTATCATCGTCATGATCGGCGTCATCATCATCAGCAGCAGCAGTATCGTCGTGGTCATCATCACCAGCATCATCATCATCATCACCATCACTATCATCATCCTCATCCTCATCCTCATCCTCCACATCATCATCACAATCATCATCACGATCATCATCAGCATCAGCAGAAGCATCATCATCATCATCCCAGTCATCAATATCATCATAATCATCCTCATCAGCATCATCATCATAAGATTGGGAGCCCTGCCACACTTCCGTTCAACCCCATCGACCTCCCTAGTCTATCCTTGTCCTGCCTTTACCCACCCCGGCCGAACATGTCCTGTCCGTATCATCCTTCTTCGCCACCTTCCCTTCCCAAACAGTCCATCTCACCCTCCCATCCTTCTCCACCACATCCTCAGCACCATCCACGTCCTGGTCTCCCTTTCGGCTCCCCATTCCCACTCCGCCTTCCTCTGGTCGTTCCCCCGCCGCAGCCGCGCGCATGACAGAGATGACACGAATCGAACATGCGTTGCGGATTGGTCGGTGGCTGATGCACAGGTGCGGTAAGGTCTGAAACAGGGCGCCGCGATGTCGAATTGCGGTGATACCTGGTGTTCCCAGAAATTATCCCACAGCCCCAGAAGCGCCGGCAGTTTTTTACATGTTTTGTTGCGTCCACAGCTCTTTGTTGCAGCAATGTTCTAGCGCAGTTTTTTTTCTGTACCACCGCCTTTTGCTACCTCATTGGCTGCCGCATATTATTTTCTTGTTTACGGCGTGTGCGTACATGCTTCCACTCTTTGTGCTCAACTAACAGCCAGTATATACACGTACGCATTATACATGTGTGCAGATGATATAACTTGCGCACATAAGCATGCATATGAATAAACATCTATGAACGTATGTATGGATGTATGCATGCACGCATGCATGTGCTTGCGCGCGCATCGTGACTGTACTCTCCATCTTCCTTATAGATTTATGCTTATAAACACATGGTTCATCCCCCCCTCCAAAATCATACCTCTCTCTACTTCTCCGTTCCTTCTCTTCCTCCTTCTCCGTTGTTTTTTTTCTCCTTTCCCTTCCCGCCTTCTCCAAACACAATTCCTCCTCCTCCTCCTACTCGCCCATTATCCTTCTCCTTTTTCTCCTTTCCGTTTCCTCCTCTCTCCAGCAACGCAAAACCAAGAATACACAGTGTTTGGCGCCCTCGGAGCAAGGAAACGATGTGTATTGTTGGTTGTTCTTGTTTTTGGGGTCTAGAATGCAAGGAAACACAGTGTATCTTTTGTTGATTTGATTTTTTTGGTTTGGGAAGCTCCAGTGCTCCCCGCGGCCTCCCCCCCATCACCTCCTCCTTCTCCCCCTTCCACAATTAGTCAATATGAATACTACTCTCCCTCTTCCCCTGATGACGGCTTGGGAATATCCGACCCCCCCCCCGCGTTCTGTTTTTTTACACACAAGTTTCCCCGGAGTTGGGTTTTCGCCTGCATTTGTTTCCAAAATGCTGCTCTCGATGAGGCGCCGGCCTCATTTTCGGGCCCCGCTCGTTCCGAATCGTGCTCCCGCTGCAGCGCTGGCCTCATTTCCGCCGGCGCATGGGCTGCACGCCCGAGCCGGCGCCCGGGCCGGCGCTCCGGCCGGGTCCGGAGCCGGTTCCTGCCGCCGCCGGAAGAGACCCCCAAGAGGCCCCCAAGACGCCCGCGGCAGGCCCCACAGGGCCTCCAGAGGCCCCCCAAGAGGCTTCCAAGAGGCCGCCCGAGGTTCCCAGGAAGCCCCCAGGAGACCCCCAAGAGGGCCCCAACGGGCTTCTGAGAGGCTTCCCCAGATCATGTACGTCTACATGCGGCCTCCGGTCCAAAAACCTGAGACCGTTCCTGGGACGCCGCCGGGGCCGCTGGGCTCCAACAGCCAATTGAGGAAGCACGGAGAACCCCCCAGAAGCCCTTCAGATGCCCCCACGAAGACCCAAGAGGTTCCCAAGAGGCCCTCAGGAGGCACGACTATGTCACGCGCCTGTGCTTGATAGCGCTGTCCAAGATCTTCTAGCGCGCCCCCAGCCTGGGCTAGAACCTGAGCGCGCGCGAAGCGCGCGCGATGGTTCTAGTGTATAAGGCTCGACAGGCTAACGCATGGAATCTCAATTGTTGAAGCGCCTTGTGTATCTAACGACCTTCTTGGAGTCCCTGCGCAAGCCTCGGAAGCGTATAAAAGGGGAAATGCAGAAACCACATCATCATCATCATCATCATCATCATCATCATCATCATCATCATCATCATCATCATCATCATCAACATCAACATCAACATCAACATCATCATCATCAGCATCATCATCAACTTCCTTTAGGTGTTCGATGATTTGGGCCCCTCGAAGGCTTCCTGGGATTTTTCTTCGGTGGTGACGGGGGCCTTAAATGATGGTCTTATGTGCAAAAAGAAGCAGGGGCACATTTAATTAGCCTGGCGAAGGACCCAACTATATGCAGTTGTGAATACCGCAGTTGTAAGCATCGTCTTCGGGGGGCGACGCATGCGGACTGCGCCACTGGAACGTTCGGTGGAGCCCCCCTTGTAGGGCCATGAAACAATGTACTGGGCGGGGGAGACGCATGCAGACTGCGCCACTGGAACCTTCGGTGGAGCTTCCTATGGGGCCACGAAGCGCTATACTGGCGGGATCTGGCGGGGCAGACGCATGCGGGCTGCGCCACTGGGACCTTCGTCGGAGCTCCCTGCCCTGTAGGGCCACGAAGCGCAGTACTCGGTGGGTGAGACGCATGCGGGCTGCGTAATTGAAACCTTCGGTGGAGCTCCCTATGGGGCCACGAAAGGCTGTATTGGGTGGGAGGGACTCAAGCGGGCTGCGCCAGTGGAACCTTCGGTGGAGCTCCCGAAGGGGCCACGATCGGTGTAGTGGGTGTGGGAAACGCATGCGGGCTGCGCCACTGAGGCCTTCGGTGGAGCTCCCCATGGGGCCACAAAGCGCTGTACCGGGTGTGGCGAACGCACGCGGGCTGCGCCACTGGGACCTTCGGACGAGCTCCAAAAGGCCCTTTCGGGCCGTCCTGTGCGCCTTTGGCGCCGGCTTGGGGCCCCCTTGGGCCGTCGTGGGGCCGTCTTCGAGGCCCCTGGGGCTGTCTTGGAGCGGACAATATGAATCTTGGGTCGTCGTGGCGCGTCAGAACACTGAGACGGCGAGAACTTGGGTCGTTTTCGAAGCCTTTGGGACTGTCTTGTAACGGACAATATGACCTCTGGGGCCGTTGTGGGGCGTCGGAAAAATTAAAAAGGCGAGAACATGGAAATCCTTCCAAAACCTTTGGATAAGCAATAAGTTGTGCCTCCCAGGACTCCTTTGGAGGCATCTTGGAGGTTTCTGGGGGCGTCTTGGAGGCCTCTTGGATAGTCAGGGGCTAATTCTGGCCGCCTTGGCCGTCATTGGTCGTTCCCGCAATCTGGAAGCGCCATCTTTGGCAATCCTGGGACCGTCTTCGGGCGATCTTAGGGGGCCCCCGGCGCCTCGGCAAAACCCCCGGAGCTTCCCAGCCCCCCAAATGGGGGCACATGTTTGGGGACCGCGGGCATGTATATATATATATATATATATATATATATATACACATATATATATATATATAGCACCAGAAACGCTCCTCGACGCCAGGCTGGAGACTGAGAAAGCTCGGGACCCAACGAGACACCCCAAGGACTACAAGCTATGGTGCGAGGTTCACTTTGGGCCCCAACCCTTGTTATCGAGACACTGCGGCGATGGCGAAGTCGACGCTGTTCGACCACCGGCAAGAGAAGAGGCCAGCAGGCTGGCGATCTGGACGCCAAACCCCCAACTGAGAAACATAAACCGAATTAGGGTGGGAGGGTCGGGTCGCTTGAGCCGAACGTTGCGGTTCGGCGTCCCTCCTCTATTCTTCTTGCTTAAACATTGAAATGTGGGGAGCACCAGAAACGCTCCTCGACGCCAGGCTGGAGACTGAGAAAGCTCGGGACCCAACGAGACACCCCAAGGACTACAAGCTATGGTGCGAGGTTCACTTTGGGTCCCAACCCTTGTTATCGAGACACTGCGGCGATGGCGAAGTCGACGCTGTTCGACCACCGGCAAGAGAAGAGGCCAGCAGGCTGGCGATCTGGACGCCAAACCCGTCCCCAATCTCCCGAGTGGTGAAATGGCCGTCAGGCCGCCACCTCCCACGCCTGTCCGAACAACTTGGAGGACTCCAGGTTCTGGGCAACCTCAAGCAGGTGCTGGGCCACAACAGCAGCCATTTTCTTGGGGCATGCGGCCGCGAGGGCCGTACGCTTTGCAGAGGCCCCGGGATCTCGACCTACAAGGATCACGTGCGGGCGCTTGGTGTGTCCGCAAATTCCTCGGCGGCCACCGCAACCCCGACAAAGATCATCGCAGAGACCAGCGCCTCACAGCGCCACGGTAGTAGCCTTCTTCCAAGAGGAACCAAACGCACATTGGTCGAAATGGTGGATCCGACAGTCCTCGGCGTTGAGGAGAGAGGCAAGCGGCGGCGCGAGCCACAGGATTGAGGAGCGAGGATTCTCCGAGCCAACAGGAATGCCATGCTTACGACAAAGGTGAATGATGGTAACTGTGAAGGTCAGAGACGCGTTGCCGATGTCAACCATGCGCTGGTGGCGTTCGGACAGGTCAGGCGTGCCCATGGGCTCGCGAGAGGTACGAAGACCAATCCGGACAGCGCGAGACCAGGACGTGCAGGGCGTTCCCAAGAATACACCATATAGCGCATTAGAGGTAATCCAACCTTTGACGACTCTGAGAAAGGCTGGCCGTAAATGATCCTCAACGGCACCGTGAGCCCAGTCCAGGGAGAGGGCGGCGCCGCCTCGCCGCCTGAAAGCCTGAGCCAGAGAGCCTGACCCACCGAAGAGCTCTAGGAAGCAGCGGTGGCGCAGGATGCGTTTCTGCCGGCCTGGTCGCTGGATCTCGGCAGCAAAGCGGCGGTGCAGGTGCCGAGTGACGTCGCCGTCGGAGGCGGTCAACGGCGCGGCCGCTTCAGCAGAGGCTGCCCGCCTGCCCGTGCGGTCGAGCCCTTCGCGAGAGGCACTGGCGCACCCCTGAGGGGCAGGGCGCCCACTGCGGGCCCCCGCACGGTGCGACTCCCGGGGTCGGCAGGACCGTGCAGCAGGGCAGCTTCGAGGTTGTCCTCCCCCGGCTGGCCGAAGGACACCGCCTTGGAGCTCACGAGGTTGAGGATAGCCAGTATCATTGACTCCTTGCTGTACCTGCGGAGCGAAAACTCGCTCCGCCAACGGCCTCGTCTTAGCACGGCGGCCAGTGGTCTGCGTTGTAGACCCAGGTCCTCGGAGGCGCCGCCGTGCCGCAGCTGGTACAGGCTCGGCCGCGCAGGGGCTAGGCCGAGCTGCAGCGCGGCGCTCCCGAAGCCCGCCTTCAGGCCCGCCGGGCACAGGACTCCAAGGATCTCACCGCGCTGTCCGCCAGGGGCTTCTCAAATACCTACTAGACACATGCCGCAGCTTACGGCCGAGAGGTTTGCACATAGCGAGGAAAAGTATCATCCTTTGTTCCAGCATGGACGATGCACGATTTGTCGCCCGCGGCCTCGCACGCCATGGTTTCAAAGTGCAGCCTCGGCAACAAGCGGCCTACCTAGGCACAGATCTTGGATCAGGAGTTCGGCATGCACGGGCAACGCGCACACAACGGCTGCAGAAGCACAGACTCATGCACGCCAAAGTTGTTCGGCTAGCACGTGCCACCCGTCGCTACAAGGTGACGGGCCGCCTCGCCCAAGCTGGAGCCCAGGCGGCAGGAGGCTATGGACATCAATTACACGGCGTCTTCGGCACGCAGATGGTCCTCTTCAGGCGCCGCCTGGGCGACGCCCTAGGGCCACGCCTCCAGGGGCGCTGCCTCACGACACTACTGGACCTTCGAGCTGCTGCCCAGGACCCTGGACGCACGTTCCCACGTGAAGCTGCGTATCTGTGGCTCAGCACCTGGATACAAGCAGGCCCGCTCCAGAAGTCCATCGCCTTCACCTGGCAGAAGGTCGTCTCCCATCTCCGCTCGCTCCCAGCAGGACAGCGGGCGCGACACACACGGGGACCACAGTCAGCCATGATCCACTACCTCTTGGAGCACGGATGGGACCCGAAGGCGCCCCACGAATGGACCCTCCCACCAGGCCTGCAGGGACCTGATGGGCACAACACATGGGAATTTGACGCAGCCCGCTTGACGGGCAACCCCTCTGTTGACATCCCAAACGATCTCCTACAAGACATCGATCGGAACATCCAGGCCAGGCACTGGCTCCAGGCTAGCGCCCACTACGGAGGATCTGGAATGGAGCTCGGGATCGACAACAGGTCCTACCGCAAGCTGCTGGACTACCTCGCCAAGATGAAGCACGGCAACAGGCTGTCGGCGCTGATGCTCACGATCGCAGTGGGGGCCACATGGCCCAAGGGCCGCGTCCGTGAGCAGACCACCGCCATCACCGACGGCTTGTGCCCACGCTGCCAGCTCAAGAAGGAGACAGCATTCCATCGCACCTGGGAATGCGACCAGCACAAGAGTTGCCCAGCCTACGACGCCACTGAGCACCTCGTGGGCGAGGCGACCGCACAACAGGACATGTACGAATGTTGTTGGACCCGAGGCTTGATTCCGCAGGCCTGGACAGCGGTCCCACCACCCACGCCAGCACCCGACTGGAGCGAGTACGGCATCAACGCCTTCGCGCCCGACTGCTTCGAGGCTGGACGGCGAGGACCAACACTCTACATTTTCGGCGACGCCAGTGGAGGAGCAGACACGGCATCGCCAGTCCTACGACGCGTGGGCGTGGCCATCACCGCCTTCACGGACTTGGACGCCAACGGTATGGAGCTGCAGATGGCACTGTGGGGACCGCTGGCGGGCTCCCGCCAGACAGTGGTAAGAGGCGAACTCT
Source organism: Prorocentrum cordatum (assembly GCA_963575745.1). NCBI lineage: Eukaryota > Dinophyceae > Prorocentrales > Prorocentraceae > Prorocentrum > Prorocentrum cordatum. Next base: position 1,478,704 of record CAUYUJ010019948.1, on the reverse strand, counting down.
CCGCCCTCCTCCTTGCCCTGCAGGTGACTTTTTACGACGTGGTTTTCATCACAGATTACAACGGACACCCGTCCCGACCCGAAGGGCCCGATGCGGACCTTTGGCACCAAGTGGGACAGGAGCTTCGGAGACGTTCAGGAGATTTCGTGGTGCTACTTGTACGATCGCACCAAACAGCAGATGACATCATCCGTGGTCATGCGAATCGTCCTCTCACCTACGGCAACGCTGTGGCAGACGAGCTTGCCAGCATCGCAGCAGAGCAACATCGCGTGCCTAAGCAGATCAGACAGCAGATCCAGCTAGTGGAGAACAAAGCATACCTCGTCCGCATGCGCCTCTTGAGAAGTACCCTAGAGGCCCTAGAGTTTGAGTGAGCCCAGAAGTTAGTTGCACAGAACGACCCAGCAGGTAGTCTACAGCCTCGCAGAGCCAGAGTACAGCCCGTTAGACCCCCTGCCCCTGCATTGTGCGCAGCTTTCGCCTCCGCCCATAAGTTGGATGAGACAGGCCGCAAATGCACAGTATGTAAAGGGTCAGCTACTTTAGCCACCAAAGTAGAATTCTATAGATCCGAATGCTTTAACCTCACTAATAGAGATGGCCCTTTTATGAGACCCCCCCAGGGAAAGCAGGTACACGTAGCTGGGGGTTGGATTCATTTAACCCATCGTCCGAAGTTCCACGCTGGGCTGGGCATTTGGTTTTGTTCTCAATGTGGTATGTTTGTCTCCCTTCAGATGGGGAAACTAGGCCGTGAATGCGAACCCCCAACTGCCACGGGGTTGGAGTATATACGTCGCATCAATTCGGGCCTCTGGCCCAAGGCCCTCAGCCAGGCTGAGAAGAGCCAGAAGAGTGGGCACAAGCACCCCCAGCAGGTGCTGGCGGATTTTTATTCATATCGCTACGCGATCAGGCAGAGTCTCAGAGTCTCCTTGTGGACTGGCCTCCGCCGTGGCCGGTCTGCGGTGTTTTCTCTGTCCGTCCGCCCCGCGCTCCGGGGCTCCGTTCGCCCCGCGCCCCGCGTCCCCCGCGCGCTCCTCCGCCCTGCCTGCCAGCAGATTTCAAGTCGGCTCTCTCCCTCTACAGGAGGAGTATTCTTAGGGCGACAAACAGTGACACAAACAGAAAGACTCGGAGGTCCGCGCGGATTTCTCGGATCGGCGCTGGACCCCCCTCCCTGGGGGGCGGAGCGCGCCAGGGGCGGCGCCGGAGGCGCCGCTGGGGGGCCCCAGCGCCGATCCGGGAAATCCGCACGGAACTCAGAGTTTTTATGTTTATGCCACTTTTTGCGTCCCTAATTCTGCAATGGTCCAAAAATAATCTGGCAGGGAGACGAACTCTATACACCGACGATTTTTTCGACCCTGCGCTGGAATTCGCACGAGAACGCGGACCCTGGTGTATACGGGACCCTGGTGTGTACATGTCTCGTTGTTTCCCCTGGAAAACGGGGGAACGGTATACACCACACCACCCCGACGTCGTCCCCGACCCTCAAAAGTCGTGGGATTGAAAAAACAACCCGCCACTGGTAATGTATATGCTCCAGTTTCCGATCTGGGGGCGATTTCTTGACTTTTGGGGGTATTCAGGGGTACTTGTTCGATGATCTTTAACCGAAGACGCCTATGGCAAATCACCGCCGCCCCCTGCTTTTTCACATCGTTTGGGATGTCTTTCCGACAGAGCTGTGAGTTGGAAAGTCCACAACAATACGGCGGATCTGGAGTCGGCCAGCCGGCCTGCTCCAGAGGAGGAGGAGGAGGAGGAGGAGGAGGAGGAGGAGGAGGGAGGAGGAGGGAGGAGGAGGGAGGGAGGAGGGAGGAAACCTTCCACAAGAAACCCAACCCTCAGACCCCAGGACGTCCATGGATTTTTGGTATGGGAACGTCACGCTTTCCGTCGCAGAACCATCGAAACCCAAGAAGCTCAGGGCAACCAGGAGGCAAGCAGGATGTTTCTTGGCATGAGCCCCCACTGTAGGATCCCCTCGGGGGCCTTCGATGGCCTACAAGGGGCCCCACATGCACGCCTTCCCCTCCCCTGTCCCTTCCACCCCTTCCCCCTCCCGGCCCCTCCCCATCCGCGGTTTCTGCTGTGTCGTCTCTTCGTCGTCGTCGTTTTTTTTCTGTTGTTTCTTTTTTGTTTTGTTTCTCTCTCTCTCTCTCATTCACTCTCTTGCCACAGGGCTCCTCTCGGGCTTGGTAGAACGTGTGCCGCCCCCGAACAGGAGTCGGCCCTCGACGACGACGGCGACGGCGACGGCGACGGCGACGACGACGACGACGACGACGACGACGAGGGGCACCCGCGCCGCGACCAGCCCCAGCACCGTCGCACAGTGGCCCCGCGGCGGCAGCCCCGGCAGCGGCGCCCACTGCTTGAGCGCGCGCGCGAGCGCCGAGCCCTGGAGGCCCGAGGCCTCTGCTGGCTGAGCGGGCGGCGGGGGGAGGAGCCGGGAGGAGGAGGAGGAGGAGGAGGAGGAGGAGGAGGAGGAGGAGGAGGGGAGGAGGAGGAGGAGGAGGAGGAGGAGGAGGAGGAGGGGAAGGAAATCCCCCCCCCCCCCCCCCCCCAGAATGACCACCCCGGCACGCGAGGCCGCTCCGTGAGCGCACCCAGGGGAAGGCACCGAACAGGGCAGGGCTGTCTGGCCAGTGCACGCCCAGGGCCGTTTCGTAAGCGCCAATGGTCGGGTCCGGGTGGTCTTTCCTCCCTAGGGAGGAGGGGAAATCGGGAGGAGGGCCGAGAAGAAGGATGAGGACGACGACGGCGACAGCGGCGAATGTCAACAGGTGCCATCGTGCCGCCGCTCTCAGCCTCCAAGAGGCCCCAGGGGGAGGGAGCTGGGAGGAGGGGAAGGAAGTCTGCCGACCCCGTCAGCGCGTGCGAGAGAGGTTTCTCCGTTCGCGTCGGGCTCCGTTGACGCCTGTCAGCGAGAGAAAAACCTAGCAATGTCGTGATCGAATCGAAGGGAAAAGCCCCTTCCCTCTGATCCCTCCCCTGCCGTCGAGGGGGGGTCAGATACGCATCCCCCCCTGGGGGTCCCCTGGGGGGGAGGGGTCCCGACGGGGGTGGGGTGGGGTGTGGGGGGGGGGCGTCTTCCGCCTCCTCATGCGGTTCCTCCTCCTCCTCCTCCTCATCATCATCCTCCTCCTCCTCCTCCTCCTCCTACCTCGTCGCGGTCAACGTCGTCGTCTTCAGGGTCGGCGGCACCGGCCGTAAGGCCTTCGCAATCGAGAGGAGAGCGGATGAGGATGAGGACGACGACGGCGACAACGGCGAATACCAACAGGGGCCAATGTGCCTCAACTCTCAGCTTCCAAAGGCCCCTTGAATCGCATACTGCCGAAGAGCGGCGACCACCGCTTGCCCATGCGCTCCAGAATCAGGTGGGTGAAATTACAGCGCTTCCCTAATCAAGCAGGCGACACCGTGAAAAAAGGAAAGGCTCGCGGAGGGGAGGGGAGGAAATGTCGAGTCGGAGCGGAACGAGATCGAAGGGAACAGGAGGGATAGGGAGGATGGGAAAGGGGAAAAGAGGTGGCGTGTGTGTGTGTGTGTGCCGGGCCCACGGGGAAGGGGAGGACCAGAGGGGGCATGTCCCCTCCTCCTTCTCCTCCTCCTCCACCTCCTCCTCCTCATCCTCCTCCTCCTCCTCTTCCTCCTGCTTCTCCTCCTCCTCCACCTCCTCCTCCTCCTGCTTCTCCTTCTGATCCTACTCCTCCTTCCTCTTCTGAAGGAAACGGGTCCTGAATTTGTTCCTCGTTTCCGGGCCCTCGGGGCCCTCCACGGCCCCCAGGACCGTCAGAAAACGACTCGGGGTGAAGATCTCGTCATGGGGGAAGGCCCCAAAGTCCAGGACCCGTGTCCCTCTCAGGACCCACTTCCCCCCCTGCTAACTTCGTGTTCCGTGATCATTTTTGCCCCTTGGAGTTTGTTTTTTTATTGGGGGGGTAACGCCCGTTACGGGGGGGGGGTCCGGCCCCAAGTTGGGGGTCACGGTGACGCGCGGCGGGGCCCTCGCACGGGCCCTGGTACTTATTACCAGCACAACTGTCGGCACGGTAGGCTTCGTCGTCGTCGTCGTCGCCGCCGCTGTCGTCGTCGTCGAAGCCGACCGTGCCTGTGCACACTACACAGGCTGTGTACACCGCGATGCCTTTGTACACCACAACTGCGGCAGAAATGGTATGTGTGTGCGCCACGGCGACTGGGCACATCATGACAGGCGGGTGCACCACAGCGCCGGTGTACATCTCACTGTTGGTGCACAGCACGGCGCCCGCGTGCACCGCAGCTGCTGTTTCAACGCCCCGTGTTTGCATCAGAATGCCAGCGTACACCACCAAGCTTGTGCACACCTGTAAAGTATCGGCGGAGCGAAAGTCCCGAAGATCGTTCGGGGCCCAACCGTGGCCCTTTCATTATGTGAGCTGCTTGTGGATCTTCGTTGTTCTGGTTCAAAAAGCGCTCGGACCTGTTGAGCCCACAGCGCCTGCGCACTCCATTGCGATTGTGTACATCATGGGAGTGTGAAACGTGGCGCCTGTGTATACAACATGGCATGTGTGCACCACAAAGCTTGTGTACGGCTTTTTTGTGCGGAGTGTAAACCACACACCGTGGGGGCGCGCGGGGCGGCGGCAGCCTAGGGAATACAGGAAGCAGGAGCTCCCCGCACAGGCACAAGGCCCTTGAGACACGGGTCGACGGCTGGAGCGTGCACGCGGGTGCGTCGTCGTCGTCGCCGTCAGTTGCGACGGCGACCGGGGGGGCGACGGCGGCGGCGGCGGCGACACGGGCGGCGGCGACGGCGACCACGACGACGACGACGACGACGGCGGCGGCGACGGTGACGACGCCGACGGCGGCAAGCGGCGGCGGCGGCGGTGAAGGTGACCGCCGCCGCCGTCACCGCCGTCGTCGTCGCCGCCGATGCCGCCGTCGCCGTTGCCGTCGCCGCCGTGTCCGCAACCAGTTGCCGAAAGCTTCAGCAGCGCTTGGGGCCCACGTGCTGGATACACATGCGGGGGGCTGGCGTGACCAGCCGCGCGAGGTAGGAGGGCCGAGCGCTGGAAGGACATGCGGCCACATCCGCGCGCAGGTCTCGCCCAGTCCAGCCCCTTGCACCAGCACAGGGAGAGTGGAGGGAGGACAATGGTAGTCATAATGATATTGTGAGAGTGCACCGGCTGGTTGCGCCATGGCTTGCCCGATGCGTTACACCACACGTTGTGCTTGCGTACAATTACCTGCGCCATAGGTTGAGCCGTATGCTGCGCCATAGGATGCGCCCCCAGGGCGTGCCGTAGCTTGCGCCATAGGTTGCGCACCCAGGGCGCCCCACAAATCGCGCCTTACGTTGCGCCTTAGGTTGCGCCCTCAGGGCGTGCCATAGGTTGCGTCGATGGTTGCGCCACAGGTTGCGCCAAAGGCGGGGCCACTTTGTGGCGCTGCGTTTCAACGGAACTCCTGGTGCGCGCACTGTTCGGGGAAACGTCGTGCTGGCAGGCGGGCGTCGGGACTCCGGGTGCAGCCCGCAGGATAATGACAACGGACGCGGCAGGGATGACGACGACCATTCTGTGGCACCCGTGGCGCGCCACACCGCCGATCAAGTGCTAAAGCGCAGTGCCCGTTGGCACTGCCCGCAAGATTTGGCGGCGAGCCGAGGGGGGAAATGACAGGGGGCGGGCCTTCTGAGAAGGCTCAGAAGGCCTCCGGCCTTGAGAGAAGATGTCCAAGCCTCCCCCGAAGACACGGAGGGCTTCTCTGAAGGCCAGAGGGCTTCTGAGAAGTCCCGCCGCCTTCTGAAAAGGCCTGCCCCCTCTCACTCCCCCCCTGGGCTCGCCGCCGAAAGATATCCACTGGAGGTCGTCCATGAAGCAAACAGGTCCCACAAGAGACGGGTTTCGGACCGCACGGACAGCCCTCGCGAACCGGCACTGCTTCAAGGGAGCCTCCCAGGCCCGAGTGGGGCCCCCTAGCAGCATTCAACCTCGAACGCCCGCGCTGGGGTCGCCGCCGCTGCGGCTATGGCGACGACCGGCGAAGAGGGTGCCATTCCCGCCACCCTTCGCGAGAAGGGCGCCAAAGCTGTGAGAAATCCTCATTCCCCTCCTTCATATCCCATCCCCACCCAATCAAATTCAATATGTAATTTGTTTGTGAATGTTGTTTTTTATTGCCCTGGGCACGGCCCCCTGCATCAGGGCCCGCAGTGCCTGTGCACACCACGGCAACTGTGAACACCGCAACATTCACGTATAACATAACGCCCGTGTGCGGCCTGTACAAACTACATCTCTGGGAGCTACGAGCGCCGCAATCCGACCGCCGCACCAACGCCTCTCAGCAACAGGGCACCACTGCGTCCGTGAGAGCACCGCGCCACGCTTGTGAGCGAGACAAAATGCTTGTGAGCACACATGTGAGCGTCACAGCATGCCTGCCTGGACGGAGGGGGGGTCCGCACCCCCGTCCCCGTACGCTCGTTACCGTTACGGGGGGGAGGGGGAACCCCCCCCCCCCGTAACGGGCGTTACGGGTCCGAGCAATAAAAAAACAAGCTCTTGGCGACGACGGGAGCCTCTGGAGGGGGGGGGAGAGGGGGGCGGGGGCTGGCAACGTCGTGTTTGCCGCTGGCGCCGTCGGAACCAAAGACAATCCGGAGGCCAGCACGAATCGTGACGTTTACCTGGGGGGGGAGGAGGAGGAGGAGGAGGAGGAGGAGGAGGAGGAGGAGGAGGAGGAGGAGGAGGAGGAGGAGGAGGAGGAGGAGGAGGAGGAGAGGAGGGAGGAGGAGGAGGAGGAGGAGAGAGAGGAGGAGGAGTGGGGCCAGGGCCGGCAATGGCAGGCATCGCGAAAAATAAAGAACGCGCTATGCAGGGGCCGTCGCATGTCGGCACGCTAGGTGCTCGTTCTGGGGGCTTTCCTGGGGCCCACTTGACGGACCCAGCCGACTCCAGCTCGATTCTGGTTCGGCTCTAGTTCGACCTCCTCCTCCTCCTCCTCCTCCTCCTCCTCCTCCTCCTCCATCCCCTCCTCCTCCTCCTCCATCCCCTCCTCCTCCTCCTCCTCCTCCCCCTCCTCCTCCTCCTCCTCCTCTTCCTCCATCCCCTCCTCCTCCTCCTCCTCCTCCTCCTCTTCCTCCTCCTCCTCCTGCTTCTCCCGCTCCTCCTCCTCCTTCTCCTCCTCCACCTCCTCCTCCTCATCCTCCTCCTCCACCTCCTCCTTTTCATCCTCCTCCTCTGGAGCAAGCCGGCCGGCCGACTCCAGATGCGCCGTACTGTTGTTGACCTGCCAACTGAAAACTCTGTCGGAAAGACATCCCAAACGATGCGAAAAAACAGGGCAGAAATGTCCGCCTCAGAGAAACCAGGCGGACATCTCTGGATAATATGGCAGAGACAGCGGCGGCAGAGCAGGGCGGAAATCGGCACCAGAGTACGGCGGATTCAGAGTTGGGGCGGTCAAGCCGCTGACACAAAAGCCACTCCTCGCCATCGCTCGGACGCCCATTCCCCGTGCAGTCTTCGATCTCGTGCGTGTCTTTTTCGCGAATGTTCCTCGATGGTCCTCGCCGAGCAAAAGTGCACACGTCCGAGCGATGCCAAGGGTCGCGGGGTCCAGGGCTGGTCAGGTCCAGCACTGCCCCCTGCGGGGGCAGGCGAGATGAGAGACAGTGTCTGTGCAGAGCTGAGGAGGAGGAGGAGGAGGAGGAGGAGGAGGAGGAGGAGGAGGAGGAGGAGGAGGAGGAGGAGGAGGAGGATTTGTTTGACATCCGCCGTGGCAACTGGCAACCAAGGGCGACGACCTGAGGGCATCGCCCCCTGCTATCTGGCCTGAGGCAGGCCAGCGAACAGTGAAACAAAGAAAGGAGGGCAGGCGCGAAAGCCACGGGGCGATTTCCCACAGGAAGGGAGGACCCCCTGTGGCTCACCGCCTGCCGCCCTAAGCCCTCGACCAGAGAAGAATGAGGTCAGGGCGAGACGCACCGCACGCGGAGGACGCATGCTGCATCTCCTAGTCTGAGTCGTCAGACTGTAGTGCAGCGACGGCGACGAGCGAGGCCTCGTCCTCTTCAAGGACGGAGGCAACTCGATCTCGGCCGAACGCTCCACCCGACGAGGCTGGCTCGGGCACCTGCTGCACGGCCTGCTGGGAGGGACGCTCACCAGGCAAGCCAAACAACGAACAGGCTGCTTCCTCTTCCGCATCGCGCGGTCCAAGAGGGAGAGATGATGGGGCAGCAGCTTCGACGGTACACGACGACTCGGACGAAGGGTCGACGAGTCGATCGTGCTGCTGCCCCTGTGGCGGTGCTGACGGAGGAGGATCCACCTCCAGCTCCACGCCAGCTGGGACTGATGTCCCCCCTGCTGCGGTGACTAGCCTCCGCACCAGCTTAGCTGTTCGCGACTCCCTTTCTTGGTCGGTGAGACGCCGAGGCCGCTCTTCTTGCTCCAAGTCCTCATACCAGGGGCCGACCTCGACAAAAACGCCTTTGCGCTTAGGGTGGCGCCCAGCCCCCGCGGAACTCCAGGCAGACTTGGCGCCCGCACTCTGTGGTTGACCGTCGCACTGTCTAAGCAAATTGCGAGGCTGCCCATGGGAGGAATAGGCATAGCATCGCATACAAATAGTGAGGGCAGCACCATCGGAGCATAGCAAAGCGATGCAGTTGTGCCTGAGGGCTGAAAGCACCGCGGACGTAAGCATGGAATCTCTAAGGCACTTCCCAGGGGCAGGCGGGTCGAGACCTCCAGGCCGAGAACCGTCAGGGTTTGTCCGCGGTGCGCCCTTAGCAACCTTGAGACATTCAATGCGCTGCCAAAACGAAGAAACCCGAGTCCATTGATGGGGCCTCGGCTCTATCTTGGGCCTTGGGGGCTCGGGGACGAGCAGGGCCCCTGTCAGGTTGAGCCGGGGCCACTCTGGCACCAGCTCGGTTGAAAGACGCATGACACACTGGGCTATAGAGAGGCATCGCTCAAGCCATACCACATCCTCGGGGTCGGGTCGCGGGTGGCGGGCTAGCGAGCTTTTGGCAACAGCATCAGCAAGGTCACTGCCTTGCTTCCAAAACCGCTCCAACTCGGTGGGGTCACTGGATTCTTCCACATGTGCATTGACCTTAAAAACCCCTTCTAAAAGCTTGCGGTGGTGGGAAGCAAAAAACCTGAATGCACACGTTGGTAGGACAGAGCCCTGAGCAGCGGCTCGTTGGCTTGTACGAGTACATTCTTACAATCAGAGTATACAGAACTACCTGGCTGGGCATGCATTGCAGCAACAGCGTAAGCCCCAAACTCTCCCCCTCGGGCAGTCTGGAGGTTGGGGGCCCAGAGTGGACAACTGATGCGACAGATCTCGTCGCCGTCGTCACCTGCCATCACTATCCCCCACCCAGCCCTGGAGAGTTCTTTAACAGGGTGCGCAGCGCAACACCCGTCCACGAACATGTGCCCAGAAATATTAAGCGATTTAGACGAACGATCATTGGCCCAGATGATCTCGAGGCCAGTATCTTCTACATCATCACGAGCAGGAAAAAGAAAAACATCCCCATGGATGCCGAAACAAGCCACGAGTAAACAGCAAGTGGCCTTCTTCGTTGTTCTCGGGCGCGAGGTCGGGCGGGGGCAGGAGGGAAAACTTTGGCTTGAAACTGTCAAGCACCGCCTGCCTCTTGTCATGGCACGCTGGGCAGAACCAAAGCCGATGAAGCATGGCATCGGGCGCACCCCCACAAAGCTCGCAGACCGTGCTGACAGCGTACCCTGCTTCAGCGGCTCTGGTCCTAGTCCACGTGGCATTACAAGCCGCAGCCTTGGCACAACCTCGCTGGTACGGCGTGCCCTTCTTGGAGCGGAGGGTAGCTGCCACAACAGCATGGCAAACTGGAGCTCCTGGAATATGCGGGAGCAGAGCAGCGCCGCTGGACCTCTCATGGATCCTCTGAACAGCGGCCTTCGAAAGCTTCTTAAGAAGGGCTGGGGACGTGACCGTGAGCGAAACCTCAGTTCCAAAATCATCCAACAAGGTACAGTAGTTGGGCATGCTCCAAGAAATCCTCTTCAAGGCCAACTTCATAGCCCCCAGGGGCCCGCGGACCCCGCGCCAGGTTTTGGGCCCAGGGGAACAGAAAACCCCTCTCCAAGCGTCCCTCAACTCAGCCCACGGGATAACAAAGGGAAAGAGCTTGGTTTGGTTGGCCCAAATC
>CAUYUJ010019948.1:1453473-1463473 GCA_963575745.1 Prorocentrum cordatum | reverse complement strand
CCAAGCCCAAGCCCATTTACATAAATGATCCGGGGGAGGGAGGGACATATACATATAAATCACTTCCCAGGAGCGGCAGCACAACGAACCGAATTACAAGCAACAGAGTATGTGAGCGACCTTACTGCAAACGTTTACAGGATATGCTGAAGCTTTTTCGGAGTGGAGCGTGCCGTTCTCACCTTTTCCTGCAATATATGTGTGAGATTGCTGCGTGTACGAACACACTCCACGTCCCTGACATCTGTCTGAGCCCAAGAGGTCCAAAGCACAGTTAGTATACAATAACCGGGTACGCTTACGATAACAGGATCCAAAAGCACAGTGGTCCCAATCGACGATATCATATTTTTCATCAGCGACTGGAAGAGAAGGTGGAGCCACAACATGGAGCCCTGGGGGTTCCCGATGACGACGGGAACGTTGTGAGCGGCAAGCTGGAGAAAAAGACTGGCGGCCCACTGGGCTTGAGTGTTACCCAACTGCACTGTATTCTGATCCTTCCCAGACAGCGCTGGCAATCCCAAGATACAGCTACGAGATCTGATCGGCCCTGGCCAACCGCCAGGGTGTGGGTTGCGCCTCGCCCAAGACCACAAAGTGCACGCGAGGCCGATCCAAACGGACTTCAACCCTCGCCCAGCGGTCCCGAGCAATAACTTGAAAACGTCAGGGTGGGTAGCGTCCTCAAAGACGGAGTCGGAATACTCATACGATCGCATAGCCAACCCCGTTCGGACGCAAGCCGCAGCTATTCTGCGGGCTCCAGCCATCAGCTCAACACCAACCGATTTAGGAAACCTAGAGACTCTGGGGCGCAGCAGGAAGCCTCCACGAGGGTCCAGTCATCTAAAAGCTGCGACGTCGCTACTTCACTGGCCAGGACGGGCGCGCACGCCCGGAGAAGGGGTCCTCGAACCTGACCCACTGGACCTCGCCGTGAGCCCAGGCGGCCGGCGACGGCGCTGATAGCAGTTGCTGGACCATCCCTGGCCTTGCATGCCGCTTGACGCTGCTGTCCTGGCTCCAGTGTCTTCTCGTTTTGACCTCGGCGAGGGTGCGACGGGCGGTCGACGCGCCCTCGCTTGCCCCGCCGTGGCGGAGCTGGTAAAGGCACGCGTTGTGGAGGCCCTGCGCCTCCGTGACCTTGCGAAACAGCACGGTCACGTCGACGGCCGACGCGGCGAACAGAGCGGCGCGCCCTGGGCGCCCGTGGGCATGCCGAGCGAACAGGGGGCCAAGCCACTGCGGGCCGTCGGGGGGCACCGCCTCGTCGGACGCGCCCGTCTTGGTGAGCGCCCGCGCCCGTGCGCCCCCGTCGGCCAACGGGGCTAGGGGGCCCACCTCGATCGGCGCCAAGAGAAGCGCCCACGTCGCCATGGCCCCCCCGGTTCGCGCGGGCCGAAGGAGGTCCTTCACCAGAAACTTCCTCAGCGCGCCTGGGCGGATGAACGCGCTGAACATCGTCGTCGCCTAGAAGAGTTCCGCGCCCCGCTCCGCCTGCGAAAGCAATCCCTAGATCGCTGAGGCTGCGACTTCTCGAGGGATGGGGGCCCTCGACCTTGGCGGCACCTCCTTCGCGCACCCCTTCAGGGCGCGCTGCGCCCGAGGCAGGGTCCTCGGCCCCGTGGCTCTCGGCAGGGCGTCCTTGATGGACGCGGCGAGGTAGTCGGCATCGGCCTCGGTGCAGCCCGACTCCAAGAACGCATCTAACATCGACGGCACCTGCACCTCGAGCTCCTCGGGGTCCTCCGCGGGCTGGCCCACGGACTCGAGGAACGCGTCGCAATACTTCTGGCAGGAGAACCTGGCCGCGGGCCCGACGGCGGCCTGCTTGCAAGCGGAGGGACTCGTGGTCGACGCCGTCGGCGAGGTCCGCTTGGCTGCCAAGGCCCCCCGCAGCCGAGGGCGGAGGGCGCCGCGGCCGGGAGCGGCAGCGGGGCGGCGCATCGGAGCTGGCGCTGCCGCTGGCCTCCGCCTCAGCAAGGGCGGCCCGGCTAGCCGAGCAGCCGGGGTCTTCCGCTCCGTGCGGCGGGCCATCCTGACTCCAGGGGCGTGTGCGAGGCTGACCTCCGGGCGGGGCGCAGACCCTCCAGCCGCGCTGAGAAGGCCGAGCTTAGGGCCCGCAAGGCGCCCGGGTGGCTCGCCGCTCCCAGATCCGGCTCGGCGAGGTCTGCAGGGTTCACCTCCGAAGCAATCTAGCGGCAACGGGCCGAAGTGCTACAGGCGATGGACAGCGCAGCGACCCGTCGGCAGATCTGAAGGAGGCCGTGCGACGTGGCCCCCCCCCCTCTCCGGCGCAAGCACAACCCCAAAGTTATCAATCAGGTGCAGACTCCCGGCGGCGTGGCGACGCGGGCCTCTGGCATCGCGACGCAGCGCCCACGCGGCAGCACGGCCCTCTTTGACGCCAATCCGTTCGGAGAACCTGAACGGCGCGGCATACACAACACGAAAAAGGGCATCAATAATCCCCGAGGGGACCTCAGGAAATCCGACGACATGCTTCCACCCACGAGCCGACGGATTCTCCCAAGCAGTGCGCGGCATAGTGATTTCGTCCAAGCCATCAAGGGCTCTGGCACGGGGCGCCCACTCCGAAGGCTCAAGACGGCGCTGCCTCCACCTCTCCCTCCACCTTCCCGCCTGCGCCACCACGCGGCGAGAGATCTTAGCCTCGGCAACTCCCATCCCCGAGGTGGAAGCGTCAGTGGTCACGACCTCGCAAGCCCACGGCAGCGACAAAGGCGACTGGAGATGAAGGCAGAGAACGGCCATCAACCAACATTCGTAGCGACAACTCCTCCAAAGCACTTTCGGCGTATCATACGAGGACCTCACGAACTCACGCGGCTCTCATGACAAACAGACCAGGACGATAAGATAGGCGCGCAGCGACATAGTGCCCCAAGATAACCTCGAGCTGACGGCCGCTGACACAGGGCTCCGAGGCAAGCCAGAACCAAGCCTTACGCAAAACCAATAATTTCTGTAAGGTTCGACGGGTGCAGGGCCCCGTACCTCCGACATCAGCTCCCAAGACAACTCCCTTCGACGACGCTTCGGCGACGTCATGCATGGCGAACCCCTCGGCCTCGAACTGGGCGACGATGCGATCCCGAGTTTCCAGAACAGGCCCCGGCTCAAGGCCAAACACGTTGACGTTGTCGGAATGTGGGACCTCGATCGGGCCCTCGACGATCGACGGGAGGGGCCACGATCCAGTGGCCACCAGGGTCGACGGGACCCCGGACCTCCAAACCACCTCAAGATGGAGCCGTTGGACGAACCAGCAAGACCAAGACCATCCCATCGGCAATGCCTGCATCGCCGGGCAGACGAAGTCGCAGGCGTCGTCCAAACCCTGGAGAGCTTCGGCTCGGCTGATCTTTGGGAGGCAGAAGTGCTGGCACAGGTCGCCTACGTCGCCGCACTGATAGAACGCACGCTGGATATCCGCACATGCACAACTGCCTGCCCTCTGGGACTTCGACCGAGCTGGGGCTCTCTGCCGCGGCGATCTCGGTGAAGGGGGAGTGCTGAAAATGCTGGTTTGCTGCGCGGCAGTCTAAAACAAGTCGGATATGTTCAATCTTCTTTGGCGCGAAGAACGGGGTGACAGACGCCTTCCTAACAGCGGTGGCTGCGAGGGCATCGCAGCTCGCGAGCTGCCCCAAAAACTACACATACTGGGCCCGAGCATGCTTCAACACTACGTCCATATAGGGTCGGATCGGGCCCCCCTCTCGACGAGCCTGACAAACCCCGGGCTCAGCCAAGGGGGCTTTCGAAGTCAGCAAGAACGCGCGCGGCATCAAAGTCGAGAACGCCCCGAAGGCTGACAGGCCGTCGCCCCGCGGGGGAAAGGGAGAAGGCATCGGCGCGATATGGAAGACCGAAGTGACCGAGCCCTGATAGTCGAGGCGGGACCCCAGAAGCTCACCAGCAGCTTCACGAGGACCCATCTTAAACAAGTCGGGAAAACTTGTCGGGCAGAGCGAGCAGGGCGGAGCAACCTCCGCCGTGCCTGCCTCTGCGCCTCGGTGGGCGCGCAAACTGGCGAGCGCTCGCAGCCGTGCAGCGCGTTGCGGCCCGTCAGCGAGTCGTTCACGTCACTCAGCGCGTCCCGACGGACGCATCTCCTTCGTTGCCCAGAGCGGGCGCGGCCAGAGCCGCCAAAATCGGCCCCCTGCCAGTCGAGCAGCGGGAGGGGGAAAAGGTCGATCGAGCAGCCGGGCGGTCTCTCAAGTCCTGGCGGCAGCCCGACGCCAGACGGCAGAGCATCTGGCCAGGCCCACGGTGGGGCCGCCCCCCCGTCAAAAACACGCAGGTCTTGGAAAGCCGCAGCGGCGCCGCCAGCTGAGGCGCCGCAGTGGATCAAGACGGCCATGATTTCCCGCCACCTCCAGCGGGTGGCTTCTTTGCTTCTCGCGCTTTTCGCCCCCCCCTTCTCGATGGCTGCGTCGCGGGCGAACTCGCCTGCAAGATGCGCCCGAAGACTCGGGGCCGCAAGAGTCCCCGCCCCGACGTCGTCCTCCGCAAGGAAGTAGTGGGCGCCCTCGAAGTTCGGCTTGTCTGGGCCCGTCTTATGGGCCTCCTCGAGCAGCTGGCGACGCCTGTTGAGATACTCCATGCTCGTGAGGTTCGCCAGGTTCGCGCCGTCGACGGACGCTGCGAGCGGCTGCTGGCGGACGCGCGGCTCTCGACCAACCAGCGCTCGCGCGGGGCCATGGAGCCTCCAGGGCTCCGAGACATCAAGGCAGAGACCGCGTCGTCCATGCTGGGAGGCCCCTTCAAGCGGATCACCGCCCGCGCATCTCGGCGAAGCAGCGCTGCGTCACTCGAGGACGGGGCGGGCTCAGGCGGCCGGCGGCGAGGCGGCAGCCTGGGCTCCCCGCGCATCAGGAAGAGCTGCCGCCCAGCCGCCCACTCGCCCAGGTCCACGTCGGCCTCGACGAAGCTGCCCGCGGCGATCTCCCCGCCGACCGCGACGAACACGCGGCCCCCGAAGTCCAGGGCCCCAGGAGGGAGATTCGGTCTCTTTACAACCAGAACAACCACTTCACAACCATATGGGTTGCTTTACAACCAACATAGGATTGGAAAGTATGGTTTTTCATCGAGAACGCCCACTATGCAATCAGAACGGCCCACTTCACAACCAGAACGGCCCACTTCACAACCAGAACGGGCCACTTTACAACCAGAACGGGCCACTTTACAACCAGAACGGACCACTTTACAACCAGCGCAGAGTGGCCGTGCGTGTTTGGGCGTTCCGCAAAGTGCTCCAGAGCAAGTGGGCGCTCTGAAAAATGCCCCAGGGCAAGTGGGCGCTCTGAAAAATGCCCCAGAGCAAGTGGGCGCTCTCAAAAGTGCCCCAGGGCGCGCGGACGCCCTGAAAAATGCTCCAGAGCACGCGGGCGCTCTGGAACCCGAGCGCCTGAACGCTGCGCGCAGGCCCCAGCGATGCCTCTGAGCCCGAGCGCCTGAACGCCCTGCGCAAGCCCCAGCGATGCCTCTGAGCCCGAGGACCTGGGCGCTCTGCGCAGGCCCCAGCGACGCCTCTGAGCCCGAGCGCAAGGAGGATGACGAGGATGAAAAGGAGGAGGAGGAGGAGGAGGAGGAGGAGGAGGAGGAGGAGGAGGAGGAGGAGGAGGAGGAGGGGGAGGAAGACTCCGTAGCCATTTTGGCTCAAGCGGGGGATCTCGTGAGGTTTGGGCATCCGTGCCCATTTGCTCGAAGTGCTCGCGCGCCCTCGGCCGCGCGCACCTCGCACGTGGGATGGGGCCGGGTGTGCGCGAGGCCGCCGTCCCCGTCGAGGCGGCGGTCCGCGCGGCTGCCCTCGCCATGGCGCCGCCGCGCTCCCTGGCCGCCGTCGCCCGTGCGACCGTGGCGGCCGCAGCGCTGAGCGCGGCGCCTGGTGATGCTGGTGGCGCTGGTGACGGACCTCGTGGCGGTGGCGAGGTGCCCGCGCCCGCGGCTCGCGCCGAGCGACGCAGGCGCCGCCGCCGTCGCCGTGCCGCGCGGCGCGCGGCTGGCGACGCGCCTGCGGCCCCTGCTGCTGCGGCCGCGGCCGAGCCCCTCATGGAGGTCGACGGCGATGACGTGCTGGACGACGCCTGGGCTGACGATCTCCCTCCTCGGGTTTCGCGTCGGCTCGGCGGCCCAGCGGCGATCGCGACCGCGGAGCCAGCTGGCGCGGCCGCTGCGGCGGCGCCGACGGCTGGCGGAACGACCCCCATCGACGGATGCAGCTGCTGCTGCTGGTGCGGCCGCGGCGGGTGGTGACGCGGCGCCCGAGGGGTCGGCCTTGGCGCTGCCGGCGGCGCCACCCGCGGCTGCCGCTGCCGCCGACAGCGCGGAGCCCGTGCTGGGCGAGTCGGCGGAGCGGGCCGCGCTCATCTCGGCGCGGGTCCGCGCGCCTGGGGCGCGCGTGGCTGATTTTCAGCCGCGCTACGCCACCTGGCCACCGACTCCGAGCCTGGCTCGTGGAGGCGGCGGGCGCGGCCCCCGGCGCCGGCGCGGGGCGGGGGGGGCAGCGGAAGGGTCGGCGACGATGCGCCCTCCCGTGGAGGGAGGGCGCCGCCTGCCCCTTCCCCCCCGCTTTGCACATCGCGGACCTCGTCGGCGTGGGGGTCGGCTGGTTCCTTCGAGGCCCGTGGGACGGGCCTGGCATATATATATATATATATATTATATATATATATATATATATAATATATATATATATATGGCGGTTAGGATCGAACCTTTCCGGATTGTCGAGCCCAGGGGGAGGAAGACGGCCTCCTTCCTATCCCAGCTACGGAAGAGAAGGATGACGAGGAGGAGGAGGAGGAGGAGGAGGAGGCGGAGGAGGCCGAGGAAGAACACATGGGAAGCCAAGGGATAACATGATCAGGATGAGGAGGGGGAGGAGCGGGATGAGAGGAAGAGGAGGAGGAGGAGGAGAGGAGGAGGAGGAGGAGGAGGAGGAGGAGGAGGAGGAGGAGGAGGAGGAGGAAGAGGAGGACGGAGGAGGCGGAGGCAGGAAACAGGACCAAGGAGGAGGTGGAAAAACAGGAGGGGCCGGAGGAGCGCCTCGTCCTCCCCCTTCTCCTTCGCCTCCTTGTCCCTCTCCTCCCCTGCCTCTTCCTCTCCGTCCCCCCCCTCCTGTCCGTCCTCCTCCTCCTCTTCTCTCTCTCTCTCGTCCCCTCCTCCTCCCTCTCTCCTCCTCCTTCCCTCTCTCTCCTTCCCCCCTCTCTCCCAGAGGCGCTGGCCCCCCAGCTGAGCGGCGGCGCTTCGCCACCTCCGGTCGTGCCTGCCACTTTCCTTTGGTCTCACGCGAGGTTCCGCACTTTCCGTGTTCTGGGTTGGGGCTCGACGGCTGCGGTTTCGGCAAGGTCGTTGTCCATTCCCGCTGGGCGCGTTCTCCTTTGACGTGCCTTACTTCCATGTCTACCTACTGGGGCGCGTCCACCTCCGCGGTCACCGCCATGTCCAAGACAGTGGCCGGGGTCTTCACCAACGGCCTCGTATTGAACCCCTTCGACTGCAGTTTCCACTGCAACCCTGCTACCACCACACTTACCGCTGCAGCCCCGCTACCTCCACAATTCTGACTGACCCCCCGCTACCACCACAGATCCCATTGCAGCCCAGCTACCACCACAGATCCCACCGCTGCCTGGCGACCACCACAGTTGCCACCGCAGCTTCCCAACACCATGCAGTTCCCATTGTAGCCCCCGCTACCACCACATCTCCCACTACAGTTTCCCACTGCCATGCAGCTCCAGTCTTGGACAGGATCATCGTTTATTCGTATGTCCTGCGCGAGTAGCCTTCGTCCGTCAGAAAAAAAAGGCAGAGCAAGCAATGGCAGAACTGACCGTCAGAGCTTAGAGAGCAGGTCAAAACCATAATCCGCCCACCAGCGCGCAACATACCATAGCGCACCAGGTCGTCGCATCACCAACGCGTGCGCAGTGCTTCTTCGTGCGCGATGGGCAACTTTACAACCAACATGCCTCAAAGAGCCCAAAGCCACCCTTGCGCTTGCCCATGAGATTTCAGGGAAAGGCCCGCGTGCATTCAATATGTGTTTCCACTTGCCTGATTGTAAAGTGCCCTTCCTGGTTGTAAAGTGCCCTTCTCGGATGTTGTAAGCTGGTTGTAAAGCGACCCATCTGGTTGTAAAGTGCGCTTCTGGTTGTAAAGTGACCCACGCGCCCCCAGCAGGGAGGATGAACTCCTGGCCGATCGAGTGCGCGGGCCCGGGCACGTCGAACACCCGGCTGCCGCCAGCCGGGGCCACCCGTGGGACGGGCGGAGGCAGCGGCGGCCTGCCGCGATCGCCGGCGGCGGGGCGGCAGGCAGCGGGACGGGCACCGCCACTGGGGCGATGCCTCCCGGCCCGCCTGCGACACCCGCGCAAGGAGGCTGTGCCAGGCCACGCGCCTGGCGCTCGACGCGAGCGTGGGAGGCTCCCTCGCTGAGCAGTGCCGTCAACTTTGCGCCGGCGGGCAGCGCGGCGAAACGATGGAGCTGGGCACCCGCCGGCCCGTTCGGCACGCCTCCAGGAGTCGGGGCAAACCGCACCCCTGAGAGGTCCCCGCTGGCAGAGTCCCGCTGCTCGATGAACACGTCCCCATCCGGCGTGATTACCACATACTCAGCGCCGCTGACCCACCCCAAGATCAGGCGCTCGTGCCAGAGGTCCTCATCGTAGCGGACGAGGGCACTTGCTCCTGGCGCGAGGGTGGGCATGGCGCCGATGGCACGGGCGAAGGCCCCAGCCAACCGTCAGCACGCCTGCCCCGCGCACCGCTCGACCACGGAGGCCTGTCGACGCGGGGAGGCCGCTCGACGGCGGGGAGCTGGGCGTCGCGAGCGCGGCTCCCGCGGCCAGCGGGACTGAAGGCGAGTCCGCAATCCCCAGCTGCGGGCCCAGCCCAGCGCCGCGGGCGGTGGGGCCCCTCGCCAGGCGCGAGCGGCAGCTCCGGGCGCAGAGCCCCAGGAGCGCGCTGGCGGCCACCCCCGCCGCGAAGCCGCCCAGCCCCGCGGGCCAGAGCGGCGGGCAAGTGGTGGCGGGCGGGCACACCGCACACACGGGACACTGTGGACACAGGTGCTCTGGCCCGCACCTGTCCAGCTGCTTCTCGAGCAGCTTCAAGGGTCCCACGTCCGAGCTGAAGTGGCACGCGCAATCGCACTGGCACGGACACGGACGATGCACACCTCCCAGCCAACTGCCCAGAGCACTGGCGGATGCTAACTAGGCGAGGGGGCTGAGCATCACAACCGCTTCAAGATTCTGGGTTGGGCCCAAAAAGGCAGCGGAACGGAGACACTCAATCACACATTCACCAGCACACAGGGCCATGACGAGACCCAATCTGAAATTTGACGCGAACTCCCGCTGCAAATATCCCACGGGAACTGGACCGTCAAAATCCAGGACGCGCTCGCCAAAAACGTCGGCAAACCCGAGTTTTGGCTATTCGAGTCTTACGTTTCCCCGAACGAGCATCCACCAAGCACGAAGAGAACATCAGGGTGCCGTCCCGGAACCAGCATTGATCTCATACCTCGGTCCGACCCGTGCGCGGAGACTGCGATAAAAATAAGCCAGGACACGTGGCGCGCCCGAGCGAGCTGCCCACAGCCGTGGAGAACGAAGCCTGCGCCCTTCTTTTTTTGTTGCTCGTGTAGGCGGCGGGCGAGGGGGGGAAATGAGAAGGAGAAGGCCTTCTCAGAAGGCGGCGGGACTTCTCCGAAGCCCTCGCGCCCTCCGAGAAGTTGTTCCTGTCTTCGGGGACGGCTCAGGAAACTTCTCAGCAGGACGCTGAACGTCCGAGACTTCTGAGCGAAGGCCCGCCCCTTCTCACTTCCCCCCTTGGGGGGGGGTCCGAAACCTGGCCAGCAGAATCCTGGTTGGGAGAGGAGGAGAAGGAGGAGGAGGAGGAGGAGGAGGAGGAGGAGGAGGAGAAGGTGAGGGAGGAGGAGGAGGCGGAGG
>CAUYUJ010019948.1:1422548-1453373 GCA_963575745.1 Prorocentrum cordatum | reverse complement strand
CCCCCGACCCCCGCAATTGCTCGCCCAAAACCGACCGATACCCCCCGCCGCGCCCCCCACCACGCCCCCGCACTCTCACCCCATGGAGCCTCTGTTCTTGGGACCCCCCACCCCACCATTTCTCACCCAAAACCGACCGATACCCCCCACCGCGCCCCCCACCACGCCCCGGCACTCCCACCCAATGGAGCCTCTGTTCTTGGGACCCCCCACCCCACCATTTCTCGCCGAAAACCGACCGATACCCCGCACCGCGCCCCCCACCACGCCCCGGCACTCCCACACCATGGAGCTCTGTCTTGGGCCCCCACCCCACCATTTCTCGCCCAAAACCGACCGATACCCCCCACCGCGCCCCCCACCACGCCCCGGCACTCCCACCCCATGGCGCCTTTGTTCTTGGGGCCCCCCACTCCCACCCCATGGGGACTCTGTTTTTGAGACCCCCACCCCACCACTCCTCGCCCAAAACCGACCAACACCCCCCACCACGCCCCCCCACCACGCCCCGGCACTCCCACCCATGGAGCGACCGACCCCACCCAGCCACCCACCACGCCCCAGCACTCCCACCCCATGGACCCTTTGTTTTTGCGACCCCCCACCCCACCATTTCTCGCCAAAAACCGACCGACACCCCCCACCATGCCCCCCACCACGCCCCGGCACTCCCATCCCATGGACCCTTTGTTTTTGGGACCCCCCACCCCACCATGTCTCGCCCAAAACCGACCGACACCCCCCACCACGCCCCCCACCACGCCCCGGCACTCCCACCCCATGGACTTTCTGTTTTTGGAACCCCCCCACCCCACCATTTCCCACCCAAAACCGATTGACACCCCCCGCCACGCCACCCACCACGCCCCGGCACTCTCACCCCATGGAGACTCTGTTTTTGGGACCCCCACCCCACCATTCCTCGCCCAAAACCGACCGACACCCCCCACCACGCCCCCCACCACGCCCCAGCACTCCCACCCCATGGAGCTTCTGTTTTTCGGACCCCCCACCCCACCATTTCTCACCCAAAACCGATTGACACCCCCCACCACGCCCCGCACCACGCCCCGGCACTCCCACCCCATGGACCCTTTGTTTTTGGGATCCCCCACCCCACCATTCCTTTAGCAAAACCGACCGACACCCCCCACCACGCCCCCCACCACGCCCCGGCACTCCCACCCCATGGAGTCTCTGTTTTTGGGACCCCCCCTCACCATTTCTCGCCCACAACCGACAAACCCCCCACCACGCCCCCCACCACACCCCGGCACTCCCACCCCATGGAGACTCTGTTTTTGAAACCCCCCACCCCACCATTTCTCGCCCAAAACCGACCGACACCCCCCACCACACCCCCCACCACGCCCCGGCACTCCCACCCCATGGAGCCTCTGTTTTTGGGATCCCCCCCCCCCAGCCTCTCTCGCCCAAAACCGACCGACACCCCCCACCACGCCCCCCACCACGCCCCGGCACCCCCCCCCATGGAGCCTCTGTTTTTCGGACCCCCCACCCCACCATTTCTCGCCCAAAACCGACCGACACCCCCAACTACGCCCGGGCACTCCCCCCCCATGGAGCCTCTGTTTTTGGGACCCCCCACCCCGCCATTTCTTCCCCAAAACCGACCGACACCCCCCACCACGTCTCCCACCACGCCCCGGCACTCGCACCCCATAGAGCCTTTGTTTTTGGGACCCCCCACCCCACCATTTCTCGCCAAACACCGACCGACACCCCCCACCACGCCCTTCACCACGCCCCGGCACTCCCACCCCATGGCCCTTTTGTTTTGGGAACCCCCCACCCCACCATTTCTCGCCCAAAACCGACCGACACCCCCCACCACGCCCCCCACCACGCCCCGGCACTCCCACCCCATGTAGACTCTGTTTTTTGGGACTCCCACCCCACCATTCCTTGCCCAAAACCGACCGACATCCCCCACCACGCCCCCCACCACGCCCCGGCACTCCCACCCCATGGGGCTTCTGTTTTTGGGACCCCCCACCCCACCGATGTCCTCCGTCCTTCCTCTTTTCCCTTTCCTCGTCCTCCCATGCTCCTTCCAGGTGCGCCCCTTTTTCAGGCCGGACACTAAAAAGCCTCCTTTCCTCTTGTGCTCGCCGCGCACAGCTCCCGCGCTGCCTTGGCATAACCACTACTTCACTTTCTGCCTCTTCCCGGCCATGGCATAATTACGTTCCGCGATTTCTTTCTCCTTGCATTCTTCGTCCTCGCCACATGCGTTGCACCGTTGCAGCCCATTTGATTTTTTCGTCGCCCGCTTGGCCAACCAGCGGCCGAATTCAATCTTCGGGAACACGCCCTTGCAGGCTACGCATTTCCAACATCCGCGTTGCACTCTCGCTCTCTCGGTGCAACGCATGCACTTCCGGTCCTGATCAGCCACGTTGGCCCACATGCGACCCGAAAAGAACTCGCGTGGTTGACATTTCCCGCACTCCACGCAAACTTTGGCATTCTTCCGCCCTTCCGTCAGCCGGTTTGCATTTGCAGCTTCGATGCAACGCATGCACTTGCGGTCCTGAGCAGCCACGTCGCCCCACATGCGACCAGAAAAGAACTCGCGCCGCTGAGACTTCCCACACTCCGCGCAAATCTTCGAACACTTCCTAGATTGTGCGTTCCGCTCTGCAGCCTCGGTGTCGACGCACCTGGTACACACTACCGACGCTCTGTCCGTGTGGTCCAACTGGTACCTGGAAAACTCTGCCTTGTTCTTCGACTTCCCGCACTTTGAGCATACGACCGTTTTTTCAGCCTCCGCCCGCGCCTTCTCCTCCTTTCGCAGCAACTTCACACGCGCCTTGCATGTGGGTTCGTCGTTGACCCGTTCCGCTTTAGAAAACTCACGCGGCAGCTTCTGGTGACCACAGCGCGAACACTTCAGGTGCTTCTCCAGCTCCTCGCACTCCAGGCACATTCCCCCTTTACATCGGGAGTTTCCTGCCTTGTCCCACTGAAACTCCGCGAACGCTGCCTCGTACTTCCGCTCGTCGCACACATAACACATTCGCCTCTCGGGGCAGTCCACGCAACGCCGTGACGTCAACTTCGAGCTGTGGTGCTGGGAAGCGTGGAAAGCGCTCTCGCCCTTCCAATAAAAGCACTCCATGCACTGCCACGGCGTACCAATGCTCTTTTTGCCTTCCAAGCACACCGTGCACACGCGGAGTCCGTCGTCCCGGCTCCACTGCCCGCGCGCATACTGGTTCTTGTACTTCGCCGACGAGCACGCCGCGCACCTCCCTGCAGGCATGAACTCCTTCTCGATTGCATTCCAATCGATGGGGTCATTGGGATCGCCCCGCAAGAGCTGTAAAAGGTATCCGGGCCCCTTCCGCTCCTTCTGAGTGCACGGCTCGCGGTCGAAAGGCCGGAAAATCAACATGTCCTCGCGGCGACGCGCGCGCGTCAGAGCCACATAACTCGACAACGGCGACGTTCCCCCGCCAATCCTCAGATCCACGATGACGCCTTGCTTAAAAGTCTGGCCCTGTGCTGAGTGGGCCGTGACTCCAAACGCTGGGGCCAAGGGGAACTGCCGCCGCTTCACTTTCAGACGCGGGCACGGCCGGCCCTTGTCCACGAACCAATCTTTCTTTTGCGGAGTTACTGGGTACAGGCCCGGCGTGGTCAGCCCCTGTATCGTCCACACGCACGGTCTTACGTTCCCTGCCTCATCGAGACCCTCATCGAATTGGACAAATATCACTTTCGGCGTCTTCTGCAAGATAGTCACCCTCACCGGGAGACGCGCCCTGTTCTTTCGTCGCCATCACGTACCCATGAGTGCACGGTCCCCACGCGTCCGCGAAGCAGGTACTTGTCTTCGCTGCGGTCGATGTGATCGGTGAGGGCCACAGGCAGTCCCTCCGCGATCGGCAAAAAACCATGCAGGTCTCCGCTCTCTTTGTCGTGGCGCTGCAGCCAGGCCATCTTTTGGTGTGGCAGATCTGGCCGCTCGCGCAGAGCATCTGGCGTCGGAGTGTCGCGCGCAGGGACATGCACCATCGGCTTCCGGTGCAGTCGGGCATATTGCGACGCTCGGAGTTTGTTCACCTCATACTTGACGTCGCTATTCGGGAACACTCCGGGGGCGCGCCGAAACTTCTCCGTGTGTATGCGCGGGTCATCTGGTCCTGTGATGGCGAGACAGCGCCGTGCGCGCTCATCCTTGCACGCCCCACATTCCTTTTTGCGGATTTCCGCAAAAAGGGAGGGATGAGGGGGAGGGAGGAAGAGTAAGGAAGGAGGAGGAGGGAGGAGGGAGAAGAAGGAGCAGGGATGAGGAGCAGGAGGGAGGGTGGAGGAGGAGGAGGGATGAGGAAGCAGGAGGAGGAAAAGGAGGGAGGAGGACGAGGAGGAGGCAGGAGGAGGAGGGAAGAGGAGGCAGGAGGCGGAGGAGGGGGGAGGAGGAGGACAAGGGGCCTGCGCTGGGGCAGCGGAGCCCAGGCTCGCGCCGCCGCCGCCGGGCCGAGCACCACCCCTGGCGGCGAGGCACGCCGCCACCGCGGCGCCGAGCGCAACGCGCGGGGCGGCCGCGGCGGAGCCCATGGCGGCCCTCCCCGGGCGGGGCGTCGCCGCCCCGCCGCCCCCGCTCGGGCAGAGGAGGACGAGGGAGAGCGAGAGAGACAGAGAGACTGGTCCCACACATGGCGACGTCGTAACTTTTTCAGAACACGGTTCCCGGAAGTCCCTACCCTTTCCCCAAGACCGGATTTTTCATCCTGAGTCGTTCTTTGACGGTCCTGGAGCCCGGCGAAGGCCTCAGATGTAAAAAACAACGAAAAATAGCCGTCCTGATTTTCTCAGGACGTCGCATGTCTGGGATTGTGGACGCGCTCACGAGCGCGCTCGCGATGCTCGTGTCCCAGCCCCTAAGCCCTGCCTCGGCTTCCGCCCCACGATCGGGCCCTCCTTCTCCTCTGCACCCGCGCCCCCCTCCGGGCCCCCGCGAGACCGCCCCCGCCCCCCGGCCAGGCCCCGCCGGGCCCCCCCCCTGGACGGAGAGAAGAAACAAAAGAAGATAAACGCGACGACGTTTACCTGCCCCGAAGCGAAACACGCGCGCGCCTGGAAATGGATTCGCGCGAGCGCAATCCCCTCACTCCGCCACCATGAAAATCAATGAATTTGATCGTCCTGGATGTCCTCCTGGAGGATCCCTTGGAGCAGTTTGGGACGCGTCAGGGGCCTCCTGGGCCTTCTTCAGCCCAGATTGGGCCGTTTTCATTTGTCTGGCTCGGGGATCTCGCCAACCATACAACACGCCCAGGCCAGCCGAGAACCCGTGACATAATGTCGCATGCCCCCCAGCATCGGGCAAAAGGATTAAGTCCCCAGCTTGCTGTGTACAACGATAGATATGTTCCAAGCGCAAGCCCTGCATGTGAAACAACTCCCAAGACGGGATCTTGCTGACTGCAGCATACCTCGGTGGAATCGATAACCAATCCTTTTGCCCGATGTAAAGTAAATTGAAAGCTGCGATGTGCCAATGCAATTGAGCACCACTCTGGTCGCCTCCCATGAAAAACATTGCAGTATTGAGTCCGTTGGCATCGATGCCAATCAGGTTTCTGATCTTCATCCAAACAAGCACCCACAAATACTTAGATACGTCAAAACAGAAGGGAATTCCGCCGACCCCTTGGGGTCACCGGCGTGTGAGATGCTTCCCCCTCCCCAAACCCCTCCCCCCGGAGGCTGGTCCTGTCGTCCGCTGCGGGCACGGCCACACTGCCGGCGGAGACGGACGATCAGCAGAAGGAGAGGAGGAGGAGGAGTAAGACGACGTAGGAGGTAGGAGGAGGTCTGCTCGCACACGCCACGCGCCAGAAAAAAACAAGGGGTCGGCGGTGTGGCGTAAGCCGAAGAAGGGGCCAGGCCCGGCCGAGCCGCCGCGGAGAGGCTCACCGGTCTCAAACATCTTACCTGGACGACCCACAACGGCCGAAGCTGCTGTCCACGAGTTCTGTGAAAGGTCCCATGATGTCCAACAAAAAACCCAAAGCGGCCCCCCAGAAGATCGAAGAGACGCCACAAAGGCCCAAACATCCCAACATCATTCTTTTCCCGCGGGAAGGGCTCTTTTAAGCGTTTTGGACTTTTCGGCCTTCACACCGTGGACACGAATGCCAGAGACACCCCAAAACCACCCCAAGACGGCGCAAGAAGCCTTCAAAAAGTACCCACGACCGCCCCAGAGAGCTCGACAACGCCCCCCAGACGTCCAAGAGGGCAGCGAACCGCCCAAACATCGTTCCAATACACCTTGGGGTCGGCGGCAGAGGCGGCAGCCTTTAGATAAGGAACGAGGCCCCTTTTTCCCATAAGTTGAACTTCGATTTACCATCGAAACCCTAAGCAAAACCAAAGGCGAACTGCAAAACAACTAAGAAACACCGAGCCCCTCCCCAACGAAAAGGGTTCCTTCCTCAGCGCCCCGACTGTATGGGCTGCGAGAGTGCACAGCAACAGCGCGAATTGCTGCGTCTCCTGAGCGGGACTTCGCGCGAGAGCTCGGGCACACGTGCACCACCCAAGGATGCCCCCTTCGCGACGTCCCTCCTAGCACGCGGCAACGGCAGACTTCATAAACCCCGCGCGCGCAAGCTCGCGGCATAAGGAGGACGACGGCGGAGCCCCTTCACAACGGGTGGGAACCACAAAACCCCACGGGGATGTCAGAGTTGCCTGGCGGACGCCCTGCCCAAGACACCCACAAGCCCCCCCCGACGCCCAGCCGCCCCTCCAAACGCAAGGGATTCTCTCAAAAGACAATGTCACCCACCACCAAGCACGATGGCGGGACGTGCCGCAGGCCGCGGGGACCAAGTTGTGGGTGCCGTGCGTGAAAACAGCGAGAAAGAGAACAGTACACGTCGTCGGAGAGATGAGAGCAGCATTCACATGAAGCGGGGCGCGCTCGAGTCATATCTGACATCCTACAGCCAGACCTGGGACAGAAGAACATCCTTCAAGAACACGAGACCCTGCGCCAGCTGAACTGAAGAACCGTCGAGGGTACCCTCCACCAGGATGCACAAGAACATCCAAGAAGCACGAGGGTACCCTCCCCGAAACGACCTCAATGTTATACCTCGGTACGACCGTATCTGACATCCGACCCATCCCACCCATCATGTTCCATTGCGCTGTTTCTTCTCACCCGCCGATGGGTGTTCTAGCGGGCCTCAGACATGGTGGACGGAACTGTGGTGTGAGGTGGAAGGGAAGGGGAGCGGCGGCGGGACAGCGGGGAAGGGACGCAGTCGCGGGGGACAAGGGCGAGGGCGGGACGGGAGAGAGCGAGAAGGGCACCCTGCTAGGCGTGCCAAGTCTGCTCCGTGAGACTGCTGTCGCGAGCCTGACGTGCCTTCCCCGACCTTTGCGCGGTTTCGTGCGTGGTGTCTTCGCTCTCCTCAGTGCCAGTCTTAGGTCGGGCCTGTCCCCCTACAGGGGGATTTTGGACGAAACATAAAACAATACTCCAAACGTAGATTCCAAATATGCCCCAAAATATACAAAAACCGTCCCCAGACTATTTTTCGACTATTCTTGAATATTCCCCCTGTAGAGGGACAGGCCCGACGTAAGGCCAGCCAAGATGCTCCCAACTGCTCCAAGCGTTTCCGGCGCTGAGATCGCCGAGGCAAGCGCACTCGCCGGAGCGATGCCGAGCGAGTGTCGGCACGGCGGGACACGGGGCGGGAGATTGTGTTCTTCGGCGGTGGACAAACCTGGAGGGGCCCCAGGACACGCAAATCAATACACACAACTAAACGTATTCCCCATATGTTCCTACTTCTTTTGGGTTTTCGTTTTCCCACCCACTTCCCAAATTTCCTATATTTTCTGGGGAATGGGCGATTAATTGTGTCTGTGTGTTTCTTTCCCTCCTGATTACTCGGCGGTGGACAATGCTCCCTTTGGTAAACCACCCTTTAGTGAAAACGGCCTGGGACCGAAACCGACGGACCTGGACCCGCAAAAACGACGGCCGCGACGCCCTCTCGCGAACCCAAGACGGCCAATTCGCTCATCGACGTGTCAGGGTAGGAGGTCTGTCCGCCCCCGAATTCTTGCTCTTCGGCGGGAGTCCGGGCTATCCGCCGGGAGCGGAGGTGCCCGCCGATAACCTCACCTTTTCGCTGTGGGCAGCCCGCGCGCACCAGTACTGCGTACCCCTCTCGGGCCTGCGTAACAGACTCGGTATTGTTATTCGGGGCCCTAACACAAACAGTCTCTGGTGCGGCGGGACGCGGGGCAGGAAGCGACACTGGAGACGTCCTGAATAGGGTCCGACTAGCTGGGATCGGAGGATCGCGCCGCATCGCCGACACATCGCCGATGCATCGCCGATGAATTCGCGATGCATCGGCGATGTCGGCGGTGCGTCGGCGACGCCTGCGTGGACCCCAAACGGCGTTTTTATGGCCCTCTTGGAGCGAAAAGGGGCCCAAAGAGGGTCCCTAAAGGGCCCCTTCTAGGGCACTTTTCTCCCCCCCTCCCATTTTGGTCACCCCAATTACCACCCGCCCGAATTCCATCTTCGGGTGTTGCTAGAAGTGCCCCCAGACCTCCAAGAGGCCCCCACCCCAAGGCCTCCAGAGAGCCTCTCAAGAGGCCCAGAGAGCCCCAGGGGCTCCAAAAGATAACGAAAAACTGGGGGGCACCTTGGGCCGAAGGCACCTGTAGCACACGCCCACATCCGGGAGGCCTGAAGCAAACCAAAAAAGACGAGGCCAGTACGAGGATACTTCTAAACGATAATAAATCGGGAATCTCTGAGATCTGGCGCTTCTGGAAGATGCCTCGGGCGCCGCGGCATTCTCGGAGCGTCCCATAATGCTCTGAAACGGAGATATCCTCGCCCTAGCCCGGCCCACAAAAAGAGTCTCCGGCACGGCGGGGCGCAGGGCAAGGAACGGCACGGCGGGGCGGAGGAGGAGGAGGCGGAGGAGGAGGAGGAGGAGGAAAAGCGGGAGGAGGAGGAGAAACAAGAGAGGAAGAGGAGGAGAAGGAGCATGAGGAGGAGGAGAAGGAGCAGGAGGAGGAGGAGGAGGAGGATGAGGAGGAGTAGGAGGAGGAGAAGGACGCGCGGCGGAGGAGCGGCACGCGAGGGCCCCCGAAGAAGCAGGGCCCGCCGGAGCTCCTCCGAGTTGGACCTGATTTGCGGGAGGCAGTGCACGGGAATGCCCAGCCTCGGCGGCTCCCAGCCAGGGGTCGGGGGAGGGGGCGGGAGGAGGGGAAGGGAGAGGGGGAGGAGGAGGTGGAAGAGGAGGAGGAGGAGGAGGGAGAAAGAAAAAAGGAGGAGAAGGAGAAGGAGGAGGACGAGGAGGAAGATTTCTTTTGAGCACGTGGGCTCCAGCTGCATGCTTAAAGCACATAGGGTGACGCCCTTCGCTTTCGGATGGAGGTCCTTGACTATGTTATTCCACGCGTCTGGGTTACATGACCCTTGATATTCCCAGGGCGTTGCTTGGCAAGTTCTGCTTAACGAGCTCCACTGGTGTATCTCTTGCACTTCAGACAGACAACCACAAACGAACCGTTGTTCGCATCCAAGAGAATACACCTGCAGTCTTTAAGTGCCTGGCGAGGTGTACATTGACTTTCAGGGATTCAGAACACGCTACAGGACGTGGAATGCGGGCCGCGTCTTGGCGCGAAATCCTCGGACACCCTAATCCAAAAAATGCTGCACCTTTTGGAGGCCCCATCAACTCCAATCGGCGCGGGACGTATGCAGCTCGAGACGAGGGCGGCAGCGGGGGTGACCACTCTGCCTTCGACAGAACAGTACGTGGCCAAAGAGGGAGGAGGGCAGATGCAAGCTTGCAAACATACTGCGAGACCTTGACGAGCGCGTCCGCTGATGACGCCTGCTCATCTGAAGGACCAGGTGGGTCTCGGCACCCAACTTTGCAGCTCTGTCCGCAGCGTCGTTCCCGCGGCGACGGTTCGTCGTCGCCTATGTCGGGATCGTCAGGAGATGAATGAGCCTTGACCTTCTGACACCCAAGGATCTTGTTGCCACTGAGGGCCCGAGACTGCAAGGCAAGACCAGCATGCGGGCGCTTGGGTGCGAGCTGATCAATAGCAGTTCGTTCATACCGACAACGTTCTGACAATCGGAATAACAAGAGCCGTCGGGCCACTGGTAAGCGCGCTGGCGACAGCGTGTGCAGTGACCTCTCCAGCCTGTGGGGTCTGGGGGCAGCTGCTCCAGACGGACCCTGAGCCAGGGCGAGCGGGTGGCCTCAAGGCCCGAGCATCGCTGTACACCAGCCCGCACGGTCGGAGCCACGCACAGCCCTGCGAGAACAAGAGCCATCCAGGAACACGTGGCCCCGAACCTTCCTAGCACCGTCTCGCGGCATGTCTCAACTTCGGCGTCAAAACCCTCAGGAGAGAAACGAAACTGAATGCCATCGTCCGCCGGTGATGGCTGAATAGGCCCGAGAAAGTAGCGAAACGCTGCCTGTCGTCATCATCTCCACGATTACGAAGAATCGTGTTAACGAAGCCCCGAAGAACGATCGCCAGCCGCTTCTCCTCCACCGCTGGGCAGCACCAGAGCCTGTGGAACAAGGTGTCCCCTCGCGGTGTCAGAGGGGGCACTCGTCGGCGATGTCGTAACCAGCTGCCCGGGCTCGCGAGAGAGGCCCAACTCCTCGGTTGGCAGGGCGCCTAATGATTCCTTTCTGGCGAGCAGAACTGAGCAACAACATCAAAACAAAGACGGGCAACGTCTGCCGCGCTGTACTTAGCCGCGGCATCTCGCTCGAGGCTCCGCCAAACCGCCTCCTTCAAACGGATGTTGGGGAGGGGGGGGGTCCGACTTTGAGGTCGCTGACCATGACAGAATGGGAAAGCATGCTCCAACCGAACCTGGCAAAAGGCAGCCTCATGGCCCCCAGGGGCCCCGACGCGGCGCGCCAGGTCCAGCTCCACCCGAATGTCCCGTGCCAGAGGCCGCGCAACTCGGCCCAGGTAAAACACATATTCGTGGCCCTCGTGTGCCTGGCCCGAACTTCCTTGGCCCATCGGATCGCAGGCGCGACAGCGCCCCGCCATGAGCGGTTCCCTTCGAGCCTGCTGAGAATGGTCAAACTGCGGCCTCCCACAACACGCCCCATGGCGGCTGCGCACATGCGCCTGTGATTGAGGACCTTCCCGCCACGAACTCCATGAATCTCAGCCAGGCGAATCGCCCCTGCAAGAGGTCCTGTGGCACATAAGTGAACAGCCCTTTGTCCCAGAACCCCTCTCTGACGGGCCAGCTCGACGCGTCGCCTTGCGCAATCGGGCCTTCGCCTTGCCGTTGCGCCCGCGCACTCGCCTAGCTCCGCCAGCGGTGTCGCCAACCCCAAGGTTGACGATGGGCTCCGAATGAACTTCTCCGCGCTCTCCCATGCGTTTCTGGACTTGCCTGGAGATGTCCATGGACGAAGAAAACAGCCCGACCTTGTCCATCGCAACCCTGGACTGCGAAACGGTTTCGACGATGACTCCCAACCTCCCATCAGCCTCGGAGATGCCCTTGACGCTGTGCTTGAGGGCCCCGACGGCGTTTAAACCCACGTCACCGACGCGCGCATCAAAGGTGAGCCCCCAAGGGAGCCTCAGGTCGCCAAAACCACGGAGCGAAAAAAATACGGACCATCGTGGTAGCGAAGCTGCAACCCGAAAAAAAAAACGGACCATCGTGGTAGCGAAGCTGCAACCAGGGACGATCCCAGTGCGAGCATACACGTTGCATCGGGGTAGCAACAACGCCAGCCAAAATCAAGAAACGAACCGACCTGTCACCAGCGAGACACAAGGCCAGGATGGCGCTGGGCAGCCCGTGCTGCGCGCATCTGAGAACGAGAAGGTCGAGCGGGATGCGCTCGTGATACTTCGCGAAGTCCAACGGAAGGGCGCAGCTGAGGCCTGCCTGGGATCGAAAACGCTCGGGGCGCGCAGCCTGGCGCCAAACCGCGTCGCAGGCCGATGTGTGCTGTCCCTCCGCCCAGTGGTTCCTCTGGTTACTAATGTATAAAAACTGCTTTAAAAAAAGTTCGGGGAGACAATTTAAAAAATGGTTTTCCCCAGCGCTGCAGCGCGCCTGTGGAAAACAAAAAAGTGGCCGGGGGACACTGGACCGCTGGAGACGTCCCTGCGACCGCCCCGGCGCCCTGCGTGCAGGGGCGCATTCCTGCGCGCCCGCTCTTGGCGTCAGGCCCCGCCTGCCACGCCGTGCGACCCCAGCGTGGATAGAGACTGCGCTCACGGGCCGCCCCCTGCGCACCGCGCGCCCTGTCTGGGTTGCGAAACGGCACTGCGTGCGCAAATGCGGCACGCCGCTGCTAGATTTTATATCAGGGGCGACGTTTAACCTCAAAACCCAATGGCGAAAACCCAATGTAACAAGTCATTCTCTGATCGGAAGACGGGAACATCCCATTGTGGATATGCGACACTGAATGCCAAAATGGCAAGCGCCAGCGCGCGCGCGGCGGCATGCCGCTCATCGATTTCTATACAACTGGGGCCATGTTGAACTCCAAAACCTAATGGCGAAAGCCCAATGAAAAAATATTCTCCGATCGGAACACGGGGACATCCCCATGTGGATATGCGACACTGAATGCGCAAATGCCACTCGCCAACGCGCGCGCGGCGGCGGCGTGCCGCTGATAGGTAGTCTACAACAGGGGCGATGTTTATCTCCAGAACCCAATGGAGAAAACCCAATGTAAACAGTCATTCTCTGATCGGAAGACGGGAACATCCCCGCGTGGATATACAACACTGAATGCAAAAATGTCGCGCGCGCGGCGGCGGCATGCCGCTGATAGATATTACGCAGCAGGGCGAAATTTCGCGCGCGCGGCGGGCGGCGGCATGCCGCTGATAGATTGTACGCAACGGGGGCGAGGTTGATCTCCCAAACCCAATGGCGAAGCCCAATGTAAACATTCATTCTCTCATCGGAAGACGGGAAGATCCGAATGTGGATGTGCGGCGCTGAATGCCAAAATGCCAAGCGTCAGGGCGCGCGCGGCGGCGGCATGCCGCTGGTAGATTTGATATAACGGGAGCGATGCTGCACTCCAAAAGCAACTTGCGAAAACCCAATGTAAACAATCATTTTCTGATCGGGAGACGGGCACATCACAATGTGGATATACGACGCATAATGCGAAAATGCCAAGCGCCAGCACGCGCGCGGCGGCGGCATGCCGCTGCTAGATTTGACGCAGCGGGAGCAATGTTGAACTCCAAGACCCACTGACCAAAACAAAACAATGTAAACATCCATTCTCTGATCGGAAGACGGGGACATCCCCATGTGGACAGACGACGCTGAATGCACAAATGCCAATCGCCAACGCGCGCGCGCGCGCGCGCGCGCGCCGCTGACCGGTTACTATACAACGGGAGCCATGTTGAACCCCAAAACCCAATGCAAAAATGCATTGTCTGATCGGAAAACGGGAACATCCTCATGTGGATATGCGACACTGAATGCACAAATGCCAATCGCCAACGCGCGCGGCGAAGGCGGCGGCGGCGGCATGCCGCTGATAGGTTTCATTCAACGGGAGCGAGGTTGAACTCCAAAATCCAATGGCGAACGCCCAATGTAAAAATTCATTCTCTGATCGGAAAGCGGGAACATCCCCGTCGGCATTTTCCCTGGTGCCGAGGTGTATACACATGGCATCGATCGGCATCCACGGATTCTTTCCAGGGGGACACACATGAAAACATAATAATCCGGATGCAAATTAATGGCAGTCCAGATCCAGAAGGGGGAAAGGGGGGGGGCATCATTTTTTAACCGCTTTTAGACATCAGCCTCCCAAGCGATAACATGCTCCCTCCTGCATTCCCCCCGCAGACGAAACATACGAGGGATGACCCTTTATGGGCCTGCAGCCTGAGGTAGGCTTCGGCAGGACAGCAATAATGACCGCTTGGAGCCGCATGGGCGACATGCCCGGCTTCTCCTTCAAAGAAAAAACAGCGAAAACGCGCGCAGGGCACCGTCCGAATGAGACGAGCAGTGCCGAAGATGAAGACCGTCCAAGCCGACCGCAGACCCATGCGCGAACGTCCTGGAGTTTCTTCTAATGACTTCGATAGAGAGAGAGGAGGGAGGGGGGCGTTGTTCTTCCCTGCCTGGCGAGCTGGAACGGGACGGGCCTCCCACAGTGCGCGGAACCTGCTGGCCTCGACGGCCGAGAGCGACTGCGGGTCGCCACCAGAAGCGCGAGGATCATCAGTGGTGGGCGCTTGGCGGGCGGCTCCACAGCGTTTGCAACACCACTGGCATACACCTGCCTTGCCGCACCCAAATGAGACACACTTCCACCGATCGCCGCCCTGCGTCTGGTCGTGCTTGGCGGTTTTGCCCTGGCCCTGCCATGGGTACATGGTGTCAGATCTTTGTCCCCAGCTGCTGCTGCTACTGCTGCTGCTGCTGCTACTGCTGCTGCGCCATGAAGCGCCCGAGGAACGCCAGGGCGGGGAGCTGCCGCCGCCGCTGCCCGCACCGCCTCGGAACAAGGGAACTGTTGGGGGAAAGAGAGAGAGAGAGAGAGAGAGAGAGAGAGAGAGAGAGAAAGAGAGAGAGCCCTGAGATCAAAGACGAAAGTTTGACCCGCGGATACCTTGCCGTTCTGAAGAGAAATATCCGCAAGCGCAACACCTGCGCCAGAACCGCGGAGAGGATGAGGAGGAGGCGGAGAAGGAGGAGGAGGAAGAGGAGGAGGGAGGAGGTCCCCCTCCATCCTCCTCAAGCTCGTCCTCCCTTCCTCGTCCTCGACTCCCTGTGCTCGCGCCGTTGGCTACGTTGCGACCTGGGTCGATCCACCTCGTTTTGGCGAGCTTGGAGGGCCCCAAAAGGCCGCAAAGAAACGGGGGGGGAACAGCTCCAAACGGAAACACGTCTTCTGGGACCACCCTGGCACAAGCATCCTAGGATCACCCCCTCGCACACGAGACAACGACAGGACCAGCGGATCAGGACGCGGATAAGGGGGAGAGGGAGGACGACAAGGACTAGGACGAGGCTGGCGAGGAGGGCGATGATGATGATTAGGATGGTGATGATGACGATGACGATGATGATGATGATGATGATGATGATGATGATGATGATGATGATGATGATGATGATGATGATGATGATGATGATGACGACGATGACGATGACGATGACGATGACGATGACGATGACGACGACGACGAGGAGGAGGAGAAACAGGAGGGGTAGGAGGAGTCGGATCGATGATTGAGAATCGAGGAGGAGGAGGAGGAGGAGGAGGAGAAAGAAGAGGAGGATCAAGCGAGGAGGAAATGAGGGAAGGGGGAGGGAGGGAGGGAGGGACGGAGGGAGGGATCACAGGGAGTGGGAGAACGAGGGAGGGAGAACGAGCTTGAGAACGAGGGAGGGGGGGCCTCCTTCTCCCTCCTCCTCCTCTTCCTCCTCCCTCCTCCTCCGTTTCCTCCCTGTCTCCCTCTTGTTCTCCCTCCTCCTCCTCCTCCTCCTCCTCCTCGTCCCGACCTCCTCCTCCTCGGGAGGGAAGCGAGCGAGGATGGGGCGGAGAGGATGGATGAGCGGAAATGGAGGGATGGAGGTCCCCGAGACCCGCTCCGAAAACCGCTCCCCTCACCGCGGCCAACTGCTTCATCATTTACGTATCGACGCGACGGCCTTCCGAGAGGCCGACGCTGACGAGACACCTCCAAAGCCAGGGCCGCCTGCCTGTCGGGTGACGCTGGCCGAGTACCAGACCAATTTGAGACACGCTTGCGCGCGTGCTTAGGTAAACGATCAACAATCAGATGCAGTCGAAGTTGACTGGGGAGGACACGCGAGAGGGCACAAGACCCCGAAGAGGCCACATTTGCCACAAGAGTGCAGAAGGCATGGGTCGCGCAACACAGGACACAAGGGCACCTTGATTTGGCAAGGTCGACCTCCGAATCAATCTCGACTGTATACCGATACCGCTACTCCCCCTCCTGGGGTGCGCTCTGGCCAAAATTTTGCGGCGGATCCAGCCGTGGCGACGAGGGCCTGCCACGAGGCCTAAGCAGGCAAGCGCGCGCCCAGGGTGGCGGTATCGGTGCCTTACCCTCCTCTGCCTCTGCCCCTGCAGCGTGGAGGACGAGGGGAAACCCGGGAGGGCCAAAGCCCCCGAGGAGGATCTGGCCTTGGCGAGGAGGGCCATCCAGGACGAGACGCGGCTTCGGTGCCCTTGCCCCCCCCCCCCTCCCGAGCGCTGGCACGCGCGGCAGCGTGGATCGAACTGGAATGGCACATGGCTGCCGTTGTCCGAGCCTGCCTCCCCAGACATGCAATGTCCTGATTGTTGCAACCCGACCCTGTCCCCAGGACCGGTCTTTCATCCAGCGTTGTTCTTGACGGCGCCGTGGCCTGCATGTTCGGGTACGCTGCTGCCGTCTTCCAAGCCTGCCTCGCGCGCGCGCGCACTCGACGAGACCACGGCCGCCGCGATCGCGGCCGCTGGGCGCTCGGCTAGTCGTCGTCGTCGTCGTCGTCGTCGTCGTCGTCGTCGTCGTCGTCGTCGTCGTCGTCTCCCGGGCCGCCCCGATCACGGCCGCTGGGCGCCCGGCTCCTCCGCGGCGGCCGCGGCAGCCGCGCAGTGAAAAATCGCCGCGCCCGGCGGAGCCCGCCCCCGCCTCGGGACGTGTGTCGGCGCCCACGGGTGGGAGGCAACTCCTGGGAGGTCTTCGGCGAACCAGCGCCAGACTAAGCCAGATTCGGGCGCGAGTAAATGGGGGAGGGGGCGATCAGTCTGGGGGAAAAAGGGGGGGCGGACTCTATACACCGACGCTTTTCCTGCCCGGCACCAAAACTCGCACAAGAGAGTGGATTTTGGTGTGTATGGGATCCTGGTGTATACATATTTCGCCGCTTCCGCAGTAAAGCGGGGAAAACAGTATACACCACACCACCCCTACGTCGCCCCCGACCCTGAAAGAGTTCTGGAATTGAAAAACAGCCCGCCACTGGTAATGTATATGTTCCAGTGTCCGAAAAGGCCCTAGAAAAAGGCCCCCGCTTGAGGCCCGAAAGGGCCCCTGCAACGGCCTTCCAGGACCTCTCCTCTGCAGCCTGCGCTGCCCCCCCCGTGTCGCCGCCCAGTCCGACGGATGCAGCCGGACCAAGTGGGATGAACGGCCAGACTGAACGTCTCAGCTGGGCCACGCGGGAATACAGGATTCGGCCTGGCCCAAGGACTGATAAACAAGGAGCGCAGCCCCTGCTTTTTCAAAAAAGATCAAGGAAATCCGAAAGAACACTAGGCGTTCCCTATTCAAGCCGGACCCGGTAAACCGCTTTGGGCCAACGCTCGACCAGGAACCCCACCGTCCCTTCCGACCCCCTTCTTCCCTTTCGGGCAAGGGTTTACCCCTCCCCCGACCCCCCCCTGGACCTAAAGGGTGGGGGGGTTCGCGAAACGTTGGAGCGTCTAAGATGGCACAAGATGGCCCCAGGAGGGCCTCAGAGAGCCCAAGATGACTTCCAGCATGGCTCCAGATAGCCCAGGATGACTCCAGATGGCTCCCAATATGTTCCCAATGGGCCCCAAGACCACTCCAAACAGGCTCCAAGCGGCCATGGAGCCTTCCTAGGAGGCCGCCAAGAAGACACACCCCTTCAAACACCCAAACAAATCAATGGATGTGGCCTTTTCGCCGTTTTGCTTTCGATGGACTTCCGAGTCATCAAGACAGCTCCGAAGGGCCTCGTAAGAGCCCCAAGACAATGCAAAACGACCCCCCCAAACGGACCCAATAGCGCTTCAAGAGCGCTCGAACAGGGGTCCAAAAAGAGATTCTTGGGGCCTCCTGAAGGAGAGCCGTAATTGGAGTTCTCCCTTTGTTTAACGATCTCCTCAAAAGTTGGCCCCGACAGCGTTCCCAAGGCTCCCGAGTGCGCCTCAGGAGGGCCTCGAGAAGCGCCCAGGAGGTCCCAAGAGGCGCCCAAGAGGCCTCCAAGAGGTTCCCATGAGACCCCAAAGAGGTCCCAAAAGGCTCCCCGAGGCACCCACGTCGCTCCAAGAGGCCCCCAGGACCGTCAAGAGCCCCCCGAAAGCGTTCCAAGAGGGACCCTTCCTCAGTATGCTGCCCACTTTCCTGATCGAGGCAGCTCCTCTGGGCATGGTCTTTGGATGGGCTGCTAGGGTTACTTTTAGTCAGCAGCCGCAAGCGAAAGCGCAAACGGCGAGTCGAGTCAGAGCGGGCCGCGCAAAGACGAATTACCCAAAGCGGCGGGGCCTCAGGCATCACCGCGGCGGGCAGGGCCGGTGGGTGGGGGGGCAGGCTGCGGCTGCCGGGGGCTGAGCCAGGGCAACGCGCAAATTGGCCAACCAGGGTTGGGGCGCGGCCGAAATGGCGCGGGCTGCACACCAGGATGGGGCCAGGGGGGCGGCGAGCCAGAATCTGCGACGACTGCAAAGCGTGCCGAAGGGCCCGAACTGGTGCACTGAGTGGCGCCACCAGAGGCGCACACTCGGTTCCCTATGGGAAGCACTGATCCTGAGAAGTCCGGCCGCGAGGTTGCCCAGGGACGGGCAAGTTGCCAGGGACACGGTGGAGGTACTCGACACCGTAAGCTCCCGCACCACCGGACGTTCCGAGCTGGAACCGGCGGCTGCGGGCTGTTGAGACAACGCGACCCACACCTCAAATCCGGATCGAGGTAGCAAGAGAATGCCGTGGGCGCTGCCGCCAGGGACCATGGAAAAAATCAACACGGTCGGCCAGCTGCTAGGGTTACTTTTTTAGTCAGCGGCCACAGGCGAACGCGCCAGCGGCGAGTCCAGTCAAAGCGGGGCGCGCACAGACGAATTAACCTAAACGGTGGGCCGGAGCCTCACGCAGCACCTCAGCGGCCGGCCGTCGAGTGGGAAAAGGCTGGCGGTAAACTGGGGAGCAGTACTGCCAGGGTGCAGGCATGCAACGCGTCGGGAGCAGCAGGCGGCCAGGGTGACAGGCGAAGCTGCTAGGGTTTTTTTTTTTTGTTTGTGTCAGCGGGCAGACGCGTAAAGCAGTCGCCGAGAGGGGGGTCCGGGGCACGGTCCAACTGCTAGGGTTACTTTTTTTTTGCCGCGGCGGGCAGACGCGTGAAGCAGTCGCCGAGAGGGGGTCCGGGGCACGGGCCAGCCTAATTGACTACTGAGCGACGCGCAAGCCGGCCGGGCCAGCACTCAGAAGCGGCGGCTGAGGGGCAGCTGCTGGTGGAACTGGCTGGCTGGTCTGCAACGCCCAGGGAAGATGATGACTGCTAGGACTACGCGAAGCGTCAAGAATTGATACCAGCGCCGAATCAGAATTCTACATCCCAGGAGTTGCATTCTGCCCAACGTGCTTGTCCAACAAGGCCCCTCCAATACGACGTGAGGCGTGGTAGCGAGGGCCAACACAGGCCACTGATGACAATGAGCAGGGTAAACGCATAACCACATTGAATTGGGATAACACGCGTCCTGAGGATCATCAACCCTCCCCTGAGATGCTGGCGTCGCTTGTTGCTCACTCTTGGCGATTTCGCCTCTATCTCGGGCACAGGGGCCCTCGCGGAACGATCCCTCTCGAGTAATGCCTCAGAAATCCGCTCCTCTGCGCGAGAAAAACCCAACTGCGGGGGCGCGCATCAAGAGACCAGATGCTCTTCGCTACGGGTGCGTCCTCGTCGCGCGCTGCGCTGGTGACCTCCCGTGGGCGTTGAGAAACTGCTGCGTTCAGGGTGCATCGCGGGTCCCCCCCATGTGACGTCGCGCGAGGATGAGGCGAAACCGAGGAGGGCCAAGGAGGACCACGAGGAGGAAGACAAGCTCAAGGACGACGAGGGAAGATCCTGCGGAGGACGAGCACGAGAAGGCGGAGGACGACGCGAACGACGAAGAGGGGGCAGGACGACGACAGCGTGGACGACTAGGCGGATAGCGTGGATGAAGGACGCCTGGGCTCTCCTGGGCCACCCTGTGGCTCTCGGGGGGGGACCCGAGTGCCGCCCAGGGCGCGTTCGTGGGAGCCCCTCGGCGCCTCCCGGGGGCGCCCACGGCGCCCAGGACGCGGCAGGAGATGGCAAGGACGACGGGGGGAGGACCAAACTCGGAGAAAGGCAACGTGAAGATACCGTCGGGGCGTTGACCTTAAATAAGGAACGAGGCCCCTTTTTTCCATAAGTTAAACTTCGATCGTCCATGGAAAACCTCGGGAAAACCCAAGGAGCACTGTAGAGCAATTAAGGGACACGGAGCCCCTCCCCAACAAAAAAGGGTTCCTTCTTCAGGGCCCCCGACTGTAATCGCTGAGCGCAGAGGCAGGGCGCCAGCCAGGGGGACGAGAAGGCGGGCGGCAAAGAAGAGGACAACGAGGAACAAAAAGGGACGAGAAGAGGCCTTTCGAGGCGACCCTGAGCGCTGCTGGGACCTTCTGGGGCTGCGTTGAGGCCTCTTGGGAACCACTTGAAGGCCTTCCGGGGTTTTCTAAACGCGTCTTGGGATCATTACGGCGATCTTTGGACAAGGTTGGCGCCCTCGTGGGTCGTCGTGTGGCTATCTCGGGCACCTCTTGGGGCATCTGAAGACCGACGGAGAGAACTAGGCTAGGAGAAAGACATGGTCATGATATGCGTGGAGGATACTGGGGAGGACATGAAGGAGGACGAGGAGGGCAACACGGATGATGACGAAGAAGAGAAAGGGGCAAGAGAAATGAGCACGAGGAGAGCTCCGCAACACCGCTCGGGCAGACACACGTGAATCCCTCAC
Source organism: Prorocentrum cordatum (assembly GCA_963575745.1). Lineage (NCBI taxonomy): Eukaryota > Dinophyceae > Prorocentrales > Prorocentraceae > Prorocentrum > Prorocentrum cordatum. Next base: position 1,432,533 of record CAUYUJ010019948.1, on the reverse strand, counting down.
AATCCAAGAATCGAGTCCGCTGAATCCCGGTGGCTGTGGGTGAGAAGGCGCGTGAGATGATTGGCCGTCTCTGAAGGGGCCCGGGGAGACACAAATAAATGGACGCAAATCCCATCATTCACAATGCTTCCCATATTTAATACATGTTGGCGTCCCCCACCATCGCCAACATTTTCCTATATGTTCTTGGAAATCAATGACCAATTGTGTTTCTGTTTTTCCCTCCTAACCAATGGGGTTCGGGAATGCCGTTCGACGGGGGGGGGGGACGGCGAACTCCCTGGCGAACCTCCCGGACCCTCCCAGCTCCCTCGGAACCCTCCAGGATTCCCAGAATGGTTCCAGGAAGGTTCGAGAACAGCTCCTGCAGGGACAAGGGGGCCCAATGGGGCTCCAAAAGGCCGCGGATTTTACCAAGAACACTCCCGACAGACCCAGATCACACGAGAGCCGTACCTGTTAAAATGCTGGCCGTTCTCTGTCGCGCCTCGCTTCCCATGGGCCTCCAAGACCTCCGAGTGGCTCCAAGGTCGCCGATGCTCTCGAGCGGCATAACGGATCCCAAGCCTCAAAGAAGCGCCGCAATCCTAAGCACGACAGGCGCGTTGTCTGCATCCAAACCCGCATTTAGGCCTCCTCCTTTGTAGACCGATGGCCTGCACGATGGCTCGAAAGAGGGCCCCCCCATCGGCCTCCGGTGGAGGCCCCAAAACACCCCCGAGGGGGTCCCAAAGGCTACCGAACGTGCCCCAAGGGGCCTCCAGCTAGGCTGCCTCCGGGAGGCTCCGAGAGGTCCTTGGTCTCGTCACGGTTGGCCTCTTAGGAGGAGGAGGAGGAGGAGGAGGAGGAGGAGAAGGAGGCGAACGAGGAGGAGGTCGAGGGGACGAGGATGACGTCAAGGAGGAGGAGGAGGAGGAGGAAGAGGAGGAGGAGGAGGAGGAGGTCTCACTGACTGCATCCGGGCTGCCTGCCTTCGCACAGCGCGCTCCCCGAGGCGCGACCACCTCCGCGCCCTCGCGCCGCCCGCTCTGAGAAGGGCATCCGCTCTAGCCTGGACCGCGACGCGCGAAGCGCGATGATCTGCGCATCCCCGCGCGAGTGACTCAATGTGTGCTGACGGCATGGGCCCGACCAGGAGGCCCCGTCCACAAGAAGCCCAAACCTCGGATCCTTGGTGTGGGAACGCGACGCTTGCCATGGCAGGTCCATCGGAACCCAAGAGACCCAGGGCACCCTGAAGCGAGCAGGGTGTTTCTTGGCATGGGTCTCCACTGTATATATATATATATATTTCCCGTTTTCCCCCGCTGTTCGCCCGGGCATTGATTCTGGATGAGCTGCTATGGATGAGGGGGGCCTGGGCAAATGGCGCAACCCTCTTGAATATATCACAATATAGGAATTGTCAACACCCACCTTGTCCGCCTCCTCAAAACAAGTGGCCCCTGCTGCACCAAGCGCCAATCCACTCGGCAAAGACCGTGCTACCAAGCTAGCTGACTCGACCATGTGCGCATCAAGACAAAGGGTCCTCGCAGATGCCCTTGTCCCAATTGAGCGTCTTGAGGTCCATCAACATGGTGCGCGAGGCATTCGTGATGTCGGTTAAGTGGTTGTGGACACCGCCCGAATCCACACCCCCAGTCATGTTGTAAAGGATCCTGAACAGGTGGCGTCACAACTACGAAACAACGCATCGAAATTGAAACAAGAAGACGCACTGTTGATTTTGGTGTACCGGCTGTTTTCACAAAAGGCCTCCCACCCCAAACGACGCAAACCACTACATGCTCCCCGTCCGTTATGCGAGCGCCGGAAGTGGCGATTCGCGTGAAGGTGAATTGGGGTGCCGTTTCAACCAGGGCCCGCAAACGAACAACTCTCGCACCAGTCCTAGGCGTCGAAACTACAGATTTTGCGTTTGGACAAGTTGTAAATTCAAAGTGAAACCCTTCAACAGGGCCCCAACACCGAAGATCTACATAACAAAACTGCCCTTGCACGCGATACGGGTAATCTCCAGAAGGGGCGAACTGCGGCAACTGTGCGCATCCTTCGTGCTCGTGAGGATGCGGTACATGGAACGTCTAGCACTCATGACACAGAAGCACTGATGACACTCAAGACACAAAGACCAAACGATTGCGCTCACCAAGGGAAACCCATATATAGCCGAAACTCCAGACTTACCGTTCGCGCCATATCGCTATTGCGATGTGCATCCCTCACACGCCGCATGCGAACAGAAACTCCAGAAATTTCATCCTGGTAAAAGCTCAAGTATCAGGGGCGCGCCCCTCGAGGCGATGCACACCATCGAAGCTGTAACTCGCGTGTCGCCTCTATCCATACTGCGGAGGCGCAACCCTCACACGAGGAACGGGCTGCTCAGAGGCCTCCTAGGGCCTCACAAGTACGTTTCACTCTGGATCCTAGCGAAGGCTGCGAACGTATATCTCTGGTGACACAAGCTGTCAAGAAAAACTGGAGCGGGAAAGTGAAGGAGGCAATGAGGCCATGCAAACGCAGCGAATGCGAACGCGCAGCCTTCGATATGACCAGCCACTGCTGATATGGCTGAAGTGCACCTGTTCACCTGTTCCCCTTACCGTCCCATCGCCCCCCCTCCCGCTCCAGGAGTAGGGACACGTGCGTGAAGGCTGAGGGCAAGGGCCATGGGATGGGAAGGAGACGCAAGCTGAAATGCTCTAGCCTTAGAAGCCAAACCTGCATAAACACAAACTTTCGAACCTCTGTGCGGAATTTTTCGATGGACGCAGGGCCCCCCTCCCTTTCGCGCGGAGCACGCCAGAGGCGCCGCCAGAGGGGTCCGTCGCCGATCGAAGAGATCTGCGAGGACCCAAAGTGAAGGATGAGGAATGAGGGATGGTGGGGATCTTACAGTCGGGGCGTTGACCTAAGGAACCCTAAATAAGGAACGAGGCCCCTGTTTTCCATAAGTTGAACCTCGATTTCCTATCGAAACCCTAAGGAAAACCTGAGGCAAGCTGCGAAACACTTAAGGAACACGGAGCCCCTCCCCAACCAAAAGGGTTCCTACTTCGGGGCCCCGACTGTAGTGGACCCTGCACACGGCAGGGCTGTTTTTTACTGGTTCCATGCTGCCGTTGTTTTGCAGGTTCCAGCGTGGTTGTTTCCCGTGCCGTCGCCGTTTTTGTATTTCCGGTTCTGGTTTCGGCTCCCATTCTGGACCTGTTTCTGTTGCCGTTTCCGGGTGCCGTTTTCTTACCCTCTCCTTTTTCAGGACACACTGCCTCGGAAGTGGTGAAGAACGGCCCTACTAGTTTCTGGGACCCACCGAGGTGAGGACGGTAGGGGCAGCAGGGACGCGTGCTGTGCATTGGTGGGCCGCGGGGGCCCCGTTTCCCTCCTGATCGCAGGAACTTGTCCGCGCTTCCGTTGGTTCCCCTCCACGACGGCCTCGTGGAAGTAGCAGTTCCCGTGGCATGTGAAGGTACATGCTTACCATGCTGGTTTCTCCTTTCACACACTTTATGACGAAGGTCCTGGAGGCCTCGCGCGGCGACCTGAGACCCAGTGTACATCGGATCGACGTCGGATTCACGTCTGACTGGTGTCGGATTCACGCCGGTTTCACGTCAGGCTTACGTCGGAACATCGCTTCGCGAACGTCGTGCCACATTTGACGGGACGGACGTGTGGACTAGAGTCCGCCACCGTGCCGCTAGACGCGAATTGGAATGCTCTCAACTCCAATGTCCGCCACCGTGCCGTCAGGTCCTCTGCCAAATCCTGGAGGCCTCGATCCTCACTCCTCAGGAGTCGTTATGAGGCCCAGACCCCAGAGTCGCAGATCTTCTTGGGCTTGTCGCGGTTCCCCGCGGCTTGTCGCAAGACTTTTTTGGGGTTCAACAAGGGTCCAAGACGGGCCGAAGGAGCCCCAAGAGACCCCCAAGAAGGTCCAAGAGTGCTCCCAGTTGCCGAAATATCGTCCAAGACGCCCAAGACGACCACAAGGGGGTCCAAGAGGCAGAGGCCATCAAGACCCCCCAGAGGCCTCCAAGAGGCCTCCACGAGCCCAAAATCATTGCTGTTCCTAAGGTGTTTGAAGGATGTTGGCGTTGTCGCTTTTCCCCAAGACTGCCCAGGAGAAGGCTCCAAAACGGCCCAAGAGGGCACCAAGACTGCCCAGAAGGCGCGCAATACAGCACACGAGGGCCCGAAGATGGCCCCAAGAGGGGGCCCAAAGGGGGAATCCGACGGACGCCGCCTGGAGGACCCAAGAGGCCCCCAAGATGCCCCAACAGGGGCCAAAGGGGCTCCCCACAGATGCCGCCAAACTGCGCCCAGGCCCCCCAAAGCTGCCGAAAACTGTCCAAGACGGCCCCCAGACGGCCCAAGACGGCCCCAGGACTGCCCCAGAGGGCCCCCGCACGGCCCCAAGAGAGCCCCAAGAGGGCCCCAAGAGGCTCTCAAGCGGGCCCGAAGAGGCGGTATGGGGTCTGGGCTGCTTGGGTGTAGGGACTGGGCTGGCCCAAAGACGGCCCAAGAGTGCCAAAACGGTCCAAAAGGGCCCCCAATAGATTCCCAAGAAGCCCCAGAAACGCTAAGGAACATGGCTCCCCACAGCGAGCGGTGACGCAACAAACTCTGAACACCAAGCCTCCCAAGAGCGAGCGGCAACGGCCCTTTTATGCCGTCTTGGGGCGCTTTTGGGCCGCCTTGGGGCTCTCTTGGGGCCCTCTCGGGTGCCTCTCGGGGCCCTTGGGCAGATCTTTGGGGCCTCTTGGGCCGTCTTGGGCACGTCCGTGTGCCCTCTTGGACCGTTTTCGGCACTTTTCGGGGGCCTCTGGGGCCTCCGGGGATTTGTTTGGAGCCTCTTGGGCAAGTTTTGACCTTTCTTGGCCTAAAAAAAAGCAAACCTTTCTTGGACATCAATGTTGTTTGCCCCTGGGGGGCCCTCTCGGGGGCACTTGAGCCATCTTGAGGTTCTCTTGGACCGTCTGGAGGCCACCTGAGACTCTCTGGGGCCGTCTTGGGACCCTTTGGGGCCGTTTTGGGGCCCTCTGGGGCCGTCTTGGAACCCTCGGGCCACGCCACTCGAAAAAATACGGGGAAACGGGCCATGGGAGCCGCCCGTGAGCCGCTTCACTTGAAAAACCTACGAGGAAAACTTGCCATTACATCGCAGATCTGCGCGCCTCGCCCCTCCCCTGGTCCCCTCCCTTAAGGGCTTCGCCCACACCAAATGACGTACATCACTCGTACCTCGCTCTTTCCGTGACCTGCTTGGCCTGGGGACGGGAAGCGCGCCTCAGGAACTTGCCCGAGAGGGCTCATGGCACCCTTCGCTCTTGGGAGCATTGGTGGTAAGAGCTTGTTACGTCACCGCTCGCTCTTGGGAGCCTTGGTGTTCAGAGGCATTGGCGTTGCGGCTCGCTCTTGGGAGCCTTGCTGTTGAGAGTGGTTTGCAGCACCGTTCGCTCTTGGCAGCCTTGGTGCCACGAGTTTGTCATGGCACTATTCGCTGTTGGGAACCCTGGTGTGAAGATCTTTTATTTTGCGTCTCTGGGCCGTTTGGGGGTCTTGTTGGAGCCCTTCAGGGGCCCTTGTGGACCGTTTTGGGGCTCTTTTGGGCCGTCTCGGGGCCCTTTTGGAGGCCTTGGACCGACTTAGGGCTCTCTTGGCGGCCCCTTGGGGCCCTCTCGGGAGCCTCTTGGGGGCCTCGTGGAGCTCTCCTGGGGTAGTCTTGGGGCCCTCTTGGGCCGTTTGGGGGCCCTCTTGGGCCGTATTGGGGCGATTTGTGGGGCCTCTTGGCCTGTCGCGTAAGAATAGAGAAGGCGGAGATGCTGAACATGTACGTTTTCCGATCAGAATATTACGATTTGCGCCTCTTTGGCGTCCTCTCGGGACCCTCTCGGAGCGTCTTTGGGGCCTCTTGGCCAACCTTGGACCCACCCATCTTCGGGCGTCTTCGGGGAATCTTGGACCGTTTCGGGACACACTGAAGCCGTCTTGGGGCCCTCTTGGGCTGTCTGGGAGCCCTCTTGGACCGTTGTCGGCTCCTTTGGGAGGCCTCTGGGGCCGTCTTAGGACGATCTTTGGGGCCTCTTGGGCCGTCTTGGGCACGTCCGGGTGCTCTCTTGGACCGTGTCCGGCACTTTTCGGGGGCCTATGGGGCATCCGGGGACGATCTTTGGAGCCTCTTGGGCAGTGTTTGACCGTTCTTGGCCCCCCAAAAAGAAAAACCCACCAAACCAGCAAAAACATAGACACATCAATGTTGTTTGCCCCTGGGGGCCCTCTCGGTGGCCCTCTAGAGGGCCTCTGCGGCCATCTGGAGGCTCTCTTGGACCGTCTGAAGCCACCTGAGGCTCTCTCGGGGCCGTCTTGGGACCCTCTGGGGCCGTTTTGGGGCCATCTTGGGCCGTCTTAGAGACCTCGGGCTGCGTCACTCGAAAAAATACGGAGAAACGGGCCATGGGAGCCGCCGGGGAGCCGCTTCACATAACAAATACAAGGGAAACTTGTCATTACATCGCATATCTGCGCGCCTCGCCCCTCACCTGGACCCCTCCCAAGGCTTCGCCTCACCAAATAACGCACATCACTCGTACCTCGCTCGCTCTTTCCGTCACCTGCTTGGCATGGGGACGGAAAGCGCGTTTCGTTTGTGAGGGCGCGAGGTCGCTAGCTTAGTGTCTTGGAACCCTGTTGGTACCCGCCACCCCCTGTGATCCTGCCACAGGGCTGCCTGGCGTGCTGGACGTCCGAAAAGTTGTTGGCTCTTTTGCAGAACACCGCCTGTGGCTTCGGCACAGCGCGCCTGCCACCGGGAAGACCCCGTTGCCAGTGTTTGTCCTGCTCCACATGGCCCGAAGATGACCTACGATGGCCTCCAAGCCGGCCAAGGTGGCACCCCAGAGAGTCCAAGAGATGCCTCCAAGTTCGTCCAAGGAGCCTCCAAGACGACTCAAGACGGCCCCAGAATCCCCCAGGAGGCCTTGAAGACGGGTCGAAAGGCATCCAAAAAGTCCTCTGAGGGGCCGAAGAGGCAAACATCATTGATTTCTTTTTCTGAAGGATGTGGGCATCTGCTTCTTTTCGACCTTCCGACGGCCCAAGACGGCCCAAGAGACCCCCAAAATTGCCCCCAGAGCGCCCGAGAGACCTGCAAGATGGCCCCATGACGGCCCAAGTGGCTCCCAAAACGGCCCCGAGAGGCTCCAAGACACCAAGCTGGCCTCCAAGACGGCCCAAGACCGCCCTGAGGAAGCCCACAGACGGTTCACAGAGGCGCCCAGGACGGCTTCCGACTGCGTCAGACCTGCCCGAGGAGGCCTCTAAGAGGCCTCCAAGAGGGCCCTCCTCCAGGAAGCTCCCAAGAGACCCCAAGTGTCCCAATAGACTTCCGAGAAGCCCCCTCCTCTCCTCCTCCTTACTGTTCCTCCCTCTCTGCCCTTTCTTTGTTTCTGCATCACTTCTTATTTCATTAACATTCGTGTTCCTCCTCTTCCTCGTCTTATCATTCGTATTATCGTTGGTTGCTTCTCCTCCACGGGTCCCCGGAAGGGTCTCCACAACGGCTGGGGGAACACATGGCCCGATAGCTCGGCAGAGCTCTGGCCACAACGTTCCCACCTAGGCGCTTCCCACAAAAAGGCAGGGTGCGGCGGTGATTCGCCGTAGGCGCTTTCGACAGTCCCCATTACCCAAAACTGAATCTTGAATGGGCAACGCCCCAAATTCTCACACTGTCGGGCTTCCTGGCGTGTCGGGGATGTGCTGACCCGGGTCAACCCAGACCCGGGTCAGCCAGGCCTGGCAGAATCCTGCAAACTCCTGCGAGATCCTGCGCCCAAACCCGGGTCAGTGGCAGGGTCCTGTAGGATCCTGCATCCAAAACCGGGTCAGTGCGACCCCCTGCCTCCCCCTCCCTCCCTGCCCCCCCCTCTTCCCCCCCTCCCCCTCCTCCTCCCCCTCCTCCCCCCCCTCCTCCTCCTCCTCCTCCTCCTCCTCCTCCTCCTCCTCCTCCTCCTCTTTCTCCTCCTCCTCCTCCTCCTCCTCCTCCTCCTCGGGCTGTGGGAGAGCCACGGTGGGCCTCTGACACACAGCCCCAGGGAGCGGCAGCGGGCGGGGGCCGCAGGCCAGCGGGTCGGAGCGACGGGGCCGCCTGGAGTGCCGGGGTGACGTGGGACTCCGTGGCCCGGACTCTGCCTGGCTTCGTCCAGGCGTGCAGGCCGGTGCACGGGGGGACCCCGTGGGGCCCCGGTGGAGGGCCACTCGCTTACCAGCCTCGAACGTATCCCTATCGGGGATGGACAGACTTCCCTTTAGCAAAACGTGGTTTAGTGAAAACGACCTGAGGCCCAAACCTGGCGGGCGCAAGCCTGGAAAATAACGGCCACGGCGCCCTCTCGAGAACCGAGAACGGACAATTCACTAATCGACGTGTCACTGTTGGGGGTTCTGTCCACCTCTGACCCTATCCCTAAGATTGGCACGCCAAAAGGCGATGCCAATCTTGGGGATCCGCCCTCAAAAAAAATGAGGGAATCCCTAAGTTTGGCATCGTGTGGAGGGGGTGCCCAGCACAGGGATAGGGATATGTTCCAGGCTGGTAATTGGTGGTTGTTGGTGGTTGTTGTTGTAGCTTCCCCCGATGCCGGCCCCCCCCCCCCCGCGATCCCCCCGCGACCCACCCCGCGACCCACCCCGCGACCCACCCTTGACCCACCCTTGACCCACCCGCAACCAGCCCCGCGTCCGCCCCCTCACTCTTATCCGCAATTGCGGGGTGCTGCGTACAACTATGGCGCGCCGCGCGATGCATCCAGGATCCGAGAAGATGGGAACGGTTGACCGCAGATGCATCGCCAACGTCGCCGATGCGTCAGCGATGCAACGGCGATGTATCGGCGATGCATCGGCGATGCGGCGCGATCCTCCTAACCCTATCTACTCCGACCCCGCCTGGGAGGCCGAGAAGGGTTCTCCTCGTGGATTGGCGCTCGAGTCTGCAGGGGAGGCGGGCGACGTCCAGCTGTCGATGGTGCCGAAGAGGCACCGCCCCTCCGCCGCGGCGTCGGCCACGGCGGGCACGTTCTCCATCAGCCACACCATCTTCACGGCCGAGAAGCCCGCCGGCCCCGCTCCCGGGCAGGGCCGTCCCGAGCTCGAGCCGCCCCCTCGAAGCCGTCGCTGAGGTTGGGTGTTGCTTGCTCGGGGGGGCGATACCTGGAGGGGGGGGCGAAGAGGGGGGGGAGGGGCGAAGACGCACCTCCCGTAGGGAAACGACCTCTATACACCGACACATTTTCCGACCCTGCGCTCCTGGTGTATACGGGATCCTAGTGTATACATGTTTCATTGTTTCCCTTGGAAAGCGGGGAAACAAGCATACACCACACCACCCCGACGTCGTCCCCGACCCTCCAAAAAGTCCTGGGACTGAAAAAACATCCCGCCACTGGCAATGCATATGCTCCAGTTTCCGACGTTCGTGCCCCTGTGGGACCCCCGCAGCCGTGCCCGACGAGGTGGAGGCCGAGTTGGAGCCCACGGCCTGCCGTTCCCCGGAGGCACGCTGCGAGGCCCGCGCCGGGCGGACGGGCGCGGGACTCTCTGGCGTCTTGCGCGCGGGGCCGCGCCCTGGCCATGTGGTGAAAAGCAGCGGCGGTTCTCCCAACCGACGTCGCCAGCGTCACCGAGATCATGATCTCCATTACCATCACCAGCATCATGAACCATCACCACCATCGTCATCCTCACAAGCATCATCATCATCATCATCATCATCATCATCATCATCATCATCATCATCATCATCATCATCATCGTCATCATCATCATCAGCATCATCATCATCATCACCATCACCACCATCATCATATCACAATCATGATCATAACCTACATCATCAGCATCATCAGTATTATCATCATCGTCAGCATCATGATCATCATCGTCATCGGTACAAGCATCGTCATCATCACCATCAGCA
>CAUYUJ010019948.1:1410048-1417548 GCA_963575745.1 Prorocentrum cordatum | reverse complement strand
AACCATCGACTCTCCTGAATCGATGGCAGGCGAGGGTCGGAGTCGGATTTCGGCACGTGGTCGTCGAACTCCGAAGCCTACCCGCACTGTCCATAGAGCTGCCTGTATCGCTTATCGGCGAGAGTAAGGTTCGAACATCGTTAGATCGGGCATGTCCCCCTACAGGCGTATTTCTAGGGAAAGTTGAAAATAGTACAAACATATTTGAAACATGTCCCCAGACACTTTGTTTTGTTTGTTTGTTGTTTTTTTTATGTTTTGGGGATGCTCCTCTTGTCAGGATGGACATGCACGAGTTAAGAACATCGCCGCCGAGGCCGATGACATGCTGCTCCTCCGAGGGAAGGCCAGAGCTCACCGCTCTGGCGTCTTCTGAGAGGCCACCTGGATCGGGTCCCAGCAGATGGCGTCGGAGGATCGCGCCACATCGCCAGTGCATCACCGATGCATCGGCCCCATCGGCGCGGAGAAACTCTGGCTCCACGTGGAGCCGCATCGTCGGTGCATCGGCGATGCGGCGCCATCGACCGACCTCATCTCGGCGGCGAGCCCGGGGGGAAAATGGGACGAGGCGCGCCTTCTGACAAGGCTCGAAGTCTCCGGCCTTCTGAGAAGTTTTCTAACCCGCCCCCGAAAATGCAGGACACCTCTCCGAAGCCGCGAGGGCTTCTGAGAAATCCGCCGCCTACTGATACGGCCGTCTCCCTCTCATTCCCCCCCTCGCTCGCCGCCGACCATCTGCTCGGACCCCATCCGGGAGGTCGGGAACTTCGCCGCCCTCCGCCTCCGCCTCCAGCCGGGCCGCGATCTCGGCGGTGCGCAGGTCCAGCCACACGAGCGCGTTGTGCAGCGGCCTGCCGGTCTGCAGGTCCCAGGCGACCGTGGTCTCGCGCTGATGGGCCCGGGGGACGGGGAGCGTGCGCACCGCCGCCGCGCTCCCACGAGCGGCGGTCACGTCCGAAGGGGCCAAGGGACACACACATGAGTAGACACAAACCACAGGACTCCCAATGCTTGTTTGATATTTTCTGGAGTTTCGTGTACTCCATATTTTTGTCGTAGGCTCCTGGGATTGACAATTCTGTGTGTCTGTGTACTGCTCCCTTCTGTATGTCTGCATCCGCGCCCTCGCGGTCTTGATTCGGGGGCGTGATCCCGCGGATACCGCGAATTCGTGTCGTGTCGTGTGGACCGGGGGCGTTGGTTAGGAGACCGATTTCTGACCACACCCACTTCCCAAGGTGCCTCGCGAAAAGCGGTTTCCAGAGGTGGAGGTGGGCAGTTTCCCCGCCCCAAGGGAAGGAAAAACTACCCGCTTCCACCCCCGAGGGCCTATCGTAGAATCGAGGATCCCGAGGTGGGTGTGGTCAGAAATCGGTCTTCGATTGGTTCCTGACACCGCGGGGATCGTGCAACCTTGAGCGATCGGCCATCCCCGAAACGTCCGATGGTCCAACTCCGACCGGCTATGGGTCGCTGGCGGCGTTCAGCGTTGAACGCTTGGGCGTGGCTAAATAGGGGGGTCACAAATGGGGGGGTCAGAAAAGGTTCCCTTTCGTGCCCCTTTTGGGCCCCTCCAGAGCCCCAATTCAGGTACTGTTTGGGTACCTTTTCGGACCACACTCGCCACCCCACCATTTATGATCCCCCATTACACAGCGCCCAAAACGCGGGCAGCGGTGTCGCCGCTGGTCGACACGACACGAACCTACCGTCTCCGCGCCCTTCTGGTCTGAATTCCGGGGCGCGATCCCGCGGGAGGGCGGTCGCAGAGATACGCTCTTCGCGGGGCAACCTCAAACAAAAAAAACGTATCCGCGGGGTCGCGGCTCAGGGGCCTGGCCCGCGAGGCCGCGGATATGTAAGTGTTCGCCCACGATGCTCTGCTATCCACGTTCTGGACTCGTAGGCGAAAAACATATCCATATACGTGGCCTCGCTGGCCGGGCCCCTCCGTATATGCGTCATCGCAGATATGTTCGCAGATATGTATCGCCAGATGACTTGTAGAGCTTACCTAGGACCTAGGTCCCTGGGTAGCTTCCTGACAGAAACGAAGCGCTCCAGGGAAGAAGCTGACGGCTCCTTTGTTCAGCAAGGCCATTCCCCTCCACACGCAGACGGACCAAAATCCTGTTGTGGGACAGAGGCTTGCTCCGCGGCCTGGCTGCGGGGGGGGGGGAGGACCCGACCTCAGGGACCCGTGAACGGGAATGTTCTGCTAAACCAAGACGTTGGCGAAGCCAAGAGAACGGCAGCCGTGGGCCGGAGCGTCCCCCGACTACCTACCAGACCACCCCAACCCAACCCGAAGATCCGAATTTCGGGTTGAAGGGGGGGGGGGGGTAAGGGTTCCAAATGTGTTTTCTCGATGTTTCCCGGACCCCCCCCCCTACTGGAAATCGAGTGTAAATCTGAGCCTTCGGGTTTTTGGACACCCGAAATGGGTACCGAAAGAATGGGTACTATGCCCAACAGCAAATGTTGCCCCATGTTGGACAGGCGGCCTTCTGTCTCGAATGGACAGAGGCCGCGGCGGCGCGGAGAGCGAGCCCTGTTCAAAATGAACAGGAACTGCTGTTGGGCATTGTACCCATTCTTTCAGTGCCCATGTCGGGCGTCCAGAGGGTTGGGTTGGGGTGGTTTGGTGGGTGGTGATCCCCCCCCCAGGCGGCTGCGGCAGAGCCCGGGCCTGCAAGGGCCGTGGCCTCTGCTGCCCTGCTTGCCCGGGTGACCTCTGCCCGCACGCCGCGCCCCGCGGTGCCAGAGACGACCGCCGTTACTGAATGGGGCCCTGGGACACGCAAGTAAAGACACACAAATAACAATATTCCCCACATCTTCCCATATCTTTCTTGGTTTTTTGCCTTCCACCCCACTTCCCATACTTCCCCATCTTTTCCTGGGAGTCGACGATGAACTGTGTCTGTGTATTTGTTCTTCCTCCTGAGTTACCTCCGCGCCAACCGCGCCGCCCCCGCGGAGGAAGGGCCGCCGCCCTCGCCCGGAGCGCGGCGCGCGCGAAGCGCGGCTCTCTCCGCACCCCATGGTGGTGACCTGGGCGATCCAGCACAGGGCTGAACCTACACGAAGGATTGCAAAAAAACAAAGGATTGCAAAAAAAGAAGGATTGCAAGAAAAGGATTGCAAAAAAACGAAGGATTGCAAAAAAAGGATTGCAAAAAAACCTGTTTTTTAAATCCTTTGTTTTTTACAGAATCCTTCGTATTGTTGCAATCCTTTGTTTTTCGTTTTCGTGTTGTTTTCGGTTTCCCTCGCGTCTGTCTCGAACCCGCCTTTCCCGCACAACCGAAGGCGAAACGAAATCGGCCCACGAAGTCGCCGAAACGCCGTTCAGGTCCAGCCCTGGCTCTCCCCGCGCACCCGGTGGTGACCTGGGTGGTCCAGCACCACGTGCCTGGAGAATGCGGGACATGCTGGAGGCCTCGGGCGGCAACTCGAGACCCGATGTGCGTCGAACCCACGCCAGATTCACAAAAAAGTGACGCCGATTTCACCTCGGATGCACGTCGGAGCATCGCCGCGTGAACGTCGTCCAAGATCTGACGGAGCAGACGCGTGGACTAGATAGTACAGCTGTTGCGCGCCGCGCGAGAGCTCCAGCGTGTTCCTGATAGCAGGCGGTGTATGGATATTGACGCTTGACCATCCAGGGCCCGAAACTATCCATATCCACGTATTGAACATTGTGCGAGCGAGACCTGCATCCATATCCCTCGGGTGCCCTATCCCAGAAACCCGAGGCGCACTGGATATGGATCAAAATCTGCCCCCCAGAGGCTCCAGTTGTATCCATATCCAGTGAGCCCCAGCCTCATGGCGCCCCTTCCAAGAACGTCCAAGACGCACTGGACATGGATATAAAGCTTGCCCGCACATTGCTCCCCCAGGCTGCGGTGGTGCATAAATGAAGGGGCCCTGGGACACACAAAGAAATACACACAAATAACAGGATTCCCCATAGTTTCCCATATGTTCTGGGTTTTTGTCTTCCCCCCCACTTCCCATATTTTCCAATATTTTCTGGGGAATCGACGATTAATTGTGTCTGTGTTTTTTCTTCTCCTGAATAAATCCCCGCCTCGTAGTTGAATAAATCCCCGCCTCGCAGTTGGAGGCGGGGCCGCGGTGGGCCCTTCCCCTCCCCCGCTTGGTGATGCCAATCGCCGCGACGTCCGAGGCAGAGGCCCCTGCCGCCCTCATCACGTCCGCCACGGTGGCCTGAGCCGACGGCAGCATCGAGACGACATCGGACTGATATACAGTCGAGGCGTTGACCTAAGGAACCCCAAATAAGGAACGAGGCCCCTTTTTCCCATAAGTTCAACCTCGATTTCCTATGGAAAACCCCAGGAAAACCCGAGGCAAACTTTGAAACAATCAAGGAATACCGAGCCCCTCCCCAGCGAAAAAGGTTCCTTCTCCAGCGCCCCGACTGTAATATACGTCGGAAATCTTGGAGAATCGGCGGGCTTGGAGGATGCACCAGGCGCCGCGGCCGTTTCAGAGCGTTCCAGCACGCTCTGAGACGAGAGCGTTCCGAAGAGCACCAGAATGGATGTGTCTCGATCCTGGGCCCGTCCAATGGCCTCCACCTTCGAATATATCTCGGCCGGGTCGTGCTCCGTCCAGCCCGGCTGCGGGTAGATCTGAGTGAACTCCTGTCTTAGGAGTCAACTCCTGGGAGGTCTTCGTAGGATCGATGGTGGATGTCAAGGGGTCATTGGGCCCGCTTGAACTGGAAGGAGCCCAAGTCTTAGCGGGAGTCGGCGGAACTAGGCCAGGCTACGCGGCGCAAGACTGGAGCAGGACGACTCTCGACCACGGAGATACCAGCACCGATGCTCAAGTTAACCCTCCAAGGAGTTGCAACCAATCCTGTTGGCTCGAGTGCTTGGGCACCCCATTCTTGTCGAAGAGGATCGCGCGGGTCGACGTTGTCCCCTCGTCGATGGCCAGTACATACTTCGGCGCAGACATTGCGCCCCCCCCCCCCCCGCAAGGGGGCGATCAAGATGGTGTGCCCAAGTGCAGCCTCGGCTTGGAGGACAAAATGCTGCGCCGCGGAAGAACGCGTTCTGGAAAGAAGATGATCACGCCAGGGGGGGGCCGCAAATCCTCCTCCACCTTCTCCCCTGTGTGGGATGCATTAGGCGTTAGGGCAACTCGTCCACTTCCATACCCCACCGTCCATCTGCATGCCATCATCGAAGAAGCAACCTATGCAGAGTATGGCGAGTGTCAATGCTCGGCATACTCTCTGGGCAATGGTAATACCAACGGCTGGATGCCAACGGTAGCTTGATAACACATCAAAACCTGCAAATCCTCAAATGTACTGGCCTCGTACGGACTCGGCGGCGACACGCTCGAAAGGAACTCTTCTGCTGCGCGCATACAAACGACATGGTGTTCCTCCAAGACCACTTCTTCCGGGTGTTCCTGTAAGACCACCTCCTTCCTGTAAGTCGGGGGCCTCAGTGAGGCCACGCCTTCATCGTGTTAGTAGGGTTGGCATTTTTTGCTCTCTGTGACCACGTGGACTGTCTGCAAGCAATACCAGCCCAAAGAGTAAGACGGAACCAGGGCGAGAATACGATCGGGTGAGAGAAATGCGGAATCTCTGAGATCCGGCGGCTCTTGAGGATGTCTCGGCCGCCGCGGCATTCTGAGAGCGTCTGGAACAATCTAAGAGCGTCCCAGAACGCTCTGGAACGGATTTCTCCTCGTCCTAGCCGCTTGCGAAAGATGCCCCAAAGAGAGCCCCAGAGCGATCCATCAGGGCTAATCGTGACCACGGCTCCAAACTTCCAAGAAGACCGCGCACGGCGCCAAGAACCCCCGAAAGAGAGGCATACAACCGGCCGATGCAGAAACTCCTTTCTCTAAGCAACCCCGCTGACGCCACACGTCTCCGTCTTGACCGCCGCCTGCCACATGCTAACCGGCCTGTCGCACGACCTGTCCCGGATTATCTCGAATATCTCGGGGAAGCTAGCGACGCGCACACCGAGCCCTTGCAGCCTCTCCTTCAGCACGCACTCGGGATACGTATGGCTGCCGTCCCACAAGCTACCCATACAGCGACTCGCCCTCACCTGCTCGGGTGAAGGGCAACTGTCGCCAACGCCGAAGTCCGCCAGTGCCCTGGCACGTTTGGGCGGGTCAGACTGCCAGTCGTCTGGAGGGAAGGGGTTCTGCAATTTTCCGCAGTTAGGCGGCACCCCTCGTAACATGACCCCTCGAGCTGTTCATTCTTGGCTGGCGCTACTCTTGGTCCCAAGACGGCTCAGAGACGGCCGATGATCGCCTCAAGACATCTGCATTATGGTAAATCAATACAAAACCCCAATCGACGCTGCAACCTGTCCACCAGAAATTCTGATCAGAGTGAAGGGGGCCGAACCATCTTACACCGTCCCTGGGTGGGTGGCTGAGATAGATCCCGCGATTGTTGATGTTGATCTCTCACTTCTCGAGAACTGTTATTGGCGATCACCCCTCCTGGTGCTTTTCAATTGAAATACCTTCCTGGCGCCCGCACCGTGTCTTCTACAAAGATGTTGGCCCCATCTTGCGTTGCCAGCAACAGAACTACAACACCAATCATTTTACGACTGTCCACTCCGATGCGCACGCGTGCCATTCAACGCGCATAATCCAACCCTCTGAACTCGCCCCCTTCGTCTTCGATCGTGCCGCCTTGGGGGGTCATCTTCCTCATCTGCCACGAGTAGTTAGCGCAGCCCCTTAATAAAGGGAAGAGAGGACGGATGGAAGGGAGATGAGGAATGATGGAGCAAGATAGAGAGAGAGAGAGAGAGAGAGAGAAAAAAAAAAAAAGAGAGATATTAGCAGTAGAAGTGGCTAGAAACAGAAAACCAGAAAACATTTGGCGGAGCCAATCGGACACATCGAGCGGGCAGACCCTAACGGGCGGGTCGGGAAGGCGGGCCAAGGCGGCCAGGTCGAGTAAGCGGGTTGCTGAAGAGTGCGTTCTGCATGAATCGCGAGGAAGTCTTAAGCTATAGCGCGATGTCCAACTAAATCGTGAGAAAGGCCGGAGCAAGAGCGTGATGCCTGAGTCGCGAGGGCGCGGCGGGAAGTCCCGCACGAAAGCGCGATTCCTGCACACACTGCAAGGTTGTCCCGTGCGAGAGCGCGAGTTTGGAATAAACTGCCAAGAAGTATCAGGCTGGAGCCATACTTGTTGCTGATGTTGCTGAGCTCGAATGATCAGTACTAAAACAATACTTTTGGTTGACCCCCCTCTGGCGCACATTGTTGTTTTCGGTTGCACTGCCCCTCCCGGGGGCCGCGCCCTGCTTCCCAAAGAAGGAGAGTTGTGAGGCTCAAATTGGCCCCTGGCCCCCGGACCAGGACAACAGCGGCTCCCGCCTCACACTTCCTCACAGTGCAGTGGGCCCCCCCCGCTCCCGCTTGAGGCTTCCTCCCAGGCTACACTCAAACATCGCGCCC
>CAUYUJ010019948.1:1392548-1405048 GCA_963575745.1 Prorocentrum cordatum | reverse complement strand
TAACCGCACCCACCGAAAAACTCGAACAGGGCAGGGATGTTTCGTAAACGCCCATGGCCGCTTATTGAGCGCCAATTATCGGGTCGGGCTGTTGTTTCCTCCCTTGAGGAGAACGAACGGGTCGGGATGGGCCCTGAGCTGATTTGGGCCGAGCGGCCGCTGTTGTCTCGACTGGTCCTCCTCCGACTGGAGGGTGCACGCGGGCCCACACCTCTCGTACTCCTGGCACGGCCTGGGGCTCCCCCAGGTCCTCCAGGCAGGAAGGGGAGCGGGCCCTGCGGGAGGCGGGCCGTGCACAGCCCGGGGCGCTCCCCACGGGGGCCTCCTGCGCCCGACGGGCGGCTCCCGTGGAGGGCTCCGGGGAGGCGAGAGCAGCGAAAAAAACACACGTGGGTAAAAAACACAAAAAAACACGTGGGTTAAAAAACACACGTGGGTAAAAAACACACGTGCGTGTTGTGTTGTTTACCCACGTGTGTGTGTGTGTGTGTGTGTGTGTGTGTGTGTGTGTGTGTGTGTGTGTGTGTGTGTGTGTGTGTGTGTGTGTGTGTGTTTGTGTGTGCTTTTTACCCACAATGCGTTTTTTACCCACAGTCTCGGGACCCGCCTCCCTCAGGGCCCGCTGCCTTCCTGGCGCGGTCCTGCCGTCCACGAGGGCGAGCGCCGCCGGCGGCACGGCGTCCAGGGCGCCCGAGAAGTCGGCGAGGGGGCGGCCGGCGAGGTCCAGCACGTAGAAGACCGACACCTCCGCCCCGGCCGCCGCGGAGGACGTCACGTTCTCCGCCAGCGAGCGGTGCACCTCGGGGTAGGAGAGCGTGCGCGCGAGGCCCAACACGCACGCCGCGGCCGACGCCGCGGGGGGCGCTGCGCCGTCGCCCGCGGCGGCGCGGGACTGCGCCGCGGCCCTGGCGCTATACTCCGACAGCTGCGAGCGGAGGTCCCGGATGCTGGGCGTTGCCAGAGGTGGTCCTGGCCTCAGATGCTCTGGAACAGGGGAACGAAGAATGACACAAACATAAAAAATAGGAGGTCCACGCCGATTTCTCGGACCCGCGCTGGGGCCCCCCGGCGGCGCCTCCGGCGCCGCCCCTAGCGCGCTCCGCGCGCCAGTGAGGGGGGTCCAGCGCCGCTCCGAGAAGTCCGCGCGGACCTCCGAGTTCGTGTGCTTTATTTGAGCGCCCGAGTTATCCGGGGTAACTCGGGTCCGGGGTAACTCGGGTTTGGATTCCCGAAAAACGAACCCGAGTTAGCCCTGACCCGAGTTACCCCTGATGATGTGGGGCTCTGGACGCCCGAGTTATCCGGGGTAACTCGGGTCCAGGGTAACTCGGGTTCGGATTCCCGAAAAACGAACCCGAGTTAACCCTGACCCGAGTTACCCCTGATGATTCGGGGCTCTGATTTATGTCATTCTTCGCTCCCCTACAGAAGCCACCTACGCCTCCCTGGGGCAACGACGGTGGGGTCACCCTGGGCCCGGGCCACCCCTGGCAGCCCCCGAGGCTGCCCCGCAGGCCGCGCTCGAACGGGGCCCTCCCGGGCCGGCGGCGGCTGGCGAGCGGCTCGAAGCGACCGGAGGCGTAGGCGAGCAGCAGGGCCGCGGCGTCGGCCACCTCGGGAGTCACTGGCTCACCGCACGGTGCGGTTTTTCGGACGCCCGAGTCGGTCATGTTGGCGTCGCGCCAAGGGGGGCAGGGGGAGGGGGGAAGTATCCTTAGAAAGAGGGCTGCTCCAAAAGAAAGCGCCGGCCTTACATATTTATAGAGAGACCCGCGCCTTTTTAGACACAGGGGTGCTTCTGAGAAGCCTTCCCCCTCCACCTGCCCCCCTTCTGCGCGTGGCCGAGTATGGAAGACGTGGGCACGATACCCAACAGTACATGCACGTTATCCAGGGCCCACTGCGGCCGCTGCTGGGCAGGCGGCAACCTGCCTCAAATGCACCACGTCCCCGCGGCCGCACAAGACAGCGGTGCCTGCTCAAGACAGACAGACTTTGCTCTAGATCCTCGGCACCGCCGTTTCGATCCTCCCGAGGAGTGGCCACCACAACGTTTACCTTAAGTCGGGCGTGTCCACCTACAGAGGGAATTTTTGACGGGAAATAGTAAGTATGCAAAAACCACTCCAAAATGGTCATATTCAAAAAATAGACCCCATACTATTGTTTGACTATTTCTGAATATTCCTCCTGTAGAGGGACGGGGCCGACTTAACGTTTGTCGGCCGCGAGCAAGCCGGGGAGTGAGAATGAAAAGGCTCAGAAGGCGGCGGGGCTTCTCAGAGCCCCCCCGGCCTTCTGACAAATTGTCTGTATCTTCGGTGATCACTCAGCAAACTTCTCAGAAGGCCAGGGGACATCCGAGCCTTCCGAGAAGGCCCGCCCCTTCTCGCTTCCCCCCCTCGCTCGCCGCCGAACGACGTCCGCGGCCGATCAGACAACGATTCCTGCTCAAAAAGGACACGACTTGACGTCGATCTTCGTCACCGCCGTTGTTCGACCTTCGTCGATCTTCGATCCTCCCGAGGTGTTGTCACCATCGAATCGATGAGTCGGACTAGCGATTGACATGAATCGGATCGGCGGAATTCGGCAGCCGAGCCGGGAGAAGCCGAGCTGGCGGCAACTGGCAGGCTGGCAGGCCTCCTCCACTTGAGACGCCGGGATCCAGATCGGCATCCGAAGTCGAACCGGATCGGCATCAGCATCGACATCGAATCGAATCGGATCGGAGGGTCGGGCTGGGCGAAAGGGGGGGATAGCAAAGGGGGGGGGTGAGAATCAGATCACGCCTCCCGGCGCCGCCCGGCGCCGGGAGGCGGCCATGCATCGAGGCATGGGCCCCTCATGAGGGCCGAAACCAGCTGCATGCAGCAGATTTCGTACCCCCCCCTTTCCATATCCCCCTCTTTTGTCCCGCCCGAGAGGGGTCCCCCCGACCAGCCATTACTGGGGGAGCTGTGGTCCTTACCCCCCTGGGGGAACCCATCGCATCGACGATCTCTCGAGAGGGGTGTCGAAATTGATGGGTCCCCCAGGGGGGTAAGGACCACAGCTCCCCCAATTGTGGCTGGCCTGTCCCCGGCGCCTGCTCGCCCTGGCACGACGCCTCCGGAGGCACCCCGCCCATGAGGTCCGTGCTGGTCTCGACGGCGGAGAAGCGCGAGGGCAGGCAGACGAAGGCGCGCAGCGCCCGCGCCCCGCCGCTCCTGCAGGAGCCCACAGGGGGGCACGGGCAGGACGAAATAGGCGCACGAGGTCCAAGGATCGCCCACAGCTCCCCCCTTTTTGGCCAGCGCGTAGGGGCCCAGTGGCACGGCGAGGGAAAGACGACGACGACGACGACGACGACGACGACGACGACGACGACGACGACGACGACGACGACGACGACGACGACGACGACGAGGGGGGGAAGGGCGGCAGGGGGGCAGCGGCAGCGGCCAGTGGCACGCCGCCCAGCAGCCGCCCTGCGCTGCGCGGCCGCGCGGCAGCGCGGCGGACATCATTAGCAAGGCGCGCCAGGGCGCGCTGCCAGGCGGTCCCGCAGGGCCGCCCGCATGCTCTTGACGTTCGTCACCCCCCTACCCACAGTTTCGCAGCACCGCGGCTGGGGACGCCTGGCCGCGACACGCCCGCGACCCGCGTCCCAAGTCCCGCGGCCCGCGACCCTGCCCGCAGGACACCCGTGACGCGCCGGCAGCTTGCCGATTGCTTGGGGAAGTGATCGCTGCTACGATTGACTTCCCACATGTTCCCATCTTTCTTTTCAAATAAGGCTCGACGACTATGGGGAGACCAAAAAGTACCGATACCGATACTCCCCGGACCTCTCCTGGGGTGCGCTCTGGCCAGAATTTCGAGGCGAATCTAACGGTGGCGACAAGGGCCTCCAAGGAGGCCCAGCAAAGGGAAAACGAGGAGAGGGTAGAGGTATGGGTACTTGTTCCTCCTCTGAGACTATCTGTGTCTGTGTGTGTTTCCCCCCCCCCCCCCCCGAGCTCCCGCCGCGCGGATCTCCGAGGCCGCCCGGGGCCGGCCAGTCGGCGGCCGGCAGCGTGCCCTCCCAGAAGGCGCCCTCCAGGCCGTAGAGGCAGTCCGCGGCCTTCCTCTGCACCTCTCTCGGCGGCGAGCGAGGGGGGAACACGAGACTTAAGTCGGGCGTGTCCCCCTACACGGGGATTTGAGGAAAAATAAAAACAACAAAAAATCCAACATGGTCAACAAATACTCCAAAAATCGTCCCCTGGGGCCCTGAATATTTTTTGACTGTTCTTGAATATTCCCCAGGCCCGACTTGACACGAGACGGAGAAGGCCTTCTCAGAAAGGCGGCGTGGCCTCGCAGAAGCCCTCGGCGCCTGCCGAGAGCTGTGCCCTCGTGCCTTCGGGGACGAAGCTCGGCCAGCTTCCGCGAGAGAAGGTCCGCCCCCTCTCGCGCTCCCCCCCCCCAAGACAACAGCTGAGGGTCGTGATGTCTGTGACAGCTTGCTTTGCAGGCGCTCTGTGGTGAGCTTTCGCCGGCCTCGCCGGCTCGTCGGCCCCCCCCCGCTCGCCGCCGAGCACCGGGCTAGGCCGGGGCGCGGGCTCGAGGGATCCGGGGCGGCGCACGTGCCCCGCCCGCGGGTGCGCGGCGGCACGGGTGCGCTCCGCGCGGGGGGCACTCCGCGAACACTGAAGGGGCCCTGGGACACACAAGTAAATACACACAAATAAGAAGGATTCCCCATCATTTTTCAGTATTTTCCGGGTTTCTGTCTCCCCCCCCCCACACTTCCCATATTTTCCTATATTTTCTGGGGAGTCGACGATTGATTGTGTCTGTGTGTTTTTTCTCCTCCTCAAACACGCGCCCCATGCCCGCAGGGTCGTTGCCGGGGCTGCCCAGCCCGCGACGCCGCGGATACGGATGCGGCAGGTTCGCGTCGTGTCGACCCCAGCGCTGGTGTCTGGCACCCAAGGGATCGTTCCACCTTGAACGATCGGCGGCTTGCTGAAACGTCAGATTGTTCAACATCGACCGATTCTGGACCGCCGGCGGCGTTCAACGTTGAACGCCGGCGGCGGGGTCGTCGCTGGTCGACACGACGCGAACCTACTGCACTCGTGCGTTTTATGTTTCTCGCCCACGATCTGGTCGGGGAGTCGCAAGACTCACGGTCCGGGGACTCGGGTTGGCCCGACGGGAGGCCGTCGGGAAAACGACGAGGCCCAACATGAGAATTGACGCGAGCTCCCGCTGCAGTCATCTCGCGAAAACTGGATCGACAAACAATGGGGCTGGCAAGAAGCGTATGCAAATGCAAGGGCGCGCGGTGTGCGCCAGGGGCGGCGCCGGAGGCGCCGCCAAGAAGTTCAGCGCCGATCCCAGAACACCGCGCGGATCTTCGAACATTTGTCTCCATCCCATGTTTCACGAGCGGCGAACGTATCCGAATCCGTGCCCTCGCGGTCCCGCGGATCCCGGGGATACGCGGTCACACAGTTACTGTGGGTGTCTCGGCCCAGGGTGGGCTCGGCCTGCGACGCCGCATATGCTCTCCGCCCACGACCTCATCGGGGAGAGGTGAGGCTCGGGCTCGGGGGGCTCGCGTGTGCCCACGAGGCCGGCAGCAAAAACGAAGAAGCCCTGGCGAACAGATGACGCGAGCGACCTGAACCGACAAAACCGGACTGGCGTCGAGAGCGCCCTCCCATGGCGCGCGCCAAGCAAGGGGCTCTGGCGCGGACCTCCGAGAACGTGTGCGCATGCCGTGCTTCGGGGGCGGCTGCAGGGGCGGATATAGCCCCAGGGGGGAGCACTGCGTGCATCCACGCTTGCACCGAGGGTCCATATCCCTATCCTCGGCGAGGCTCCCCTGCGAACGCGTGGAATGCCCGCACCTGGGCTATGCGCCCCCATGGTCGCCTCCGAGTGTCCTGTGTTTTTAGGAAACGGAAAAATCAGCAGAAACAAAACTTTTGGCGCTCCGCGCAGATTCCTTAGATCTGGCCTCACCCCCCCCTCCCTGGCGCGCGGAGCGCAGCAGGAGCGGCGCCAGGGGCGCCGCCCGGGGGGGGCCCAGCCCGGACCCCAGAAACCCCCTTCAGCGCAACAAGTTGATCTTTACGGCGCTTCCTCTTCTTTGAGCAGGGACCGACCGTCCCGGCATTCCTATAGACCTACCACGAAATGTTCTTAGAACCCAGAGAAAGTCTAAGAACGAAATCCACGTTCTTAGAACATAAACCCGATGTGATAAAACAAAACAAATCCGCCAGACATCTTATAAGAACATGTCGCGGGACCCACAAAAGGTTCTTAGAACCTTGCTTGGTAGGACCATAGGCACGCCAGGACGCTTCGCCACTGCTTGACTTCGGCACCTCCGCCCAGGCGACGCCCCGGCCTGCGCCGAAGAAGGCCGACGCGCCCGCGAGCTCTGGCAGGGCCGAGGCGGCCGCCGCGGCGCAGGGCCTGCGGGCGGCGAGCCGGCGCGCGGCGTCCAGGGCGTCCAGGGGCACCGACCAGCGCAGGCTGGCACGCCCGGAGGAGGGCCGGCCGAGGCGACGCACGAGCGGCTCGAGTGATCTGGCGGCGAGCGAGGGGGGGGCAACTGAAGGGGCCCCAGGACAAACGTATAAGTACACACAAATAGAACTATTCCCCATATGTTTTATATTTTCTTGGTTTCTGTCTTCCCCCCTGCTTCCCATATTTTCCCATATTTTCTGGGGAATCGAGGATTAATTGTGTCTGTGCGTGTTTTTCCCCTCCTGAGCAACGGAGATGCAGAAGGCCTTCTCAGAAGGCGGCGGGACGTCTCAGAAGCCCCTCGCGCCTCCCGAGAAGCTTTATACGTTTTCGGGCAAGGCTCAGAAGACACAGGCAGCAGGAGCTGGACCGCAAGAAGCCTTCCACAAGAAACCCAACCCCGAGGCCACAGGACGTCCATGGATATTTTGTGTAGGAGCGTCACGCTTTCCATAGCAGAACCGTCGAAACCCAGAAGACCCAGGGCACGCTGGAGGCAAGCAGGGTGCTTCTGGGCATGGGTTTTCACTGTAACAGAATCGCATCCGAGCTCGGGCGTTGCTGAGCGGGGGGGCGATGAGACTGAGCAGGAGTGGGACGGAGGGGAAAGGGTGCACATCTCGTGCCCCGCTTGGCCCCCAAAGAAGGGGTCCCTCTCGCTCAGGGCAGAAGCGGCGCACCCGTGCTCACCCCCACCATCTTTTCCGAGGCACCCTCGTGGTCTGGACTCTGGAGCGCGAACCCGCGGACTCGCGGTCGTGCGCAGGGGCGTCGCGGACCAGGGGCCTGGCCAACGGGGTCGCGGAACCGTGGAAACAGATGCGTCTTTCGCCTGCGAGCAGAGGCGGCTCTCCCGCCGGGCCCAAGTCTGCTCAAAGTCTTTTTCTTCGACCCCTGCCGGGGTCCATCCTGGCCCGTTGTCTGAACCAGAGTCGGGGGCAACTCGTGGGAGCCTCCCATACCATCGTGTCGGCTCTTGCGAATCGACGCTAGTCGACACTCATCGACCCTGAGTCGACGCTAACTCGGCGCTATCTCATCGGCTCCCGGGCGCCAATCGACGCCAGAGGCGGAAAAGCCTCACCACCGAAAGCAGCTCGGAGTGGCGACCCGACGTCCCCGGGAGGCCCACGGAGACGAAGCACGCCGGGCAGGGCCGCCGCCGCCTCCGCTGGCCGTCCTCCGATCTTCACGTCCAACTTGCAGACCCGTCGCGCGAGGATGCCGTTCCACGCGAGCGGCTCGAGCTCGCCGGCGGCGGGAGACCCGGAGGGCACCCAGCTGGATCGGGGAGGCGTACGGCAGGGGCCCGACCATAGAAGAGACCTACCCCAAGAAGCCCGACCCTGAGGTCCCAGGACGTCCATGGATGTTTGGTGTGGGGGCGTCACGCTTTCCATAGCAGGACCATCCAAACAAAAACAGAAACTCCGCTCTGCTGTGAGACTCGGGTTCGGGGTCTCGGCTCATGAAAATGACGAGGCCCTATCTGAAACTTGGCGCGAACTCCCGCTGCAAAGAGCACTGGACCGTCAAATCCAGGACGCGCTTGTCAGAAAGGGTTGGAAAACTCTAGGTCTGGCGCACTCTAGTCTTACGTTTCCCCGACTGGAGTAGGGGGCAACGAAGCCAGGTGGAAGCAGCGTGTCGCCCGTGAGCGCGCGCCACATGGGAGGGACAGCCAGATGATGTTCAATGATCCTCAGAACGTGTGGGCGCCATCGTGTGCTTGTCCACCGAAGCCTTGCAGTACGACGCCTGCGGTGTAGTGAGGGCCCACACAGGCCGCGTGCCATCTGTAGAGCCGAACGGAGCAATATGCACTTAAACACCAGCACACACATACATACAATACACACACACACACTTGTTTTGAGTCCGCGGGCGCCAGGAGGTGCAAGACGGTCATGCGCCGATCAAAGCCAGGAGGTGGGGGGCACCGGAAGCGAATTGGTGCATGGAGCGAAAGAGAAGGCACGAGCACACACACATAACCACACACACACAAAGACTTTTTTACCGTCGCGGCCACGTGCGCGGCGGCGCGGCGTAGGTCAAGTCACACACACACACACACACACACACAAACTGCGCTAACTCGCGCCCTGAGGATCATCGAGAAGTCCCAGCGGAGCGCTGGAGCCAGCAGTGAGCCAGCCTTCCACCCCGCACATCCCGACGCCAGCGACGGACTGTATCCTTGCGTTGGCGGCGATCGCGTAGTTCCAGTGCTGGCTACCGGCGACGAGGATCGTGGCGTCAGCGCCTTCGTAGCCAAGCGCGCGCCTCTGCTCCAGAAAACACTGCGCCGCCGCGTACATGGCGCGAATGTACTCGGCGCTGCCTCCGCGGAACTCCCGCAGCGCAAAAATGACGCGAGGCGCTCCGAGGTACTCGTCGGGAGGTGGGGTGCCATAGCAAAGCCCGCGCAGGTCTGTCGAGTGCCATGCCAGGGAGCCGCCGCTCTGACTAGAAGAAGAAAAATCGGCATCAACATGAACTTGAGGAGGACCGCGCAAATTTCTGGGATGCGTGCTGGACACCCCTCCCAAGCGCGCGGAGCGCGCCAGAGGCGGCGCCGGAGGCGCCGCCAGGGGGTGCCCAGCGCCGATTCAAAAAACACGCGCGGACCTGCGCAAGCTCGTGCTTGTGCAGATGTCTCTCCTTCGGCTGAAGGGGCCCTCGAGGAGGTGCCTCCCCCCAGTGCGCGTCTCCCGAGGTATACGGCTCGACGTATCCCACAGGGTCGCCACCGACGCCGCCTGCCGCCCGCGCGCCCGCCGACCGAGGCAGCACCGCCGCCGCGGCGGCGCCCAACTCCGCCGCGGTCGCGCCGAGGCACTCGCGCGGGAGGCACACGCCGGCGACCCGCCCGCGCAGCGCCAGGGCCGCGGCGAAGTACGCGTGGCCCGCCCACCTGCAGCGCCGCGCCTGGCGCCGCGCGTCGGCGACGGCGGCGTCGGCACCGCTCAGCGCGCGCAGCGCCCGAGTCCTGGCCCACGCGGCAGCGCTGCACGAGCTGGAGACCATGCGCCACCATTGCCGGGGACGACGGCAGGCGGGGAAGGGCTGGGAGGGGAACGGCCGCGCCTGGGCTGGGATGAGCCAAGACAGCTGCGGCTACACACCTGCGCCCGCGCGCATCATGCCCGAGGCCCCCCACCATCCAGAGAAAGAGGACGAGGATCAGGAGGAGATGGAGAGAGATGAGTCACGAGGGAGGGAGGAGGGGGAAGGAGCTTCAGGAGAGAGGGGAAGGAGGAAGGGGGGATGCCGATGCAATTGGGAAGGGGGAGGGATTCCGATGAGGAGGACGGGAGAGAGGAAGAACAATGAGAAAGGCGGAAGCAGGAGGAGCGGAGGAGACGTGATGTTGAGGGGTGACGAGGAGGAAAGTCTAGGAGGGAGAAGGGAGGGGAGGGAGGGGGAAGGCTGATGAGCGAGGCAAAGGGCACATGGCTGGCATGCTGGGAAAGGCGAACGACGGACAAACTATGACTATTGAAGCCTTTGAACAAGACATATAGACATATGAAGCTCTCGTTGCCCGTGGGCTGTTCTCAAACATTCCCTGGTGATGCATTTGTTTCACCAATTACGCCGTGTGTGTCGAAACCTCGACACCACTCTTCTTGCTCAACGACTGAAATGATATCCCATCCTCCCAAAGGAAACGGAATACACAACAACAGAGAGAAGCATGACAACGGGTGCATGCATTTCAACATCAAAAACGTGAAGAGTTGAACGGCAGCTGAGGCGTGGAAAGAAAACACATAAAATACTTCGCGATACCCCCCCCCTCTGGGAGGCCTGGTAGAGTCCTTTGAACACCCTAGTAGATGACCCGGAACGGTGCATATCAGTGACGCCAGCGGAAGGCTCAAAGGGGGGCTGGTGGAATGCATACGTTGGATGTTCAGGAGTGAGCACGGTTGAGGACAACACAGAATGCATAGCTGAAGGCTTCTCGAACAAAACATCAATGCCTCCTGCAGTGTTCAGAAGGAGCCCCGCAGAAGTCCCGAAGGAACGCCTAAGAGAGGCCTTGATGTCTTCACGGCAAATGATCTCAAATGATTGGTGGCGAGCTTCACATAGCACGTTTCTGCGTCAACTCATGGGAGCCTCCAATAGTTACGTTCTCTTGCGAATCGATGCAACGGAATTGCGAGGGTACTCGAGGTTCCCATTGTCCAGAGTATACTTCCCATTTCACGAGCGGCCGACGATCGCACCTCACGAATCCCATAACATTGAAGCCACCACTGTGCCTTCAGCATCTGATAGGCCGCCCCAACGCTCGTACACATGGTACTGACAAGAGGGCGAACGAATTCCACGACCCTTGGACTTGCTATCGGTCGGACGTCCACTTGCCGTGCATTGCAAGATGATCCAACATGCTCCAAGATGGTCAAGACTTTCCGGGGCGCTGCAGGCGTTTCCCACGTGACCCTCCAGAAAGCTGAACCCGCCCAAACCGACTATACGACATTCCCCCTGTCAGTGGTAAAGTAGAACGCTCTGCAACTAGAGGGAACTGCGCGACCCCGGTATCGTGTGGCAGTTTCCTGGAGGCATCGCGGCAGCCCCCTTTGGATTTCAGTTCAGCGCTTGACGCCGCCATGAACTCATACCACTACATATCTCTCCTCGCTGCTCCCGCAGCGCCGCGTCAGACGCTGGGATTTCGGACTTGGGCCTTTGGCATTGCCGTACGAACAAGCCATTCCTCCCCTTCCTCCTCCTCCCCTTCCTCCCCTTCCTCCTCCGCCTCCTCCTCCTCCTCTCTCCTCCTCCTCTCTCCTCGCTTCCCCTGCTATGCCGTGGGGCCCACCCGCCACGCCTTCGTGGATCTGGTCAGTCAGCGGGCGTCCTGGCGTCCTGATACAGCGGGCAACGAGCAAGAGGAGGCAAGCTCGTGGGGGGGGGGATGTCCAAAGCACTCCATGGCCGTGGCGTTCACGTGGGCGCGCCACATTGTGAAGGGACCCGGGCAGGCACGCATCAATCTGCACAAATGTAAGGATGCGGCAGATCTTGTCAAATTTCCTTGATTTCCCTTTGCCCCACAATTTCCCCATATGTTCAGATACCTGCGTGGACATATTATGATGTGATGTGTCTTTGCCGATTTCCCTCTCCTGAGCTCAAGTAGGCGCTCCACCCGAATGAAGGGGCCCAGGGAGACACACACAGAAATCTGCACAGAACGAGCCATTCCACAGAACGTGTCGTATTTCCTAGATTTTCTTCTACCCCGCAATTTTCGGTGATTCCCAACCATCCTGTGGTGTCGGATCCTCGTTTTGAGAAGACAGCGCCCCACGTTCTCCTCTTCCTCTTCTCCTCCTCCTCCTCCTCAACCTCCTCCTCCTCCTCTTCCTCCTCCTCCTCCTCCTCCTCCTCCTCTCCCTCCTCCCTCCTCCCATCCCTGACTCTGCTCTCCACATGTCATCGCCGGGGCTCGTGGCCCCGCGGGGAGTTCCACTGAAGGCCTCAGAGGCGGTGTCCACATGCGCCCCCCCCCACACAGCCCAGTGCTGCGTGGCCCCATGGGGAGATCCACCTTAACGCCCAGTGGCGGTGTCCACATGCGTCTCCTCCACACAGCACAGCGCTCTGTGGCCCCGAAGGGAGCTCCAGTTAAAGCCCAAGCGGCGGTGCCCACATGCCTCACCCACCCAGCATACGGCTTCTGGGCCCCATGGGAAGCTCCACCTAAGGCCCCAGTGGCGGTGTCCACATCAGTCTCCCCCACCCAGCACAGCGTTTCGTGGCCCCATACTGGGCTCCACCTAAGGCCCAGCGGCAATGTCCACATGCGTCTCCTCCACCTGGCACAACGTTTCGTGGCCCCATGGGGACCTCCACCGAAGGCCCCGGTGGCGGTGTCCACATGCGTTTCCCCCACCCAACACGGCGCCTCGTGGGCCCAGACGGAGCTCCACCTAAGTCCCCAGTGGCGGCATCCACATGCGCTT
>CAUYUJ010019948.1:1372548-1387548 GCA_963575745.1 Prorocentrum cordatum | reverse complement strand
CCTCCCGCGCTCCAGAGTTGCTGTCCTCCTCCCTCCTCCCTCCCCCCCCCCCCCCCGTGCCCACGCCGACCGACCCCCCCCCCATTCCTCCTGAGCGCATCTCCGCACCAATTCTCCTCCTCCTCCACTGACTCCCCTTGCCCTCTTCCTTCCCTCTCCTCCCCCCCCACGCCTCCCCACCCCGTCCTACCCAAGCCGACACCCCCACTTCTCCTGCGTACAGTTCCTCCCCTTCCTATTCTCTTCTTCTAATGACTCATTGCCCTCCTCCTCCTCCTCCCCCCTCCCCCCCATCGCCCCCCCTGCCTCCTGCCCACGCCGCCCTCCCCTTTCCTCCTGCGCGCAGTTCCGTTCCCATCCTCTTCCTCCGCTGACTCATTGCCCGACTCCTCGTTGACCCCCCTCTTACGCACGCCGCCCTCCACCCCAGTCCTCCTGCGCGCAAGTCCGCTGCAATTATCAACATCTGCCGATTCCTTGCCCTCCTCCTCCCCTCTACCCCTCCCTCTTCCCGTCCGTCGTCGTCGTCGCCGCCGCCGCCGTCGTCGTCGTCGTCGTCGTCGTCGTCGTCGTCGGTCGTCGTCGTCGTCGGTACTCAGTCGTCGGTCATCGCTTGTCGTTGCCGTCCGTAGTCGTCGTCGCCGTCCGTCGTCGTCTTGGCCGCCGTAGCCGACGTCGTCGTCGTCGTCGTTGTCCTTGTAGTCGGTTATCGTCGTTGTCATCGTCCGTCGTCGTTGGTCGTCGGTCGTCAGTCGTCGGCTGTCGTCGTCGTCTGTTGTCGTGGTCGGTTGTCGTCGTTCTTGTTGTTCTCGTCGTCGTCGTCGGTCGTCGTCGGTCGTCGTCGGTTGTAGTCGTCGTCGGTTGTCGGTCGTCGTTTTCGTCGCTTTCGTCGTCGTCGTCGTCGTCGTCGTCGTCGGTCGTCGGTCGTCGGTTGTCGTCGGCGTCGTCGTCGTTTTCGTCGTCATCGTCGGTCGTCAGTCGTCGGTTGTCGGTTGTCGTCGGCGTCGTCGTCGTCGTCGTCGTCGCCACCGTCGACGTCGTCGTCGTCGTCGTCGGCGTCGGCGTCGTCGGCGTCGTCGGCTGTCGTCGTCGGCGTCGGTCGTCGGACGCGGTTCGTCGTCGCGTCCCCCCTCCTAGCCGAAGGGCGGCCTGGTGTGGACGCCGAAGCCTCCCCCCTGGAGCTCCGCCTCGATCTGCGCAACCCGCTCCCCGAAGTGCGGGCCGCCAGCGCCGTACGCGGACTTGCCGACGGCGAAAGGCACCGACCAGACCTCGCCCGCTCGCCCGGCCTCCTCTTTAGAGGCCTCCTATCGGCAGCAAGCGAGGGAGGGGACTGCGAAGGAAAATGCCTTCTGAGAAGGCCGCAGGGCAGGACTTCTAAGAGGCCCTCGCGGATTGTGAAACTGGCTGTTGTTGCTGTTGTTGCTGTCGTGTATGTTTCGGGAAGTCTCAAAACTCTTCTCGGAAGGCCAGGTGGCTGCCGAGCATTCTGAGAAAGCCCGCTCCTTTTCACTTCCCTCCTCGCTCGCCGCCGGTCCTAAATAGGAACCGAACAGGTGGGGTCGGAAGATCGCGCCGCATCGTCGATGCATCCGGTGGTCGTCGCCCACTGTTGGGGCGATAATATTGGGGGGGTCGCCCCCCACTGGGCGAACGCCCCTGCGGGAGGGGGGAGGGGCTGATCAAACTAAGCAGCACCGCGCGAGTGAACAACGAAAGGACAACGCCCGAACGGAGGAGCCCACAGGGGGGCGGGGAGACTGGCCCCCCCCACCCAGCGCCTCCTGCTCCACCACTCCTCATTTTCGTACGGCGGCGGCGGTGATGTTGTGTAGGGCGTCGGGAGGTTCAAATACTCCGTCCACCAGCCAGACCCCAGTGAAATCGTGGCCGGAAGGGTGCTGAACATATTTTGGGGGGCCTCCAGCCCGCCACTTGTCGTTCCACCGGCGATCCCCTCCCCAGGCCCGACTCTACGCCATCCACCCTGCCCTCCCAAGTCAGAGCTGTGGTGAGGCCAGTGGGCTAGCGACTTGGGGCGTGGCAGCTCACAGGCGGCGCCCCTCCTCCTCCTCAGCCTCCTGCTCCTCCTGTCGCGTGGCCCGCGGACCCAAGCTCGTCAGCATCACGCCGACAGCCGCCAAAGGGCCGCCACGGCTCGGCAAGCTCCGGGGCGCGGACTCTCTCTCGGCAGCTGGGGAGATCCGGACCCTCCTCCTCCCCCGCCTCCCTCCGCCGACCTCGCGGCCCCCGAACTGCAGCAGGGCGGTCTGCACCGCCCTGCCCAGCGACGAGGCGAGCACCGCGTCCAGCGTGAGGTTCAGCTCCCGCAGCCCGCGCTCCACCTCCCGCGCGCGGGGCGGAGGGGAGCCCCTCGGGGCCTCCCCACTGGGGTCCGAGCAGATGGGGTCGCACGACCGCGCCGCATCGCCGGGGGTCGTGGACGGTGAGTTCCCCAGACGCCGGGGCCCCCGAAGCTCCTCGAGTCCCCGAGGCGGTGGTGATATCGTGAAATCGCACGGGTTTGGGGTGTCGGCCGCCCTCTGCCCAGGAGCCTCACCACCGCGGGCGCCAATGTGGGAAGGCTTCGGGCTGCGCACAGCTGCCCCCTCCCCCTCCCCCCACGTGGCCCCAGCTGGCCTTCACAGGCCCCCTCATGCAGTCCCAGCTGGCCTCAACCAGCACCCCGAGTAGTCCCAGCTGGCATCAACAGGTCACCCGAGTAGCCTGGCGCCGCCTCGGGCGGCGTCCCTGGGCTGAGGTGTTGACAGTACCCCGGGCTTCCCGGGGGGTATGTTGAGGCCAGCTGAAATCACTCGGGGGGCCTGTTGAGAACAGCTGGGACCAAATGATGGGGCTGGGCAGCTCGAAGCCTTGCCAGAGTGGCGCCCGCGGTGGTGAGGCCCCTGGAAGCCCAAAATGAGGCCGAGGCTGAACACTCATGTGGCCCATGGCGATGGTGCAAAGCCGGATGATACTATCCATGACCACCGCCTCTGGAAGAGAGCTTCGAAGGCCTCTACAGACGGTGAGTCTGGCTATATTTGGTCCCTCGGTGCCCGAATATCCGCCGCCATGCCCCCTGGCGCGGTGAGGCGTGCTGCGTGCTGGAGTACTAACTGCTGCCTGGTAGGGTCTCTGTAATCTGTTAGGGGCCACCACCACCAGTCTCGTCATGCTGGCCCGCGCGCATCGGCCCCTCCTCCGAGGCGACACAACGGATTCGCCCTCACGAGGCCAAGATGCCTCCCAAGCGGCCCAATCTGCCTCCAAGACGGCCCACATTGGCCTCAACACGTCCAAAGATGGCCTCACGACTGCCCAAGAGGCCCTTCAGGAATCCCCAAAGAGCCACAAAGGCCTTCCCAAGAAAGCCTCGAGAAACAGCTAGCATTGATGTACCGATGTTCCGTAAGTTTGTCCATGTTTTGGAAAATGTCGCATCTTCGAGCTTAACGGCAACGCAAGAGGCTCCGAAGACTGCCCCAACACGGCCCAATATGCCCCAAGAACGTGTCAAAACTGCCCAAGTGGGCTCCAAGATGGCCCAAGAGGTGCCACAGACTGTCTGGGAAAAACAGCAAGACGCCCTCAAGACACGCCCACGGGGGCCACACGATCCGAGCATTCGAGGCGTCCGCCCTCAATAGGTCCCAGGAGGCCCCCGAGAGGAAAAAAGCAGCAAGTTCCCTGAACAGGGTTGTCAGAGTGAGGGGTCCGAACGGTCATTCATTGTCCCTGGGTGCGTGGCTCTAGTGGGGATCCGTGGTGAGGATTCTCTTGTTGCGTTGTTGTTGTTGTTGTTGTTGGTGTTGTTGTTGTTGCTGTTGTTGTTGTTGTTGTTGTTGGTGTTGTTGTTGTTGTTAGTGTTGTTGTTGTTAATGTTGTTGTTGTTGATGGTGTTGTTGTTGTTGTTGTTGTTGTTGTTGTTGTTGTTGTTGTTGTTGTTGTTTGTTGTCGTCGTCCCCCCCTGCGACGCACCCCGCGACGCACCCCGCGACGCACCCCGCGACCCACCCCGCGACCCACCCGCGACCCACCCCCGCGACCCACCCCGCGACCCACCCACGACCCAGCCCGCGACCCAGCCCGCGACCCACAACGCGACCCACCCATGCGCGACCCACCCGCGACCCGGCCCGCGACCCAGCCCGCGACCCAGCCCGCGACCCACCCCGCGATCCACCCACAATGATTTAGCGAAAAAAATCCGCGCCTGCGGCGGGCTCAATGCATAAGTTGTAAAAGTTGGGCGCCTGCGGCGTGCTTCTCCAGAGCCTCGCAGACCAAGGACGTCCTCGCAGCCCACTCATTATTATCCCAAACTGCGGAGTGGTACGTACGTTGTTGGGTTCTCGCATCATCGAGCTTCTGACGCTCCAAGGCGGCTCACGAGGTCCGCAAGAGGGGTACGAGGCGCTCCAAGAGGGCTCTCAAAACTGACTGCACAAGGGTGTCACAAGATGACCCCAAGGGGGGAGAACACGAACCAAGAGTCCGAGTCGTCCGTCCCAAGAGGCCCTCAGCAGGCCCCGAGCGGTCCAAATGCTGCGCCCGAGAGCTGCGCCCAAGAGGACCCAAAGGGGCGACACGCAGTTATTGTGCTTGAACCGTCAAGTCGAGCCTTCCGCCCCAAGAGGCCCACCCCCCAGGGGGGGCCCAAGAGTCCCAACCGAGCCCCCCAAAAAGGCTCCAAAGCGGCTACCTAGAGGCCCAACAGATGCCCCAAGACTGCCCAACTGAGGTCCATGAGGAATCCTCACGAAGTGAAGACCACAGGTGACACATGTAACAGTGCTCCTCCTCCTCCTCCTCCTCCACCTCCTCCTCCCACTACTCCTCTTCCACCTCCTCCCCGTCCTCCTCGTCCTCCTCGTCCTCCTCCTCCTCCTCCTCCGCCTCCTCCCCGCGTCAGCATGAGCAGCATCATCAGCATCAGCATCATCATGAGTATCCTCAACATCATTAACAACATCATCGACATCATCATCCTCATATTCATCAGCATCATCACTATCGGCACCATAATCAGCATACTCGTCATCACTAGCATCAACATCATCATCACCATCAGCAACATCATCGCAAACGTCATCAGCCTCATCAGTATAACCATCTACATCAGCATAATCACCGTCATCAGTGCCACCGTCATCGCCACCTCAAGCAATATCAGCATCAGCATCAGCATTATCATATGCATCATCATCAGCATCATCAACATCATCGTCATCAACAGTCTAACGTACACCAGTATCACCACCAGCATTATCGTGATCATAAACACCATCAGCAGCAACAACAGCAGCAACATCAGCATCATCATCATCAACATCACCATCATGATCGTCTGCATCAGCATCAGCATCGCCATCATCGTCAGCATCATCATCACAATCACAATATTAACCAACCGCATCATCAGCATCATCATCATCATCATCATCATCATCATCATCAGCATAATCATCATCATCAACATCAGCATTATCAGTATCGGTAGCGGCATCAGCAACAGCAACAGCATCAGCATCGTCATCATCATCACTATCATCATCATCAGTGGCATCACAATCATTGGCATCATAATTATCAGCACCACCAGCACAAACACCATAATCATAGTCATCACCATCGCCATTAGCATCGTCATCAAGTTCAGCATCAACATCAGAAGCAAGAACATCAACAACAACATCATCACTAACGCCATCATCACCATCACCGTCATCACCACCATCATCATCATCATCATCATCATCAGCAGCAGCAGCAGCATCATCATCATCGTCACTTGTGTCACTAACATCAGCATCATCAGCATCATCAGCATCATCATTAACAACACCTTGATCACCATCTTGATCGTAAGCATCGTTGTCATCATCATCATCATCATCATACTCATCGACAACTTCAACATCGTCATCAACAACATCATCGTCGATGTCATCCCCGTCGTCATCATCATCAACGTCATCACCATCATTTATTGCCATGGCCGGTATCATCGCCACCACCATCACCACAATCAGTGTAATCCTCATCATTGCCATCGGCATCGTTATGATCATCATAATCGTCATCATCATCAGTATTATCATCATCATCACTGGCATCATCATCCTCATCATCATCATCATCATCATCATCAGTCTCATCATCACCATCATCAATACTCACCACCAACATCTTCGACATCGTCCTCGCCCTCACCACCAACATCATCGTCACCATCTTGAGCCCAATCGCCATCCTTGGCCTCATCGTAATCATCCCCACCATCATCGTCATTAGCAACAGCACCGTCATCCTACTTATCAACATCAGCATCCGCATCTGCATCCGCATCATTAGCAGCACCTTTGTCGGCTCCATAATCACCACCAGCAACGTCATCAACATCAGCATCGCCGCCATCGCCCCTAACGGTCCCACAGACTTCGAACACGAACCAACACCCCAAGGCAGCCGAGGTGTCAGACGTGACGGAGTCAAGCACCTTCCTCCCAGAAACCCCTAAGACGTGCCAACGACAGACCACCGAGAGAGCTGGGCTGGCATTATTGCTTGACTTGCCGCAGGCAGTTGGATATCCATATCCATCGCCCACCGAGGCCCCGCAAGCTCCTCCCGCAGGCGGCGGCTATGGAAAATTCCCCGCCTCGGCGATGGGCTGAGGGCTGAATACATTGTCCGAGAGGG
This sequence comes from Prorocentrum cordatum, assembly GCA_963575745.1. Taxonomy (NCBI): domain Eukaryota; class Dinophyceae; order Prorocentrales; family Prorocentraceae; genus Prorocentrum; species Prorocentrum cordatum. Next base: position 1,380,843 of record CAUYUJ010019948.1, on the reverse strand, counting down.
AACGATGCAAGGGTACGAATGAAAAGCTACTCATCCTTACGATGGGGTCCGAAAATAAGCATCAACATTCGAAGGTCCGCGCTCCACCTCCGGCGCGAGGCGGAGGGACTCGTTGGCGCCTGCGGTGGTGAGCAGCGGGTCGTCCATGCTGACGCTCGCCTGGAAGGGCGACCATGTCGATGGCGCCAGCGAGGAGACCTGAAGGGGCTCCACCTTTTTCTCGTCGTGCACAACCACGACGGGAGCTTGTTTACCGTGGTTGGCCTCTGTGAGGCCTCAGCGGGCCTCAGACCCCAAAAAACTACCTCGGAGTTCTGGGTGGGGCGCAAGGTCGGCTGCGCCAGTTAGCGAGGGGGAGAGCCATGACTAAGGGGGCGGGGCGCATCACGGCTCGAGGCATGTGCGCGGTCTAGGGGGGGGTGGAAGCGGAGCGTGGGGGCGTGTTGCAAGAAGACAATGTGGCCATGCACTTTGCTGACCCCCGCTTGCCGGGGGTGCAAAGGAGTGTGAGGTGATTGGCTGCCCCCTCCAACTCTCTCCCTCCCCTGGGGCCTGAAATCCAATCAGAGGGGGGCAGGGGGGGCGGGGCCCAGCTCCTAAAGCTCACCCGGGGTCCCAAAACTGCCCAAGAGGCCTCAAAGGCACCCCGCCCCAATAGTAAACAATCATCAAAATCCATGAGGAAAACGAAAACTTTGAACATGTTTGCATTTTCGGTCTCGACAATGTCCAAGACGGCTCAAGCGGCACCGGTGACCCCTCCAAGACGGCCAAAGAAGCCCCCCAAGCGAGCCCCAAGACGGCCGAAGAGGGTCCTAAGACGGGCCAAGAAGGCCCAAGAGAGCCCTAACAGGGAGAGCCCCAACAGGGCCCAAGGAGGGGCCCAAGGGAGGTAACTCGAACAGACATTCTAAGCACTCCGCCCCAAGAGGACCCCCCGAGATCGCCAGCAGGCGCTCCAACAGAGCCCCAAGAGGACCCCCGAGGTCGCCAGCAATCGGCCCGAATGAGACCCCCAAGAGGCCCAAAAGAGGCCCACAAAGGGCCCCCCACAGGCCCCAGAGTGCCTCCACCGTGGACTTCATCCCTCTTCTGGGTATGTCGGCGGCGAGCAAGAGGGGGAAATGAGAAGGAGAAGGCCTTCTCAGAAGGCGGCAGAACGTCTCAGGAGCCCTCGCGCCTTCTGAGAAGTTTTCTGCGTCTTCGGGGAAGGCTCAGAAAACTTCTCAGAAGGTCGGGGGACTTCCGAGCCTTCTGAGAAGGCCTTCTCCTTCTAACTTGCCCCACTCGCTCGCCGCCGAGTATGGTGTAAGCCTCTGGAGTCTGGGGGGGGACCGTGGCCACCATTCCGCATCACGTCCCCCTGGTCACCACCCTCTGGGGACGCTCCCAAGCGAGGGGGAGGCAGAGGCTTGTCACCAGCGATGCATTGCCGACGGGCCCCCGACGGAGAACCCCCACTGATGGGCCGACTTTCCACCACCACTACCACCGGTAGGACAGGGAGGGGGAGGAGGAGGAGGAGGAGGAGGAGAAGGAGGAGGAGGAGGAGGAGGAGGAGGACCTCTTTGGACCTCTTTGCTCTCGGACCTCTGTCCCTCAGTCTTCGTCCTGGCTTACGGACATCTGCCGTCAATCGGAAGACTCTGAATCCTCCCGCGGCGCCCGCACTTGCTCAGCCGCGCCTCTCGCAGCAGCCAACAATCTCTGAACCTTAGCCTGCAAGCGCGACTCGTTGGCAGCACAACGCAGCTGCTCCCGCTCGTGCCCGTCGTTGCGGGCGCGGGTCACCGCGGGAGGCTCGGCGGGGCCCCCCCCAAGCTCGCTGTTCTCCTGCGACCCCCAGGCCTCGTGGGCCGACACGACACGACTCTCATCTCTGCGAGCTATGGCCATCTTGATGGCTCTGGGGGGCCCCTCACGCCGAGGGAAAAGACCTAATTCAATTCGACGGATATTCTCTGCACCGTTCGGTGTGAGACCTCTACACTTCTGACGCAAGGACCTCGAGTCCACTGTCGCATACATACCGCAAACCGAACAAATCTGCAAGAACCAGCGGTCAACCCTGGTGATCGTGTGGGAATCGTGGATCTCAAGGTCCACTCCTTTAAACGGCTGGAACTCTGGGACCTCCGACCTGCTTTTACCAGGGGGCCCAGCACACGGGGAGACCGAAAAACGCAAAAACCTGGCTCCAGTCACAATCACATCGCACTGAGAGCACCTCCATTTGCTTCCTACTCGCTCTAGCTGGTGGGGAGAATCTCGAATCAATCTCTCCTGCTTTAAAAGTCTCTTACTGGCTGGGGCTCTACCTGCACGCTCTGACGTCTCCGACGCAGCGGCAAGTAGCAAAGATCTGCGCGCTCTCTTGCGCACGAGATGTGCGATCGCATCTATCTTATCAGTCTCTGGAACGCTCCCCACCAGCCCGAACTCCCAAGCCAGCTCCGCCCCGACTCCCGCCCAGACATCCGCAGCTAAATTCCCAGCTGCCATGAAAAGCTGCTGCGGCGATTCAAGCAGCTCTGGCGTCTCGTCCAGATGGGACGCCGTCCACACTACCTTCACAACTCTGTCTGGGTAAGTCTGCCAGGCCACTCTGGCTCGGGCCCAAAGGTCCTCATTGGGACCCGTGGCTTTCGGGTGCTCCAGGCGGTATTTCCAGGTCTTCGCGATCGTCCTATGGTCGGTAATGAAACTAAAATCTGCGTGGCACTCCTCGAGTGCCAAAGCGAACGCTAAAATCTCCGAGCGGGGGACCGTTTGCCTGCGACCGAGGAGTGGGATTGCTACAGCTCTGCCCACAATCCACTCCCCGTCTCGCTCCTGCAATGCTACAATCGCTGATCCACAGCGGCGTCTGCGAGGGTCCGAGGAGTGCTTGCCTCCTGAGCCGTCGCCGAAAATGTGGATCTCACCTTCGTGCTGACACTCCCCCCAGTCCCCCAGCTCACCAAACCGAACCTCCCTCCCCTCTAACAGTTCATCATTAAACCTAGGGTGCGTGAGAGAGGCTGGCGGCAATCCTCGAAGCCACAGCGCAGGCTCAGCTTCTGCCTGCGCCATCGCAGCCGGCAGCAGGTCCGCCGACTTGGTGAAGTCCTCGTGGTCCACGTTCTTGGGGCATAGCCAGATCCGATGCATCAGGGTCTCGTCCTCCTCCTTGCACCTGTCGCACTTCTTACAGTCCAGGAGGTATCCTTGGTCGACAGATCGCTGCTTCGGCCACTGTCCTCCCGCGACCACGGTGATGTTGGCCCCGACCATGTCCAGCTGCCCCTGCTTCTCGAACCTTCGCTGCTCCGCGCGGATCTGCCAGACGTCCGCTCCATCCTCCAAACCTTCACCATGTGGGTGTGCTGCAGCAGCCTTCCAGTATTGAGCTACGATGTCGTCCTCGAAGTCGTCTACCAGCTGCTGGAAGCACCCCGTGTTGTCGAAAGTGCCGTCCGTGACGGACGGGATGTCCCACTGTTCTGCTGGATCCTCATCTGCTCCGACTGGTCGCATCCACACCGTAGCCGTTGGTGCGTACCAGCCCACGTCCATGATGGTCGCCTGCACCGCTCCGACTGGTCCGCGAACTCCTCTCCATCGTTTTGGCCCAAGCTTTGACAGACGGTCGAATATCCGCGGCCATGCCTTGACGATCCTGGCGTGGTTCTCGGGGTGGCGCTGCCACAGGTTGATCCACTCCTTGACCACGGCAACTCGCATTGCCACCCCTGGGTCGCCCTTCCACAGCTCGACCGCCAGTGTCGTCGTCAAGCATCGCCCACGCGCCTTACCTCCTGCCACCTGTCCAGCTTGTCGTCGTAGCCGTTGAAGCTCATGAACTGCGAACCCGAAGGCTTGGTGGCCGTACACTGCCTGTGGTACTGCTCCCTCCTTCCATAAACCTTTGCTCTCTTTGGCCAGGGCCGCAGTACGTCGCAGCCTCACAATCTTGGCGAACCTGTGCTTCGCCCGCTTTGCTCGCTGCTTCGCTTTCGTCGTAACCCTTTTCCTCCCAGCCGACGTGTCCAGGCCTAGGTCCACTGCCTCCGTGACTGCGTAGACGGGGATCTGCCTCTTCCTCATGGACTTGGCCGTCCGCTTCACGTCCTTCGGGTGGGTGCCTATCAGGACAGACTTGCTGGAGATCTTCATCCTCTGATCCTTGAGTCCGTCCGTGATGATCTCCGTGACCTGGATGATGCCATCGCCGACTGTTTGCCTGCTACCTTCTTGCCTCGCAACCGTGTCATCCACGAATGTCCACAGCGCAGCTTGTGGCGCCCTCCGATGCGCCCTCTCTAATATCGGGTGCAAGAACAGCTTCGCCAACCCCACGCCTCTGGCAGAGCCTGCTACCAAAGACCTCGTGGACCAGATCGCCTCGCTGAGGATGTTACGCTCCTGCAGGTACCTCGGCCCCACGAAAGCGGTGATCTCTAACGCCACCACCACTGCGGGAAAGTCCACTCTGAGGGCGATCTGGGACAGGATGACGAGCGAGACCGTGTCGTAGAACTTCTCGATGTCCAACAGTAGCGTCATCGCCGATGCCCCGAGCTCTGCCCCCACTTCGTCCAGGCACGCCCTGAGGAGCCCCGCACGGAGGGCTGAGCTGCCTTTGAGGGCTGTGTCCCAATGGGCCGATACCGAATCATTCCATTCTGAGCAGCAACCTCCCCGAGCCCTTGACCAGAGCTTGATGGGAAGGGCCAGCATTCCGAGTACTCGATCTCCTCCTTTGGGCTTGGCCGCCAGCGCGCACTTGGTGGCTGCCCATTGCCTCGGCCATGTGACCTCCTGCTCGCAATACTGTAAGATGTGAAGTAACCATATTCTTGCATGTCTGGGGGCCCGAGCCAGATCGTGCGGACCAAGGTGATCAACTCCTTTTGCTTTGGCCGACGACGACGCGGCGATGGCCCCGTCGAGCTGCTCCAGCGTGAGGGGCTCCAGCACGTGCTCCCAGGACTGATCGCGGAGCCTGCCCAGCTGGTACGCGATGTCCTCCTTCGTATCGACTGGGTCCGTCCATATGCGCTCCCACTCGTGCTTCCTGATGCCAATGAGGGCGTCTGGGTCCGCGATGCCCTCCATCTCCTCCGTGCACAGCTCGAACCTCGGCGCCTGCTGCTCCTTCACATGCCGATGGAGGAGGCCAACTTTGCCTGCCCATGCCTTCTTGGCCCACGCCGTGAAGTTCTTCTGCTGCGCCGTAAAGCCACGCGACTGCGCGGTGGCGAGGTGGCCCTCTGCGTGCATGACTAAGTTGCCGAGCTGCCCCTCTTCCAGTCCGCCAAGTCGCCCAGCATCTCGTAGAACATCTGCTGCTGTGCTGCGCCGATCTTCCTGCCGAAGACCTGGCTCTGATCCATCTGCTGCAAGACCCTGCCCTGCGCCTTTGCCTCCGCCAGGCACTTTGCCTGTTGCCTGCCGTCAGTGCCGTTGGTGTACAGCGCCTGGTACCTGATGAGGATGGCGTTGAGGATGCCCCACTGCTCCGCTGGCCCTAACTTCATGTGGGTGCGACCTGGTGTCGAACGCGCCTTGACCCACTTGACCTCGAAGCCCGAAGCCCGCCCTCGGTAGTGCTCGGCCTCCTCCTCGTCGATCTCATCCGTCACGATCGCCGCCTCCTCCAGACAGGTGACCCAGTCGCCGTACATCCTCGTCGCTGCCGCCTCTGCCTCGCGATGCCTGGCGTCTCGGATGATGAGCTTGTCGTCCCAAGACTGGAGCTCCTGCGACAAGTGCCAGCTTGAGGCCCTCCGAGATGCGGCGGGCCAGGCAGCAGGGAACGCCAGCACCCCATTATCCTCCATGCTTGGAGGGCCGACAACCTCGGGCGGCTCAACGCTCACGAAGAGCGGCCACGCGCTGGAGGCTGGGGGTGGGGTGCGGCCCTGGCTGCCCCCGAAGAGAAATATCTGGGACGCCGAAGGTGTTGAGCTCGAACCTGATAAGCTCGCCGTCGCCACCGCCTCCGTCCAAGTCTCCTCTGTGATGTAGAAGTCCTTGACCTTCTTCTCAGACTCCGCTTCTTCGATCGTGGCCTGCTCCTGAAATGCTTCCCGAAGGTGTGGCTCAAGTCGCTCCTCTGCTCGCTGCCGTTCTTCCTGTCGTTTGCGGGTCCTTTTGCTGTGCGGATCCGCCTTCTTCTTCGGTCGCGGCGGTGTCGCCAGCTCCTTCGGTAACTGCATCTTGCGATGCCACCACGCCGTCGCCGAACCTTCCAGCGTAAGCGTCAGTCCGCAATGTGTTCGCCACGGCACCGTGCGGACTGCCTCTAGCTTGACCTTCTGCGCGAAGTCCTTCCTTGCGATGCCGTAGTCGATCAGGCTGCCCTTCCCCTTGTCGCAGGTGACCTCCACATCTGGCTTGACCAGTACTCCGCCGATCTGCTGCACGTACCCCGTCTTGGCGATGTCCGCGAAAGTGACGTTCCAGTGGCGCTAGTCCGCGAAGGAGGAGAGGAGAGGAGGAGAGGGGAGGAAGGGGAGGAGGAAGGGGAGGAGGGGGAGGAGGAGAGGAGGAGGGAGGACGAGGAGGAGGAGGAGGAGGAGGAGTAGAGTATGATTTTGACCAGGTGACAAAACAAAGAGGAGAGGAGGAGGAGGAGGAGGAGGAGGAGGAGGAGGACTCTGCCCCGTGCCACCTGTGGCAGCGGTGGTGCAACATCTGCCCAGCACCCACGCGTCCCGAGGCGGGCCGGGGCGCCCAGGCCCCGATCGGCGAGAGCTGGCCGAGCCGGCTCCCCGCCTCGGTCTGTGGGCATGGCGCCTGCGGGCACGCGCGAGCGGCGACCATTGAAGGGGCCCCATATTTTCCCAGATCGTCTTCCCCCCCCCACTTCCCATCTTTTCCCACATTTTCTTTGGGGAATCGAGGATTCATTGTGTCTGTGTGTGTTTTTCCCCCTCATGCCGGTATCTAGGGGAACGAAAAGTGGCATAAACATCAAAACTCAGAGGCCTGCGCGGATTTCTCGGATCGGACCCCCCTCCCTGGCGCACGGAGCGCGCCATGGGGCGGCGCCGGAGGCGCCGCCGGGGGGGCCCCAGCGCCGGACCTCCGAGAAATCCGCGCGGACCTCCGAGGTTTCATGTTTAGGTCACTTTCTGTTCCCCTACAGTCGGGCGCGTTGACCTAAGGAACCTTAAAAAAGGAACGAGGCCCCTTGATCCCAAAAGTCAAGCTTCGATTTCCCGTCGGAAGCCTCAGGAAAACGCCAGCCAAACTGTAAAACAACCGAGGAACACCGAGCCCCTCCCCAACGAGAAGGGTTCCTTCTTCAGCGCCCTGACTGTAGTATCGGTGCCCTCGCGGTCTGGATCCTCGGGCGCGGTCCCGCGGACGCGCGGTCGCCTGGGCGCGTTCCGCGCGGGGCGCCCGCGAGACAGCACGCCGCGGCCCCGGCGCCTGGCCCGCGAGGCCGCGGACACAGGCGCCCATCTTTCGCCCACGGTGAACTGGCCATCGCTCGGACGTCCATTCCCCGTGCTTTTGTTCGGTTTCGTGCGTGGCTCTTTCGCCAACTGATCAAGGATGCTCCTCGATGGTCCTCGCCGAAGAAAGAAACAACGCACACGTCCGAGCGATGCCAGGTGGAGGACCGCGTTGGCGCAGGACAGGCCCGTCCGCGTGTAGAGCACGTGCACCGGCCGGGTGGTCTCGGTGTGCCCCGAGCACGCCGCGCGGCCTCCCGCGGCCGCCTCGCCGGCCCCGTCCAGGGCGCCGCCCGCGGCGGCGGCGGAGCGGTAGCCGCCCACGAGGCCGGGCGCCGCGGCGCCCGCGAGGAGGGCGACGGCGCGCCCGCGCATCGGGGTGGAGAAGGAAGCACGGCACTGGTGCTCCAGGTTGCTCGTGTGCAGCCAGGGCGCTGCCACACGGATCACTCTGGGCTTGGGAGGGGACTCTGAGGGGTTGCTCGTGTACAGCCAGGGCGCTGCCGCACGGATGACTCTGGGCTTGGGAGGGGACTCGGGGTCACGAGGCCCGCCGCGGACAGAAGCGCCCGTTCGCTCCTCGGGTGTCTTCCTTCTGGCAGCGCCACGACTGTAGCTGAGCAGGCCCTAAGGCAGAGTCCCACAACGCAACCATTGGAGGGAGCGAAAAGACAGCAGAGAGACCTTCCACAAGAAGCCCAACCCTGAGACCAAGGGCGTCGACTCATTTTTCGTGTGGGCACGTCACGCTTTCCACAGCGAAACTAACGAAACCCAAGAAACCTAGGGCACCCTGGAGGCAACAAAGGTCTCCACTGCACTCGAATGTTTGCCTTGATCCCCATTTGCC
>CAUYUJ010019948.1:1327188-1372448 GCA_963575745.1 Prorocentrum cordatum | reverse complement strand
TGTGTCTGTGTGTGTCTGTGTGTGTCTGTCTGTGTCTGTCTGTGTCTGTCTGTGTCTGTCTGTGTCTGTCTGTGTCTGTCTGTCTGTCTGTCTGACTGTCTGTCTGCCTGTCTGTCTGTCTGTCTGTCTGTCTGTCTGTCTGTCTGTCTGTCTGTCTGTCTGTCTGTCTGTCTGTCTGTCTGTCTGTGTGTGTCTGTCTGTGTGTGTGTCTCTGTGTGTCTGTGTCTGTGTCTGTGTGTGTGTGTGGTGGGGGGGGGGGCGCGGCGAGAGGAGAGCAGGAGAGCGAGGGGAAGAGTTGGGCAAGGAGACGCGGCGGGAAGGGGGGGGGTGGAGGACGCGGCGAGAGCGAGGGGAGAGCGAGCGAGGGGGGGGTGGGGGACGCTCTGAGAGGAGAGCACGAGAGCGCGCGAGGACCTCAGTCGTACGCCGGCTGCGGCGGCCCACCGTCGAGGCACGCCCTCGCCTGGTGGGCGGCGAGCCGGTCGCCGAGCGCCCCCAGCTGCTCCTTGCTCCTCGCGAGGCGTTCCTGCTTCCTCCGCAGGGACTGGAGGACCGTCTCCTCACCGCAATTCGGCTACAGTGGAGGCCAGTCTACAAGAAACCTCCCTCAAGAAACCCAACCCTGAGACCCCAGAACGTCCATGGATTTTTGGTGTGGGAACGTCGCGCTCTCCATCGCAAAACCATCGAAACCCAAGAAACTCGGGGCACGCTGGAGGCAAGCAGGGTGTTTCTTGGCATTCGCCTCCACACACCAGAGTGGCCCTGGGTAAGAGTGACCTCTGGTGCGCGGCGTAAGGATTACCCTTACAGGGGCGCAAGGCAGCCAACCCCAAGCGCGCAAAAGCCACCTCCGAGGTGAGCCCGCACCGAAAGGTCACTCCAGCGAAGGGCCACTCTTACGCGTAGTCGAGCAAGGCGTCCGCCCTGCACCTGCGCCGATCCCGGCCGGGCCCCCTCCTCGGGCTATCCCTGGGCCGCGCCAGGAGGAGGCCTACAGCTGGCCATCGCTCGGACGTCCATTTCCTGTGTTTTTTGTTGGGTTCGTGCGTGGCTTTTCTTGCCAAATGATCAAGGAGCATGGTCCTCGCCGAAGGAAAATGCACACGTCCGAGCGATGCCAAGACAGTGTGCACTGGCCGCTGGGCCCAGGATCGGCCTGGCCACGACCAGTGTGGGTGCACAATCTGCGCCCTGTGGTCCTTCGTGGCGCCTGCTGGGTTCCACCATGCGCCGCCGTCCTTCGCGTGATCCCACTCGTCGTACTTCTTCTGCTGCTCAGCCACGGCCAGATTCTGCTGGATGATCAGCTCGTTCTTGGCCACCATGGCCTTGTGCACGTGCTCCATCTGGTCCTCTACCAGGTTCAGGGCGAGCCCCTCGGACTGCACAATGCCGAGGCACGTCTGACCCAGGTCACGGCGGCAGTGCTCCACCATGCTGCCATCCTCCTCGTAGAATCGCGACGCTGCGGCGGGAAAGGGGTAGCAGACGTGCGGATTCGGGTCCAGTTGGTACTTCGGCGTAGCGTCTACGCAATCCGGCGCCGGCGTGGAAGTCGTGAGCCTGTAGACCTTGCGCACCACTTGGTTGAGGCGCGAGACCTTCGACCCCTTGCTGCCAGAGGAGTACAACGCCTTGCACCCCTGCACCTTCTTCAGGAAGTTGCCATGCGTGACGACGGCCAGCACCAGGGGGTCGCCTGGGGGCTTGTCGGCCCCCACTGTCTGCTCGAGAGACGGCAAGAAACTCTTCTCGAGGAACCGCTCGAAGTCCGCAGGACCGCCCTGATGTATGCCGAACACCTTCAGCCACTGCTCGTTCGCCCTCGCAAGGGGTGAGGGTGGAGGCCCCGCGTGGGTGCTGGTGCCGCTCCGTGCCCCTCCCTGCTGCTCCTGTCCCCGGCTCCCCCTGACCCCCCCCCCTCCTTGCACATCCCCCTGCACGTCCCCCTCTTGTTCCTGCCCCTGCGCCAGCGGCTACCGCTCCTCCCGCTGCTCCAGGCCCCCCTCTGCCCTATTCCCCGAGCTGCCCTCCGCCACTTCCCACCCCGTTGTCCTCCTCCACTGGCTCCTTGCCCTCGTCCACCTGCCTCCTCCGCCTCCCCCCTGCCCCCAGCCACACTGACCCACCCCCCCTTCCTCCTACGCGCAGTTCTGCCCCCGTGCTTCTCCACAAACTCATTGCCCTTCCCCTCACCTCTCCCTCCCCTCGTATCATGCCCACTCACCATACCGACCCGTCCACATACCCATGCAGACCCGCCCCCCTATTCCTCCGTCGCGCATCTCCGTGCCCTTTTCGTCTCGTCCACTTACTCTTTCCTACCCTTGTCCTCCTTCGCTCCCCACCCCCCTGACTACGACGACCCCCGCCCCATGCCTCCCGCGCTCCAGAGTTGCTGTCGCCTCCTCTCCTCCTCCCCCCCCCCCCCCCCCGTGCCCACGCCGACCGACCCCCCCCCCATTCCTCCTGAGCGCATCTCCGCACCAATTCTCCTCCTCCTCCACTGACTCCCCTTGCCCTCTTCCTTCCCTCTCCTCCCCCCCCACGCCTCCCCACCCCGTCCTACCCAAGCCGACACCCCCACTTCTCCTGCGTACAGTTCCTCCCCTTCCTATTCTCTTCTTCTAATGACTCATTGCCCTCCTCCTCCTCCTCCCCCCTCCCCCCCATCGCCCCCCCTGCCTCCTGCCCACGCCGCCCTCCCCTTTCCTCCTGCGCGCAGTTCCGTTCCCATCCTCTTCCTCCGCTGACTCATTGCCCGACTCCTCGTTGACCCCCCTCTTACGCACGCCGCCCTCCACCCCAGTCCTCCTGCGCGCAAGTCCGCTGCAATTATCAACATCTGCCGATTCCTTGCCCTCCTCCTCCCCTCTACCCCTCCCTCTTCCCGTCCGTCGTCGTCGTCGCCGCCGCCGCCGTCGTCGTCGTCGTCGTCGTCGTCGTCGTCGTCGGTCGTCGTCGTCGTCGGTACTCAGTCGTCGGTCATCGCTTGTCGTTGCCGTCCGTAGTCGTCGTCGCCGTCCGTCGTCGTCTTGGCCGCCGTAGCCGACGTCGTCGTCGTCGTCGTTGTCCTTGTAGTCGGTTATCGTCGTTGTCATCGTCCGTCGTCGTTGGTCGTCGGTCGTCAGTCGTCGGCTGTCGTCGTCGTCTGTTGTCGTGGTCGGTTGTCGTCGTTCTTGTTGTTCTCGTCGTCGTCGTCGGTCGTCGTCGGTCGTCGTCGGTTGTAGTCGTCGTCGGTTGTCGGTCGTCGTTTTCGTCGCTTTCGTCGTCGTCGTCGTCGTCGTCGTCGTCGGTCGTCGGTCGTCGGTTGTCGTCGGCGTCGTCGTCGTTTTCGTCGTCATCGTCGGTCGTCAGTCGTCGGTTGTCGGTTGTCGTCGGCGTCGTCGTCGTCGTCGTCGTCGCCACCGTCGACGTCGTCGTCGTCGTCGTCGGCGTCGGCGTCGTCGGCGTCGTCGGCTGTCGTCGTCGGCGTCGGTCGTCGGACGCGGTTCGTCGTCGCGTCCCCCCTCCTAGCCGAAGGGCGGCCTGGTGTGGACGCCGAAGCCTCCCCCCTGGAGCTCCGCCTCGATCTGCGCAACCCGCTCCCCGAAGTGCGGGCCGCCAGCGCCGTACGCGGACTTGCCGACGGCGAAAGGCACCGACCAGACCTCGCCCGCTCGCCCGGCCTCCTCTTTAGAGGCCTCCTATCGGCAGCAAGCGAGGGAGGGGACTGCGAAGGAAAATGCCTTCTGAGAAGGCCGCAGGGCAGGACTTCTAAGAGGCCCTCGCGGATTGTGAAACTGGCTGTTGTTGCTGTTGTTGCTGTCGTGTATGTTTCGGGAAGTCTCAAAACTCTTCTCGGAAGGCCAGGTGGCTGCCGAGCATTCTGAGAAAGCCCGCTCCTTTTCACTTCCCTCCTCGCTCGCCGCCGGTCCTAAATAGGAACCGAACAGGTGGGGTCGGAAGATCGCGCCGCATCGTCGATGCATCCGGTGGTCGTCGCCCACTGTTGGGGCGATAATATTGGGGGGGTCGCCCCCCACTGGGCGAACGCCCCTGCGGGAGGGGGGAGGGGCTGATCAAACTAAGCAGCACCGCGCGAGTGAACAACGAAAGGACAACGCCCGAACGGAGGAGCCCACAGGGGGGCGGGGAGACTGGCCCCCCCCACCCAGCGCCTCCTGCTCCACCACTCCTCATTTTCGTACGGCGGCGGCGGTGATGTTGTGTAGGGCGTCGGGAGGTTCAAATACTCCGTCCACCAGCCAGACCCCAGTGAAATCGTGGCCGGAAGGGTGCTGAACATATTTTGGGGGGCCTCCAGCCCGCCACTTGTCGTTCCACCGGCGATCCCCTCCCCAGGCCCGACTCTACGCCATCCACCCTGCCCTCCCAAGTCAGAGCTGTGGTGAGGCCAGTGGGCTAGCGACTTGGGGCGTGGCAGCTCACAGGCGGCGCCCCTCCTCCTCCTCAGCCTCCTGCTCCTCCTGTCGCGTGGCCCGCGGACCCAAGCTCGTCAGCATCACGCCGACAGCCGCCAAAGGGCCGCCACGGCTCGGCAAGCTCCGGGGCGCGGACTCTCTCTCGGCAGCTGGGGAGATCCGGACCCTCCTCCTCCCCCGCCTCCCTCCGCCGACCTCGCGGCCCCCGAACTGCAGCAGGGCGGTCTGCACCGCCCTGCCCAGCGACGAGGCGAGCACCGCGTCCAGCGTGAGGTTCAGCTCCCGCAGCCCGCGCTCCACCTCCCGCGCGCGGGGCGGAGGGGAGCCCCTCGGGGCCTCCCCACTGGGGTCCGAGCAGATGGGGTCGCACGACCGCGCCGCATCGCCGGGGGTCGTGGACGGTGAGTTCCCCAGACGCCGGGGCCCCCGAAGCTCCTCGAGTCCCCGAGGCGGTGGTGATATCGTGAAATCGCACGGGTTTGGGGTGTCGGCCGCCCTCTGCCCAGGAGCCTCACCACCGCGGGCGCCAATGTGGGAAGGCTTCGGGCTGCGCACAGCTGCCCCCTCCCCCTCCCCCCACGTGGCCCCAGCTGGCCTTCACAGGCCCCCTCATGCAGTCCCAGCTGGCCTCAACCAGCACCCCGAGTAGTCCCAGCTGGCATCAACAGGTCACCCGAGTAGCCTGGCGCCGCCTCGGGCGGCGTCCCTGGGCTGAGGTGTTGACAGTACCCCGGGCTTCCCGGGGGGTATGTTGAGGCCAGCTGAAATCACTCGGGGGGCCTGTTGAGAACAGCTGGGACCAAATGATGGGGCTGGGCAGCTCGAAGCCTTGCCAGAGTGGCGCCCGCGGTGGTGAGGCCCCTGGAAGCCCAAAATGAGGCCGAGGCTGAACACTCATGTGGCCCATGGCGATGGTGCAAAGCCGGATGATACTATCCATGACCACCGCCTCTGGAAGAGAGCTTCGAAGGCCTCTACAGACGGTGAGTCTGGCTATATTTGGTCCCTCGGTGCCCGAATATCCGCCGCCATGCCCCCTGGCGCGGTGAGGCGTGCTGCGTGCTGGAGTACTAACTGCTGCCTGGTAGGGTCTCTGTAATCTGTTAGGGGCCACCACCACCAGTCTCGTCATGCTGGCCCGCGCGCATCGGCCCCTCCTCCGAGGCGACACAACGGATTCGCCCTCACGAGGCCAAGATGCCTCCCAAGCGGCCCAATCTGCCTCCAAGACGGCCCACATTGGCCTCAACACGTCCAAAGATGGCCTCACGACTGCCCAAGAGGCCCTTCAGGAATCCCCAAAGAGCCACAAAGGCCTTCCCAAGAAAGCCTCGAGAAACAGCTAGCATTGATGTACCGATGTTCCGTAAGTTTGTCCATGTTTTGGAAAATGTCGCATCTTCGAGCTTAACGGCAACGCAAGAGGCTCCGAAGACTGCCCCAACACGGCCCAATATGCCCCAAGAACGTGTCAAAACTGCCCAAGTGGGCTCCAAGATGGCCCAAGAGGTGCCACAGACTGTCTGGGAAAAACAGCAAGACGCCCTCAAGACACGCCCACGGGGGCCACACGATCCGAGCATTCGAGGCGTCCGCCCTCAATAGGTCCCAGGAGGCCCCCGAGAGGAAAAAAGCAGCAAGTTCCCTGAACAGGGTTGTCAGAGTGAGGGGTCCGAACGGTCATTCATTGTCCCTGGGTGCGTGGCTCTAGTGGGGATCCGTGGTGAGGATTCTCTTGTTGCGTTGTTGTTGTTGTTGTTGTTGGTGTTGTTGTTGTTGCTGTTGTTGTTGTTGTTGTTGTTGGTGTTGTTGTTGTTGTTAGTGTTGTTGTTGTTAATGTTGTTGTTGTTGATGGTGTTGTTGTTGTTGTTGTTGTTGTTGTTGTTGTTGTTGTTGTTGTTGTTGTTTGTTGTCGTCGTCCCCCCCTGCGACGCACCCCGCGACGCACCCCGCGACGCACCCCGCGACCCACCCCGCGACCCACCCGCGACCCACCCCCGCGACCCACCCCGCGACCCACCCACGACCCAGCCCGCGACCCAGCCCGCGACCCACAACGCGACCCACCCATGCGCGACCCACCCGCGACCCGGCCCGCGACCCAGCCCGCGACCCAGCCCGCGACCCACCCCGCGATCCACCCACAATGATTTAGCGAAAAAAATCCGCGCCTGCGGCGGGCTCAATGCATAAGTTGTAAAAGTTGGGCGCCTGCGGCGTGCTTCTCCAGAGCCTCGCAGACCAAGGACGTCCTCGCAGCCCACTCATTATTATCCCAAACTGCGGAGTGGTACGTACGTTGTTGGGTTCTCGCATCATCGAGCTTCTGACGCTCCAAGGCGGCTCACGAGGTCCGCAAGAGGGGTACGAGGCGCTCCAAGAGGGCTCTCAAAACTGACTGCACAAGGGTGTCACAAGATGACCCCAAGGGGGGAGAACACGAACCAAGAGTCCGAGTCGTCCGTCCCAAGAGGCCCTCAGCAGGCCCCGAGCGGTCCAAATGCTGCGCCCGAGAGCTGCGCCCAAGAGGACCCAAAGGGGCGACACGCAGTTATTGTGCTTGAACCGTCAAGTCGAGCCTTCCGCCCCAAGAGGCCCACCCCCCAGGGGGGGCCCAAGAGTCCCAACCGAGCCCCCCAAAAAGGCTCCAAAGCGGCTACCTAGAGGCCCAACAGATGCCCCAAGACTGCCCAACTGAGGTCCATGAGGAATCCTCACGAAGTGAAGACCACAGGTGACACATGTAACAGTGCTCCTCCTCCTCCTCCTCCTCCACCTCCTCCTCCCACTACTCCTCTTCCACCTCCTCCCCGTCCTCCTCGTCCTCCTCGTCCTCCTCCTCCTCCTCCTCCGCCTCCTCCCCGCGTCAGCATGAGCAGCATCATCAGCATCAGCATCATCATGAGTATCCTCAACATCATTAACAACATCATCGACATCATCATCCTCATATTCATCAGCATCATCACTATCGGCACCATAATCAGCATACTCGTCATCACTAGCATCAACATCATCATCACCATCAGCAACATCATCGCAAACGTCATCAGCCTCATCAGTATAACCATCTACATCAGCATAATCACCGTCATCAGTGCCACCGTCATCGCCACCTCAAGCAATATCAGCATCAGCATCAGCATTATCATATGCATCATCATCAGCATCATCAACATCATCGTCATCAACAGTCTAACGTACACCAGTATCACCACCAGCATTATCGTGATCATAAACACCATCAGCAGCAACAACAGCAGCAACATCAGCATCATCATCATCAACATCACCATCATGATCGTCTGCATCAGCATCAGCATCGCCATCATCGTCAGCATCATCATCACAATCACAATATTAACCAACCGCATCATCAGCATCATCATCATCATCATCATCATCATCATCATCAGCATAATCATCATCATCAACATCAGCATTATCAGTATCGGTAGCGGCATCAGCAACAGCAACAGCATCAGCATCGTCATCATCATCACTATCATCATCATCAGTGGCATCACAATCATTGGCATCATAATTATCAGCACCACCAGCACAAACACCATAATCATAGTCATCACCATCGCCATTAGCATCGTCATCAAGTTCAGCATCAACATCAGAAGCAAGAACATCAACAACAACATCATCACTAACGCCATCATCACCATCACCGTCATCACCACCATCATCATCATCATCATCATCATCAGCAGCAGCAGCAGCATCATCATCATCGTCACTTGTGTCACTAACATCAGCATCATCAGCATCATCAGCATCATCATTAACAACACCTTGATCACCATCTTGATCGTAAGCATCGTTGTCATCATCATCATCATCATCATACTCATCGACAACTTCAACATCGTCATCAACAACATCATCGTCGATGTCATCCCCGTCGTCATCATCATCAACGTCATCACCATCATTTATTGCCATGGCCGGTATCATCGCCACCACCATCACCACAATCAGTGTAATCCTCATCATTGCCATCGGCATCGTTATGATCATCATAATCGTCATCATCATCAGTATTATCATCATCATCACTGGCATCATCATCCTCATCATCATCATCATCATCATCATCAGTCTCATCATCACCATCATCAATACTCACCACCAACATCTTCGACATCGTCCTCGCCCTCACCACCAACATCATCGTCACCATCTTGAGCCCAATCGCCATCCTTGGCCTCATCGTAATCATCCCCACCATCATCGTCATTAGCAACAGCACCGTCATCCTACTTATCAACATCAGCATCCGCATCTGCATCCGCATCATTAGCAGCACCTTTGTCGGCTCCATAATCACCACCAGCAACGTCATCAACATCAGCATCGCCGCCATCGCCCCTAACGGTCCCACAGACTTCGAACACGAACCAACACCCCAAGGCAGCCGAGGTGTCAGACGTGACGGAGTCAAGCACCTTCCTCCCAGAAACCCCTAAGACGTGCCAACGACAGACCACCGAGAGAGCTGGGCTGGCATTATTGCTTGACTTGCCGCAGGCAGTTGGATATCCATATCCATCGCCCACCGAGGCCCCGCAAGCTCCTCCCGCAGGCGGCGGCTATGGAAAATTCCCCGCCTCGGCGATGGGCTGAGGGCTGAATACATTGTCCGAGAGGGAACGATGCAAGGGTACGAATGAAAAGCTACTCATCCTTACGATGGGGTCCGAAAATAAGCATCAACATTCGAAGGTCCGCGCTCCACCTCCGGCGCGAGGCGGAGGGACTCGTTGGCGCCTGCGGTGGTGAGCAGCGGGTCGTCCATGCTGACGCTCGCCTGGAAGGGCGACCATGTCGATGGCGCCAGCGAGGAGACCTGAAGGGGCTCCACCTTTTTCTCGTCGTGCACAACCACGACGGGAGCTTGTTTACCGTGGTTGGCCTCTGTGAGGCCTCAGCGGGCCTCAGACCCCAAAAAACTACCTCGGAGTTCTGGGTGGGGCGCAAGGTCGGCTGCGCCAGTTAGCGAGGGGGAGAGCCATGACTAAGGGGGCGGGGCGCATCACGGCTCGAGGCATGTGCGCGGTCTAGGGGGGGGTGGAAGCGGAGCGTGGGGGCGTGTTGCAAGAAGACAATGTGGCCATGCACTTTGCTGACCCCCGCTTGCCGGGGGTGCAAAGGAGTGTGAGGTGATTGGCTGCCCCCTCCAACTCTCTCCCTCCCCTGGGGCCTGAAATCCAATCAGAGGGGGGCAGGGGGGGCGGGGCCCAGCTCCTAAAGCTCACCCGGGGTCCCAAAACTGCCCAAGAGGCCTCAAAGGCACCCCGCCCCAATAGTAAACAATCATCAAAATCCATGAGGAAAACGAAAACTTTGAACATGTTTGCATTTTCGGTCTCGACAATGTCCAAGACGGCTCAAGCGGCACCGGTGACCCCTCCAAGACGGCCAAAGAAGCCCCCCAAGCGAGCCCCAAGACGGCCGAAGAGGGTCCTAAGACGGGCCAAGAAGGCCCAAGAGAGCCCTAACAGGGAGAGCCCCAACAGGGCCCAAGGAGGGGCCCAAGGGAGGTAACTCGAACAGACATTCTAAGCACTCCGCCCCAAGAGGACCCCCCGAGATCGCCAGCAGGCGCTCCAACAGAGCCCCAAGAGGACCCCCGAGGTCGCCAGCAATCGGCCCGAATGAGACCCCCAAGAGGCCCAAAAGAGGCCCACAAAGGGCCCCCCACAGGCCCCAGAGTGCCTCCACCGTGGACTTCATCCCTCTTCTGGGTATGTCGGCGGCGAGCAAGAGGGGGAAATGAGAAGGAGAAGGCCTTCTCAGAAGGCGGCAGAACGTCTCAGGAGCCCTCGCGCCTTCTGAGAAGTTTTCTGCGTCTTCGGGGAAGGCTCAGAAAACTTCTCAGAAGGTCGGGGGACTTCCGAGCCTTCTGAGAAGGCCTTCTCCTTCTAACTTGCCCCACTCGCTCGCCGCCGAGTATGGTGTAAGCCTCTGGAGTCTGGGGGGGGACCGTGGCCACCATTCCGCATCACGTCCCCCTGGTCACCACCCTCTGGGGACGCTCCCAAGCGAGGGGGAGGCAGAGGCTTGTCACCAGCGATGCATTGCCGACGGGCCCCCGACGGAGAACCCCCACTGATGGGCCGACTTTCCACCACCACTACCACCGGTAGGACAGGGAGGGGGAGGAGGAGGAGGAGGAGGAGGAGAAGGAGGAGGAGGAGGAGGAGGAGGAGGACCTCTTTGGACCTCTTTGCTCTCGGACCTCTGTCCCTCAGTCTTCGTCCTGGCTTACGGACATCTGCCGTCAATCGGAAGACTCTGAATCCTCCCGCGGCGCCCGCACTTGCTCAGCCGCGCCTCTCGCAGCAGCCAACAATCTCTGAACCTTAGCCTGCAAGCGCGACTCGTTGGCAGCACAACGCAGCTGCTCCCGCTCGTGCCCGTCGTTGCGGGCGCGGGTCACCGCGGGAGGCTCGGCGGGGCCCCCCCCAAGCTCGCTGTTCTCCTGCGACCCCCAGGCCTCGTGGGCCGACACGACACGACTCTCATCTCTGCGAGCTATGGCCATCTTGATGGCTCTGGGGGGCCCCTCACGCCGAGGGAAAAGACCTAATTCAATTCGACGGATATTCTCTGCACCGTTCGGTGTGAGACCTCTACACTTCTGACGCAAGGACCTCGAGTCCACTGTCGCATACATACCGCAAACCGAACAAATCTGCAAGAACCAGCGGTCAACCCTGGTGATCGTGTGGGAATCGTGGATCTCAAGGTCCACTCCTTTAAACGGCTGGAACTCTGGGACCTCCGACCTGCTTTTACCAGGGGGCCCAGCACACGGGGAGACCGAAAAACGCAAAAACCTGGCTCCAGTCACAATCACATCGCACTGAGAGCACCTCCATTTGCTTCCTACTCGCTCTAGCTGGTGGGGAGAATCTCGAATCAATCTCTCCTGCTTTAAAAGTCTCTTACTGGCTGGGGCTCTACCTGCACGCTCTGACGTCTCCGACGCAGCGGCAAGTAGCAAAGATCTGCGCGCTCTCTTGCGCACGAGATGTGCGATCGCATCTATCTTGTCAGTCTCTGGAACGCTCCCCACCAGCCCGAACTCCCAAGCCAGCTCCGCCCCGACTCCCGCCCAGACATCCGCAGCTAAATTCCCAGCTGCCATGAAAAGCTGCTGCGGCGATTCAAGCAGCTCTGGCGTCTCGTCCAGATGGGACGCCGTCCACACTACCTTCACAACTCTGTCTGGGTAAGTCTGCCAGGCCACTCTGGCTCGGGCCCAAAGGTCCTCATTGGGACCCGTGGCTTTCGGGTGCTCCAGGCGGTATTTCCAGGTCTTCGCGATCGTCCTATGGTCGGTAATGAAACTAAAATCTGCGTGGCACTCCTCGAGTGCCAAAGCGAACGCTAAAATCTCCGAGCGGGGGACCGTTTGCCTGCGACCGAGGAGTGGGATTGCTACAGCTCTGCC
Organism: Prorocentrum cordatum; assembly: GCA_963575745.1. Taxonomy (NCBI): domain Eukaryota; class Dinophyceae; order Prorocentrales; family Prorocentraceae; genus Prorocentrum; species Prorocentrum cordatum. The sequence continues at coordinate 1,360,553 of CAUYUJ010019948.1, read as the reverse complement.
CACAATCCACTCCCCGTCTCGCTCCTGCAATGCTACAATCGCTGATCCACAGCGGCGTCTGCGAGGGTCCGAGGAGTGCTTGCCTCCTGAGCCGTCGCCGAAAATGTGGATCTCACCTTCGTGCTGACACTCCCCCCAGTCCCCCAGCTCACCAAACCGAACCTCCCTCCCCTCTAACAGTTCATCATTAAACCTAGGGTGCGTGAGAGAGGCTGGCGGCAATCCTCGAAGCCACAGCGCAGGCTCTGCTTCTGCCTGCGCCATCGCAGCCGGCAGCAGGTCCGCCGACTTGGTGAAGTCCTCGTGGTCCACGTTCTTGGGGCATAGCCAGATCCGATGCATCAGGGTCTCGTCCTCCTCCTTGCACCTGTCGCACTTCTTACAGTCCAGGAGGTATCCTTGGTCGACAGATCGCTGCTTCGGCCACTGTCCTCCCGCGACCACGGTGATGTTGGCCCCGACCATGTCCAGCTGCCCCTGCTTCTCGAACCTTCGCTGCTCCGCGCGGATCTGCCAGACATCCGCTCCATCCTCCAAACCTTCACCATGTGGGTGTGCTGCAGCAGCCTTCCAGTATTGAGCTACGATGTCGTCCTCGAAGTCGTCTACCAGCTGCTGGAAGCACCCCGTGTTGTCGAAAGTGCCGTCCGTGACGGACGGGATGTCCCACTGTTCTGCTGGATCCTCATCTGCTCCGACTGGTCGCATCCACACCGTAGCCGTTGGTGCGTACCAGCCCACGTCCATGATGGTCGCCTGCACCGCTCCGACTGGTCCGCGAACTCCTCTCCATCGTTTTGGCCCAAGCTTTGACAGACGGTCGAATATCCGCGGCCATGCCTTGACGATCCTGGCGTGGTTCTCGGGGTGGCGCTGCCACAGGTTGATCCACTCCTTGACCACGGCAACTCGCATTGCCACCCCTGGGTCGCCCTTCCACAGCTCGACCGCCAGTGTCGTCGTCAAGCATCGCCCACGCGCCTTACCTCCTGCCACCTGTCCAGCTTGTCGTCGTAGCCGTTGAAGCTCATGAACTGCGAACCCGAAGGCTTGGTGGCCGTACACTGCCTGTGGTACTGCTCCCGCCTTCCATAAACCTTTGCTCTCTTTGGCCAGGGCCGCAGTACGTCGCAGCCTCACAATCTTGGCGAACCTGTGCTTCGCCCGCTTTGCTCGCTGCTTCGCTTTCGTCGTAACCCTTTTCCTCCCAGCCGACGTGTCCAGGCCTAGGTCCACTGCCTCCGTGACTGCGTAGACGGGGATCTGCCTCTTCCTCATGGACTTGGCCGTCCGCTTCACGTCCTTCGGGTGGGTGCCTATCAGGACAGACTTGCTGGAGATCTTCATCCTCTGATCCTTGAGTCCGTCCGTGATGATCTCCGTGACCTGGATGATGCCATCGCCGACTGTTTGCCTGCTACCTTCTTGCCTCGCAACCGTGTCATCCACGAATGTCCACAGCGCAGCTTGTGGCGCCCTCCGATGCGCCCTCTCTAATATCGGGTGCAAGAACAGCTTCGCCAACCCCACGCCTCTGGCAGAGCCTGCTACCAAAGACCTCGTGGACCAGATCGCCTCGCTGAGGATGTTACGCTCCTGCAGGTACCTCGGCCCCACGAAAGCGGTGATCTCTAACGCCACCACCACTGCGGGAAAGTCCACTCTGAGGGCGATCTGGGACAGGATGACGAGCGAGACCGTGTCGTAGAACTTCTCGATGTCCAACAGTAGCGTCATCGCCGATGCCCCGAGCTCTGCCCCCACTTCGTCCAGGCACGCCCTGAGGAGCCCCGCACGGAGGGCTGAGCTGCCTTTGAGGGCTGTGTCCCAATGGGCCGATACCGAATCATTCCATTCTGAGCAGCAACCTCCCCGAGCCCTTGACCAGAGCTTGATGGGAAGGGCCAGCATTCCGAGTACTCGATCTCCTCCTTTGGGCTTGGCCGCCAGCGCGCACTTGGTGGCTGCCCATTGCCTCGGCCATGTGACCTCCTGCTCGCAATACTGTAAGATGTGAAGTAACCATATTCTTGCATGTCTGGGGGCCCGAGCCAGATCGCGCGGACCAAGGTGATCAACTCCTTTTGCTTTGGCCGACGACGACGCGGCGATGGCCCCGTCGAGCTGCTCCAGCGTGAGGGGCTCCAGCACGTGCTCCCAGGACTGATCGCGGAGCCTGCCCAGCTGGTACGCGATGTCCTCCTTCGTATCGACTGGGTCCGTCCATATGCGCTCCCACTCGTGCTTCCTGATGCCAATGAGGGCGTCTGGGTCCGCGATGCCCTCCATCTCCTCCGTGCACAGCTCGAACCTCGGCGCCTGCTGCTCCTTCACATGCCGATGGAGGAGGCCAACTTTGCCTGCCCATGCCTTCTTGGCCCACGCCGTGAAGTTCTTCTGCTGCGCCGTAAAGCCACGCGACTGCGCGGTGGCGAGGTGGCCCTCTGCGTGCATGACTAAGTTGCCGAGCTGCCCCTCTTCCCAGTCCGCCAAGTCGCCCAGCATCTCGTAGAACATCTGCTGCTGTGCTGCGCCGATCTTCCTGCCGAAGACCTGGCTCTGATCCATCTGCTGCAAGACCCTGCCCTGCGCCTTTGCCTCCGCCAGGCACTTTGCCTGTTGCCTGCCGTCAGTGCCGTTGGTGTACAGCGCCTGGTACCTGATGAGGATGGCGTTGAGGATGCCCCACTGCTCCGCTGGCCCTAACTTCATGTGGGTGCGACCTGGTGTCGAACGCGCCTTGACCCACTTGACCTCGAAGCCCGAAGCCCGCCCTCGGTAGTGCTCGGCCTCCTCCTCGTCGATCTCATCCGTCACGATCGCCGCCTCCTCCAGACAGGTGACCCAGTCGCCGTACATCCTCGTCGCTGCCGCCTCTGCCTCGCGATGCCTGGCGTCTCGGATGATGAGCTTGTCGTCCCAAGACTGGAGCTCCTGCGACAAGTGCCAGCTTGAGGCCCTCCGAGATGCGGCGGGCCAGGCAGCAGGGAACGCCAGCACCCCATTATCCTCCATGCTTGGAGGGCCGACAACCTCGGGCGGCTCAACGCTCACGAAGAGCGGCCACGCGCTGGAGGCTGGGGGTGGGGTGCGGCCCTGGCTGCCCCCGAAGAGAAATATCTGGGACGCCGAAGGTGTTGAGCTCGAACCTGATAAGCTCGCCGTCGCCACCGCCTCCGTCCAAGTCTCCTCTGTGATGTAGAAGTCCTTGACCTTCTTCTCAGACTCCGCTTCTTCGATCGTGGCCTGCTCCTGAAATGCTTCCCGAAGGTGTGGCTCAAGTCGCTCCTCTGCTCGCTGCCGTTCTTCCTGTCGTTTGCGGGTCCTTTTGCTGTGCGGATCCGCCTTCTTCTTCGGTCGCGGCGGTGTCGCCAGCTCCTTCGGTAACTGCATCTTGCGATGCCACCACGCCGTCGCCGAACCTTCCAGCGTGAGCGTCAGTCCGCAATGTGTTCGCCACGGCACCGTGCGGACTGCCTCTAGCTTGACCTTCTGCGCGAAGTCCTTCCTTGCGATGCCGTAGTCGATCAGGCTGCCCTTCCCCTTGTCGCAGGTGACCTCCACATCTGGCTTGACCAGCACTCCGCCGATCTGCTGCACGTACCCCGTCTTGGCGATGTCCGCGAGAGGAGGAGGAGGAGGAGGAGGGGGAGGAGGGGGAGGAGGAGGAGGAGGGGGAGGAGGAGGAGAGGAGGGAGGAGGAGGAGGAGGAGGAGGAGGAGTATGAGTATGAGTTTGACATGTGACAAAGTCAAGAGAGGAGGAGGAGGAGGAGGAGGAGGAGGAGGAGGAGGAGGAGGAGGACTCTGCCCCGTGCCACCTGTGGCAGCGGTGGTGCAACATCTGCCCAGCACCCACGCGTCCCGAGGCGGGCCGGGGCGCCCAGGCCCCGATCGGCGAGAGCTGGCCGAGCCGGCTCCCCGCCTCGGTCTGTGGGCATGGCGCCTGCGGGCACGCGCGAGCGGCGACCATTGAAGGGGCCCCATATTTTCCCAGATCGTCTTCCCCCCCCCACTTCCCATCTTTTCCCACATTTTCTTTGGGGAATCGAGGATTCATTGTGTCTGTGTGTGTTTTTCCCCCTCATGCCGGTATCTAGGGGAACGAAAAGTGGCATAAACATCAAAACTCAGAGGCCTGCGCGGATTTCTCGGATCGGACCCCCCTCCCTGGCGCACGGAGCGCGCCATGGGGCGGCGCCGGAGGCGCCGCCGGGGGGGCCCCAGCGCCGGACCTCCGAGAAATCCGCGCGGACCTCCGAGGTTTCATGTTTAGGTCACTTTCTGTTCCCCTACAGTCGGGCGCGTTGACCTAAGGAACCTTAAAAAAGGAACGAGGCCCCTTGATCCCAAAAGTCAAGCTTCGATTTCCCGTCGGAAGCCTCAGGAAAACGCCAGCCAAACTGTAAAACAACCGAGGAACACCGAGCCCCTCCCCAACGAGAAGGGTTCCTTCTTCAGCGCCCTGACTGTAGTATCGGTGCCCTCGCGGTCTGGATCCTCGGGCGCGGTCCCGCGGACGCGCGGTCGCCTGGGCGCGTTCCGCGCGGGGCGCCCGCGAGACAGCACGCCGCGGCCCCGGCGCCTGGCCCGCGAGGCCGCGGACACAGGCGCCCATCTTTCGCCCACGGTGAACTGGCCATCGCTCGGACGTCCATTCCCCGTGCTTTTGTTCGGTTTCGTGCGTGGCTCTTTCGCCAACTGATCAAGGATGCTCCTCGATGGTCCTCGCCGAAGAAAGAAACAACGCACACGTCCGAGCGATGCCAGGTGGAGGACCGCGTTGGCGCAGGACAGGCCCGTCCGCGTGTAGAGCACGTGCACCGGCCGGGTGGTCTCGGTGTGCCCCGAGCACGCCGCGCGGCCTCCCGCGGCCGCCTCGCCGGCCCCGTCCAGGGCGCCGCCCGCGGCGGCGGCGGAGCGGTAGCCGCCCACGAGGCCGGGCGCCGCGGCGCCCGCGAGGAGGGCGACGGCGCGCCCGCGCATCGGGGTGGAGAAGGAAGCACGGCACTGGTGCTCCAGGTTGCTCGTGTGCAGCCAGGGCGCTGCCACACGGATCACTCTGGGCTTGGGAGGGGACTCTGAGGGGTTGCTCGTGTACAGCCAGGGCGCTGCCGCACGGATGACTCTGGGCTTGGGAGGGGACTCGGGGTCACGAGGCCCGCCGCGGACAGAAGCGCCCGTTCGCTCCTCGGGTGTCTTCCTTCTGGCAGCGCCACGACTGTAGCTGAGCAGGCCCTAAGGCAGAGTCCCACAACGCAACCATTGGAGGGAGCGAAAAGACAGCAGAGAGACCTTCCACAAGAAGCCCAACCCTGAGACCAAGGGCGTCGACTCATTTTTCGTGTGGGCACGTCACGCTTTCCACAGCGAAACTAACGAAACCCAAGAAACCTAGGGCACCCTGGAGGCAACAAAGGTCTCCACTGCACTCGAATGTTTGCCTTGATCCCCATTTGCCCTCTTTGCTGTGGCGCGCCCGCGCGTCGAGCGGGAGAACAAATCACTCTGCCTCGAGCGATCCCCACAGCGAGAACGCGATGCGATGCCTGGGTCGTGGACGAGAGACCTCTGACAGCCCTCTTGGAAAGACCTCTCGTGGGGGCTTCCTGAAAGCCTCTTGGGGGGCTCACGGAGAGCCCCCCAAAAGGGCCCCGGAAACGGCAGGGCCGTTTTCTCACCGTTTCCAAAAAAAATGTCCCTTGAAAATGGAAACGGCGAAAAAACGGCGACCGGAAACGGCAAAAAACGGCTCCGGGATTGGAACCGGAGCCGGAACCGGTAAAACAACGGCGACGGCACCGGTAAAAAACCGGCGCCGGAACCGGCAAAAAAACGGCAAAACGGAACCGATAAAAAAAACGGCCCTGTCGTTTCCAGGGCCCACTAAGGGCTCACCCGAGCACGCGTGGCAGGATCCCCAGCGGCTGCGGTACGCAGGGCGTGCGAGGCGGGTCGGGAGCTCTGTCTTCCAGAGTCTGGCACCCCCCGCCTGTCGGGCGGGGCAGCACGCCATGCAGCCAGGTCGGATCCGGGGATGCGCGGTGCAGTCGGGGCGTTGACCTAAGGAACCCGAAAATAGGGAACGAGGCCCCTTTTTTCCATAAGTTAAAATTCGATTCCCTATCGAAAACATAAGAAAAACCTGAGGCAAACTGCGAAACAATTGAGGAACACGGAGCCCCTTCCCAACGAAAAGGGTTCCTTCTTCAGGGCCCCGACTGTACGGCCAGGTTCCCATCGTGTGGGTGCGGCAGCGATCCCGCCACAAGGGCGGCCAAAGTGGGACACAGCTGGTGGTCCAGAATCGGCCAGTATGGACTGATCATGCGATCGAACAGCCGCCGATCGTTCCAGTTTGAGCGGTCCACGCCGTGTCAGAAGCAGGGCTCGACGCAAACAGTGTGTTCCGCCCTCGTCTTGCTTTCGTTTTCCCCGCTTAGTGTGTTCGGTCCGCCTTTGCCGCAAAACGAAATCAAAACGAAAACGACCCACGAGATCGCTAACACCGCTTAGGTCAAACCCTGGTCGGAAACCCACGCCAGGGTCGTCACGACACGAACCTGGCGTGAGAATGCACGGCCCCGTGGATGTCAAAGCTGAGACCGAGGTTGGCAGCCCATGTGGCCCATGGCGACGGGCTGAGGGCCGGGATTGCAGAAGAAGAAGAAGAAACGACGTGAACATAAACCTTGGGCGTTCCGCGCGGATTCCTTGCCTTGGATCCATGCTGGACCCCGATCCCTGGCGAGCGGAGGAGGCCGGGGGCGGCGCCGGAAGCACGGCCAGGGGGCCCCAGCGCGGATCCAAGAGATCCGCGCGGAGCGCCAATAGTTGATGTTTGTGGCAATTTCTCCTCTTCGAGGTTGGCCGCGCGGAGGGGGCTCCAGGGCACCCCTGGAAGAGTACTCCTCCTTACGATGGGGCTCAGCGTAGACGCGGCGGCGTTCGAAGGCCTGCGCGGAAGCCGTTCGTGGGCCGGCGCTCGGCACTCCTCGTTGGCGTGCGGAGCGCGCCAGAGGGCGGTGGCGGCACCACCGCCAGGGGTGGGGGGGGCCCGCGCCGACCCGAGAACGCCGCGCGGACATTAGAGCGCGTATGTCAATGCAAAGGTTCCTTCTCCAAATTGACAGGCCGCTTTTTCCCAGGGCGAGCTCTCGCGGGCCCGGGGCAATGGCTTTCACAGACCACTGCGAGGGCACGGATGCCCCCCCTGAACGCTTGAGCCAAGCAGGCTGCGAAGACAGTTGAGACGCAGGCTGACGATGACGTGGGCGCAGGAGGGGAGGAATGGGAGGACGAGCAGGGAGAGGACCCAAGAACGCAACCCTCCAGATCCGAAGCGTCGGGCCGATCCTCCACGGGCCCCCATCCTCCTCGTGCTCGTCGTCATGTCCGTCCTCCTCCCTCAACACCCCCAACACCCCTCCCTCCGCCTCCTCACTTCTGCTTTTCCTCCTCCTCCTCCTCCTCCTCCATTCTCACTCCCCCTCCCGCCCTACCTCCCTCCTCTTCCCACCTCTTCCCCTCTACTCCTCCCTGGTCCTCCCCCATCCATCCGTCACCTATACCCTCCTCCAAGTCTTCCTCATCCTCCCTCCTGCCTCCTCATCTTTCTGACTCCCTCCATGTATCTCTTCTTCCCCCACCGCATCCTCCCACGACCCTTCCTCACCCCGCGGCTTCCCTCCTCAGTCTCTTCCCTCGTGATCCGGCTCCACGCCGAAGTCATGGCGGAAGCAGTACGACAGCTGGCTTGGCGGCGTGCCAACATTCCTCAGGGTACCCGTCGATCGTTCCGAGCACGGGAGCGAGCTCCGGGGACCTCACTGGCCCCTCCCAATGCTGGCCCCATCAGCAGAGGGGGCGGAGGATGAGGGCCGGGGGAGGGGGAGGGGAGCAGACGGCAGCGCGGCTCTCGTTATGGAGGCGGGCCAGCAGAAATGCCCAGACAGAGACAGAGGAACAGAGAAGCCAAACGCCGTCTTGCGCGTAGGCACAGGCAGCGCGAGGAACATACAATATCTCACTGGTGCAGCACAGAAAATGCAAATGCCAGATTTGAACTTCGATTACAGCCACTTTCTGGCAGCATCGAATGCGGAACTCGAAGCAAACGCGAACTTGCCGAACAAAACAACTCTTTGGTTCCTCGGGTGTGCATCTGTAGGCGTGGACTCGCACACAGGGGCCCCGACAAGACACGTTGCCCCAAGGGCGAGCGGGCCAACTGAGGGCGAGCGGGCCTTCTAATACCACGTGCATCGGCTGAAGACGTACATACCCAGACCAGTGCGGGCCCTCTATTCACACATGATGAACGAAGCGGCGAAGAGGCACCTGGACCACCAGCGGCTGCAGGAGGCAATCATCGATCGATCCGTGGGGTTGGAGCAGCGCTGGAAGCACATGATGGGCATTTCCATGAGGCCACCGCGCAGCAGGAGGCTCTGAGGGCCGTGCCTCCCCCTTCCCCCTCCCTCGCTCCCCTCCTCCCCCTCCCGTTCCTCCCCTCCGCTTGTCGAAAATGTCCTGACGAATCTGTTTGAACTCAAGACGTCGATTTGTCTCCCGCTGCTCGCTCGCACGACGCACGTTTGGTACGTGCGGGGGCCGGTCAATCCTTAGTCAACGCTATGTTGCCGATGCGCCGTCCGGGCGCCTGGCTTCTCTGTCTGTCTGTCTGTCGAGTGAAAGTGGCAGGTCGCCGATGGCATTGCGCACGGCGGGCGAACAACGCGCGTGAGACTCGCAACATCCAGCTCCGAACAACGCGCGCAGCCCTAGATCCTCCCAGTCTGTCGTCACATCTCGTGGCGAAGTTCCCGACGAGCGACGCGCCGCCTCCAATCCAGCGTGGCAGGAGAGCGAGAGCATGCCGTCTTCCGACGCGGTGGTGGGCGCAACCTCCGGATCAGCCACGGCTCCGTGCGGCAGCGCGTGCAGAGCTGGCGATCCCCCGGACGGCCCGGCAGCAGCCAGGCGTCCGAACAGAAGGGACGGGTGCAGGCAGGAGAGAGGAGGGCGCAGGGACGCGTCGAAGGAACATGCCACAGCGGGCTGGAAGGGAAAGCTCTTCGTCATCCCCCGCTCCTCCCCTTGCGCCTCCTTGGGAAATCTGAAGAGAGAGAGAGAGAGAGAGAAGGAGGAGGAGGAGGAGGGGGAGGAGGAGAAGGAGGAGGAGGAGGAGGAGCAGGAGATGAAGAGGAGGAGGAGGTGGAGGAGACTTAGACATCCCTTGACAAAGATAAGCGGGGTTATCCGACCGTTGAAGTCGATAGGCGGGAGGAGGAGAGGTAGGAGGAGGGCGAGCGGGAGGGCGAAGGAGAGGGGGATCACGAGGACAGAGGAACACACAACTGCATGGGCATGAGCTTTTGAAGGTCCGCGCGGGCTTCTTGGACCGAGGATGGCCCGCCTCCCTGGCGCGAAGAGCGCGCCAGGGGCAGAGCGCGCCAGGGGCGGCGGTGCCAGAGGCGCATCTGGGGGGGGGGTCCAGCGCCGATCCCAGAAATCCGCGAGTACCTCCAACATGTGATGGCTATGCGTCAGTTGGTTTGTCCTCAGAAAGGAAAATGGGGGGGGAAGGAGAAGGAGCAGGAGGAGGGGGAGGGGGAGGGGGACAACGAAATCGAAAGGGACACGGACGACGACGATGGCGGCGATGCTGGCGAGGGGGCGTCCTGCGGCGGCGAGGAGGACGGACCGCAGCAGGCGCACCATGCAGGGACCAGGCCTGCACGGTGGGACGGCGGCCGCCGCGCGCGGATGAGGTGGGAGAGGCGGGCGTGGAATTTGGGGAATGGGGGGAGGGATTGGGAGGGGAGGGGTGGGGGAGGGAGGGGAGCGATGAGACGGAGTGGAAGGGGGGAGGCGAGGGCGGGGAGAGGGGGGCGGAGAAGGGAGGAGCGGGGAGGGGGTGGGCGAGGGATGGGCGGAGGGGGCAGGGGGGCTTGGGACGGGAGAGGGAGGCAGGGTGGAGAAAGGGCGGTGAGGGAGGGCGGAAGAGGGAGGTGTGGGCAAGACTTATGTACACATCCAAATCGTCTTGGACTATCTTGGAAGGGGTGCCGCAAGGCCGAGGCGAACTGGATATCAAACAATACCGGGCCTCCAGGGGCAAGAGTGATGCCTGCACGCAGGGCGCCGGGGATTTCTGGCGAAGAGAGCCGGGAACTCCAAGCTCGAGTGGAGGCGGGCAAAAGTTTTGCCCGCAGAGGGGGCGGGGCCGGGGAAGGCAACTGAGAAGACGAGGCAGCATCACACGTGCGCGCCTGCTGACGGGCCTCTCTGGGCAAGCACACCAAGCCGTCTGCGAGGCCCGAACAGGGCCGCGGACGAGAGCCCGCCAGAGAATCCAACACCCTGTCTTCCGCGAGTCGAAATCCGCAGAGTCCCCTGGCACCGGCCCTCCGCATCAGAACAGCTTCGGGATGGCATTCGGGGACACTGGAGACGAGAATGCACAGCAGGTGCGGGGTCAATCGCGACTGTGGCAACGCCATGGCACAGTCCAAGACCTGAATCCCTGTCTCCGTAAGCTTACGATGAGACACTGTCAACAAACCTCTTCCACCCAAGCGGCGCGAACCGGGCGACCCATCAAAACGTCTGCTCCGATGCCTGACCCCAAGCAGGCAGGAGGGACAAGAAGGAGCGGCCGATGACGAGTAAGGAGGGAAAGGGCAAGCAAAGAAGACACTAGAGGAAGAGCATTCGATGGAAGAAGGGGAAATGAGGATCAGTAGCCGTATGTAACATGACCCCGCACCAACTTGCACGTATGGGAAAACATCGTAGCACGTAGAAGCCGTGCGCGTGCATATACAGATGTATACACATGACCAAGTGCGAGATCATTCGCTTCTACGCTCGAAGAGAATAACTACCGACGCAGGCTGGATACTGTTGCCAATATGTCAACGGTACGGATCTGCGTACCTCGTTCGTCGTGGCAAGGTTCAACGGTTCAGGCTCCGTTTCGCCGGCAGGCAATGTGCTCGCCGCATGTTCAGCCCACATGCTCGCCAACACCCTCCATGGAACTAGATCCCAGCAGCCAGCGCGCCGTGTTCAACTAACCCTCCTGTGCACCTCCTTCTTCTATGCTGTCTCCCTTACACTCTTCCTCGCCTTCCCCGTTGATTCTCCCCTCGCTTTATCCCCCCCTTTCTCCCTCGCCCCGCTCCCCTTTCCTTCCTTGGCATCCATGGATGCCCCAAGTGCCTGGGAGTGTGGGCCACACCCCCGACCCCGTTGGAGGAGCGGGGGGGGGAGGGGGGGGAGGAATAGGCGTTTCCAGATAAATGTCAACCCTTGCGGTTCGTGAGCTCCCGCTTCATTCCTGGCGCCTAGGAGCATGGATTGGCCCCGGAAGATGATAAGAACATAGCTGCAACTTCCCCACGATTTACATGTGTATAAATCAGAATGACGACGGGGCCGAACGGTCAATAATTGTCCCTGGGTGCGAGGCTGAAGGGGGATTCCGTGGCCAAGATTATTGTTGTTGTTGCCCTCGTCCTCGCCCGGGACCCACCAACGACCCACCCGCGACCCACCCCGCGACCCGCCAGCGACCCACCCGCGACCCACGCCGCGACCCATCCACGACCCACGCCGCGACCCACCCCTCGCCCGCCCTCTCACTCTTAGCAGGAACTGCGGGGTGCTACGGTATATGTAATTTGTGGGTCTGCACACTGTGATCGACAATGATTCGTGGGACATGGTCGCGCAGCATGGTACGCCAGCGTAAGCACGACGGGGAGCGGTGACGCAGACCAGCTGCAACCGAAGGACCGCACTGCGCACGCAATCGATGCAGTGGACACGCCAGCTTGAAGAACAGATACGGTCACGATGCAATTAACTTGTTGTTTCCTGACCCAGACAGGGGCATCTGGGCCAACGGTAGAACAGTGACTCTGCATGGGAATGGGCGAGATGTCAGGGCATCGCGGGTCACACGTTCCAGCGCCTGATGTGGGAGCGGCAGTATCAGATTCGTCGACTTCCCATGCATCACAATCAATAGTGGTAGCACGGCATGTGGCGCAATGTGTAATAACTGCGGGGGCAATGGCGAGGTGTGTGGCAATTAATTAAAAATACCATGCGACAGGTGCAACATCCAACGCTACCTGCGGCAGCACTTGCACAATGACCCTGGTGGTCTGATAACTATGACAATTATGCTCATGCTGACGAGGGTCTTCGAAATCCGCCGACCCTGCCGGCGTGTGGGAGGAGGCTTGTCTGTTCGAGTCGTCGTCTCCGTCAGTCGTTGTGTCCGTCGTCCCCTTTCCCTGCACCCTCCCCCTCAGGCTTGTCAGCAAGCGAAAATATGTCAATGTCGCTATCGAGTCGAAGGGAAGCGTCTTCTCTTTGATCCCACCTCCTTAGGGGGGGGGGTCCCGGGGGAGCGGGGGGTCAGATACGAATCCCTCCCTGGGTGTGATGGGGCGAAGGAAAATATCAAGACAGGCCAAGAGTGCCCCAAGAGACACCCGACACGGTCAAAGGCCCCCCTATCGCCAAACGATCTATCCAAAGCGCCGTCACGCCCGCCAGACTGCCCAGGAGGCCTCAGAGGCCTCTAAGAGCACACCCGAAATAGCCCAGAATCAATTGATTTCCCGTTGGCCCGCCGCTCCAAGACGGCACAGGAGGCCCCTAAGATCGCCTCAAGACGGCCCACGAGGCCTCCAAGAGGGCCCCCAAACAGCCCAAGAAGACCCCAAGACAAACCAAAATGCCTCCAAGACATTCCAAACGACCCTCAAGATCCGAACGGACATTTCGAGCCCTCGGCCGCGAAAGGCTCCCAGGATGCCCCAAGATGTCCCCAAGAGGCCCCAAGAGGCCTACAAGAGGTCTCCAGGAATCCCGAAGAGGCCCTCGAGAGGTTCCAAAGAGGCCCCCACGAGACTCCTAAGATGTCCAAAAATTCCCCGCCCAGGGGCCCCCAAAAGTATTCCGAAGAGATCCCAAGAAGCATCCCTGAGGACTCTGGCACACGTCAGCGAAGCTGTCGTCGTCGTCGCCGCCGTTGTCGTCGTCGTCATGTCGTCATCGTCGTCGTCGTCGTCTCCATTCAGGGTCGGCGGCATCGGCCGTATGGCCTTGGCATCTGGACTGGAATAGGATAGTACTTACCCGGTGACGTACCCAAACCTTTACACACATGAGGCGACTAGACATAGACCCGCTCAATAAAAGAACCATGTTAAAGGACCCACAGTGTGCATTAGCTCCCAGGGTTTGCTGTTCCCTGCGCCAGTTCCAGTTTCCAGTTTCCACTGGTACAGTTCTGCTTCTTGCTGCTTACTGTTCCTTGTTGGTGGACCGCGCGAGGGGGGGAGCCGAAAAGTACCCTTGTTCGCGTCTCCTGGGAGGGTTCTCTGAATTTCAGAGGGGGTCGAAGTTGACACCCGTCACGCAGATCGGTGGAGTCAGGGTCCAAAAACACATGGGATTTGCCACATTTCTGACATTCGGCGGGCCTCGCGCAAATCGGCGGGCGAGGTCAGGGTCCAACAACACAAGGGATTTGCAACATTTCTGAAATTCGGCGGCACCCCTCACGCAGATCGGCCGGGTCAGGGTCCAAAAGCAGAAGGGATGTGCTACATTTCTGAAATTCGGTGGCACCCCTCACGCAAATCGGCGGGGTTAGGATCCAACAACAAATAGGATTTGCTACATTTCTGACATTCGGTGGCACCCCTCACGCAGATCGGCGGGGTCAGGGTCCAAGAAACAATAGGTACTTGCCACATTTCTGACATTCGGTGGCACCCTCGCGCAGATCGATGGGATCAGGGTCCAAAAACACACGGGATTTGCAACATTTCAATACTTCGTAGAAGTGCGTTTTGCTTTGCATACGCGAGCAAGCTCGAAATACAACACCGAATTCAACAATATCATCAAACTCTCAATGTTTCTTGCCGATTACTCGTCGTCTTCGCGTGAAGTCCCGACGCTGCTACACGGCGGCGCCAAAGCCTCATGATTTCGCTCTCGTATTACCCGTTATCCGAGAGAGCGGGCCGGCGGCAGGGGGCGAAGCCCTTACGGATAAACAAGATAGAGACGTTGACATAATAATCCAGAGGGGTGACAGGAGGGACATGCGACATGCGTGTTCAGTAGCAGCAACAGCGCCGAGCGCTACATGCGCGGGAAAGAACAGCGCCATGCGCTCGCTCTATGGCAGAACAGCGGGTGGCGCTGAGCGAGGCAAGCGCCCGAGGTGGCACGGCGGGCCAGCATGGTCCGAACTTGACCCCCGTAAAATTCCACTCCGCTGGACCCCCAAAGAACCCACAATATTGGCGACAATTGCGCACTTCGCAAACACGGAAGAAACTCCACTCCGCGTGACCTCCAAAAAACCCACAACAATGGCGGCAATTGCGCACTTCGCAGCCCCGAGGGAGCCGTCAGGTCCTGACTGGATCCCCGTACAACTCCACTCCGCGCGACCTCCCCAGGAGCCCGCGAAAGTGGCGGCAATTGCGCACGTCGCAGCCCCGCCAGGAAGCCGCGAGGTCCTGACTGGATCCCTGTGCAACTCCTCTCCGCGCGCCCTCCCAAGAACCCACGAAATTAGCAACAATTGCGCACTTCGCAACCCCCACGGGTCCCGCGAAATCTCGGCCGGGTCCGTTTACAACTCAACTCCGCTGGACCTCCCAAGAACACACGGAATTGGCGACACTTGCGCACTTCGCAGCCTCCGACGGTCCCGCGAAGTCCCAACTGGAGCCCTATGCAACCCCGCTCCGCACGACCTCCCAGGAGCCCACGAACGTGGCAACAATTGCGCACCTCGAGCCTTGCAAAGAGCCGCGAGGTCCCACCGGGTCTGCGTGCCACTCCACTCCGCGCGACCTCCCAGGAGCCCACGAACGTGGCGACAATTGCGCACTTCGGAGCACCCGGGGGGGTCGTAAAATCCAAACTGGATTCCCGTGCATCTCCACTCCGCGCGACCCCCCAGGTCCCAGGAGCCAGCGAAAAAGGCGGCAATTGCGCACGTCGCAACCCCCGAGAAGGTCGTAAGGTCCTATGCGCTGGGCCTTTCAAGACCCCCTGTGGCCCACGAAGTCTCGGCTGTGTGTGTTTACAACTCCACTCCGCTGGCCCTCCCAAGAGCCCACGACATTGCCTAGAATTGCTCACTTCGCAGCCCCCGAAGATCCCGCGAAGTTCTGGCTGGGTTCGTTTATAACTCCAATCCGCTGAACCTCCCAAGATCCCACGAACATGGCACCCAATGCGCAATTCGCAACCCCCCAATGACCCGCGAGGTCTCGGCTGGGCCTGTCTACAACTCCACTCCGTTGGACCTCCCATGAGCCCACGAATGATGCGACAAATACCACTTCGCTGCCTCCGACCGTCCCGCGAGGTCTCGGCTGGGATCCCCGTGCAACTCCACTCCGCTGGACCTCCCAAGAACCCACGACAAAAAAAAACATTCGCGCAATTCGCAGCCCCCGAAGATCCCGCAGGGTCTCGGCAAGGTCAGTTTACAACTCCACTCCGCTGGATCTCCCGAGAACCCATGAAATTAAGTACAATGTTTCGTAGCTCCCAAGGGTCCCGCGAGGTCTCGGCTGGGTCCGTTTACATCTCCACTCCGTTGGACATCCCACAAACCCACGAAGTTGATGACAAATACCCGCTTCGCAGCCCTCGAGGGACCCGAGAAGTATCGGCTGGGTCCGCTTACAACTCCACTCCGCAGGACCTCACATGCCCGCGAAAGTGGCGACCCTTGCGCACTTCGCAGCCCCCGAAGATCCCGCGAAGTTCTGGCTGAGTCCGTTTACAACCCCACTCCGCGCGACCTCCCAAGACCCCACGAAATTGGCGACAATTGTGCACTTCGCAGCCCCCCAATGTCTCGCGAGGCCTCGGCTGGGTCCGTTTACAAACCCACCCCGCTGGACCTCCCAAAAACCAACGAACTTGGCGACAATTGCTCACTTCGCAGCCCCCGCAAGTCCCGCGAGGTCTCGGCTGGGCCCGTTTACAACTTCACTCCGCTGACCCCCCCGGAGCCCACGACAGTGGCGACAATTGCGCACGTCGCAGCTCTCCGGGAGCGCGGGCATGAGGAAGGGGAGCAGGGAAGAGGGAGAAAGGAGAAGAGATGAGGTAGAAAGGATGAGGGAGGCAGGAGGGGGAGGAGGAGGGGGAGGAGGAGGAGGAGGAGGAAGAGGAGGAGGAGGAAGAGGAGGAGAAGGAGGGAGGAGAGGAGGAGGAGGAGAGAAGGAGGAGGAGGAGGAGGAGGAGCAAGAGGAGGAGGGGGGGGGGCTGGAGGAGGAGGGGGGAAGGAGGGATGGAGGAACGGAGCAGACAGTGCTCGATTCAACACGAGAAACCAACACAGGAGGGTTAGGAATAATAGAAAGGAGTTGATATGATCGGACGCGGAGCGCGTGTGCTTGAAACTGTCCTGGCTTCTGACAGCGGACGGTGCAAGAGCAGCAGCGGAATGGACGACCGGACGGATGGGAGACAACACAACGGAGGTGGCCGCACGATATAATTATGATGAATGACGTCCCCAAACTTAAGGCCGCCATACATTGCTTTCGCAAGAAGTGGACACGTAGGAATGGCATGCGCCCGATCCGCAAACTCCTCCTCGCTCTTCTCACCCTCGGGGGCCTCCGCGGTCCCGTGAGGCATCGCAGCGGAGCAGAAACAGTATCAAAAGGCGCGCTCGGGCCAGGGCTGCCGGCGGAGACGCTCGTAGAATGGGGGGGAGGGGCAGCGATGCGCGGCCCAGCACGGTTTTGTGGAGTCGATCCTCCGTCAGCCCAGAGAAAGGCAGGCTGGCGAGAGGCGAGCTGGCGCCTGTTGCAGCCGAAAACGCCAAAACACCTTCCGCGAGAAGTTGGCGGCGGGCAAAAGGGAGGTAGGGGAGGGGGGGACGGCTTCTTAGAAGGAGGCTGCTTCTTAGACTACATCTCTAGACAAGGCCCGCGCCCTCTAAAAGCAGGGGTGCTTCTAAGAAGTCCTCCCCCCTCCACCTAACCCACCTCTGCGCGTGGCCGAAGGGGGCCTGGTGGTTCCTGGGAGCGTTAAGGCGGGCCAGCCCCCATGGGCTCGGCGCGCGCGCGCGGCCAGGAGGGGCGAGCGCGCTGCGATCAGAGGTCTCGCGGCCACGCGGGCCGGGCCCCTGGGGCGCAACCCCGCGGATACGGGGCGCTGACCCGCGGAAACTTCGCGGGAAACGTGCCCGTAAGCGACTGCGTGGCCGCAGGATCGCGGCCCGGAGTCCACACCGCGAGGGCGCAAACAAGAACGACGTCGGGAACAAAATACAGCATAACACACGGACGCACAGGCACGCAGACACACAGACACACAGACGCACAGCACACACACACACAAACACACACACACACAAACAAACAAACATCACGACTGGAACCCCAGACCACACCTTTCTGCCGCATTGTTCCAACCGTACGATCTATCATGGTCCCGGGACCCAAAGCCGGGCGAAAATCCCTGGTATAAGAATGCAACACCAACAGCCGGCGAAAAAATCCAGAATCCAGACCGCGAGGGCGCGGGTAGGGAGATGTCCGCCGCTCGTGCGGAGAAGCCCAAACCCCCGACGTCATGCTTGTCATCATATCGTCGGTATCCAAAGGTCTCGACTCCTTCCCCTTCACCGGATTTTCAGTCTGAATCGTAACGGCCCCTGAGGCCGAAAAGGCCAACATCCTCCCATCGTGCTTTTGCACGACGCTAACATGCCCAGGAAGGGGTATACGGGGCCCCAGATGCAGAATATAGCGAGAAACCTTCCATCGACACTATTGTATGACTCCAAGAAAGCAAAGAACCAAGAAGTCATCGATACCGCTACTCCTTGGACCTTTCCTGGGGCGCGCTCTGACCAGAACTTTGAGGCGAATCCAGCGGTGGCAGCGAGAGCCTTCCAGGAGGCCCAGACACGCAAAAACGAGGGAAGGGTAGCGGCATCGGTTCCCCTACGCATCCTCCTCCGACCAACATCATGATTCTGTCACGGCGTGGACCCTCAGAGGTCTCGACCCACTCCCCCGGGCCGGCTTTCCATTCCCAAGCGTCCTTTGGCGGTCCCGAGGCCTGGTGGGGGGTCCCTGGAAGCCGAAACCTGCGAAACAAACAAACAGACAGCCACACAAAACAAACGAGACCCCGCCGAGGAGGGCGCGCGCGCGGTGCGCTCCGCAGCGGCGGCGTCCAGGCCCTGCGGCGGCGGCTGCGGCCCTGGGGCCGAGGCCTGGGGGGGGCGCCGCGCGCGGGGAGGAGCCCAGGCGGGCCTCGCGGGGCAGCGGGCAGTCTGTCCTTTCTCCTCCTCCTCTTCCTCCTCCACCTCCTCCTTCTCCTCATTTTCCTCCTTCTCCTTCTCCCCTCCTCCACCTCCTCCTTCTCCTCCCTCCTTCTCTGGACCTTCCGCAGAACTGCAAGGCTGGGAACTCGGTCTCGGCGGCGAGCGCGAGGGGGGAAACTTCGAGGTTCGAACCTCGAGGTTCGAGCCGGAGACGGACTCGCTCCGGGGTCGAAAACCGCGTGGGATGGGCAGCGGGACGGGTCCGGGGACCGATTTTGACCGGTGTTCGGCGGCGCGCCCAGGGGAGGGGGAGACCCTCTCGGAAGACGGCGGGGCTTCTCAGGAGCCCTCCACCCTTCTCAGGAGTTGTGGTGTTTTCGGTCGGGAGCGGCCAAGAGGGGGATGTCCAAGACGGGGGGGTGCAAATCATGACCGGCGGCATGTGCGCGGCCCAGCGGGGGGGCCAGGAACGTAATGAAATAAGAAGAGGCGCCATGAAATTTGGGAAAATATCATGGCCCCCGCCATGATATCCACCCCCCCCTAGTCATCGGGGGAAGGCTCAGAGAACTTCTCAGCAGGCCGGGGCACTTCCGAGCCTTCCGGGAAGGCCCGCCCCATCTCACGTCCCCCCTGGGCTGGCCGCCGAGAGTCGCGAGATCGGATGGGATCGAGAACGGATCGGATTGCGAGCGAACCCAGATCACTTCGAGCAGCGGAAAAAAACAGAAGGGAAAGGTGTTGTTCGCGATATTCGGCCGCCTTATCGACCCAGGATGGAAAACGGGTCCCGGGGAAGGGGTCGGGACTTCCAGGGACCCCGTACTGGCAAAAAACCTGACATCATGTCTGGGATCGGGAACGGACCAGACTCCCAGCGAATTGTCCCGAATCGCATCGGAATCGAATCGTCCCCTCCGCTAATCGAATCGTATCGAAGAGGATCGTAGGTGGCCCTGAGAGGTGAGGAGTAACGGTGCGATAATAATCCTGAAGGCCTCGCGCGGCAACTTGTGACCCATGCCGAGCCGTCGCGACGGCAGGCAGCGCTCAAACAACAGTGATTGGCTCGGGCTGCACTGCTGTGGTGGAAACCAGTCTACAGTCGGACCTAGGCCAAAAGAACATCCTCCAAGAACATGAGACCCTCCGCCGGCCAAAGAATACAGAACATCCCAGGGGACCCTTCTCAGGATGCACAAGAACGCGCAACAAACATGAATAACATTAGGGTACCCGCCCGAAACGACCTCGATATTGTACCTAAGTTACCCTCCCCGAACCGACCTCGATTTTGAAGGATCATGCCAGGCCTGACTGACCCGGGTCAGTGGAGACACGGGTCGGTTAGGCCTGGCAAGATCCTGCACGATACTGTAGGGTCAAAGCCCGGGCCAGTGCACCCATGGCTCTGCAGGATCCTGAAAGACCTGGCGCTCTGGCGGACCCCCGTCTGCGCTGACCCCCGTCACTGGAGCCCCGATCTGGTAGATCTGCCCTCCCTCCGACATATTCGAACAAATGACAACATAAACATAAACATTTGGCGCTGCGCGCGGATTTCTTGGATCCGCGCTGGACCCCCTCCCTGGCGCGCGGAGCGCGTCAGGGGCAGCGCTGGAGGCGCCGCCGGGAGTGGCCCAGCGCGGATCCAGGAAACCCGCGCGGAGCGCCAACAGTTTATGTTTCTGGCGCTTCTTCTTGTTTTTTCTCAGCGATCAGCCCTGGGGGGAAGTAAGAAGCAGAAGGCCTTCTCAGAAGGCTCGGAAATCACACGGCCTTCTGAAAAAACACCAAAAACTTCTGAAAAGGCCGGGGGGCTTCTGAGAACTCCCGCCGCCTTCTTGGAAGGCCTTCTCCTTCTCATTTCCCCCCTCGCTCGCCGCCGATGTTCTTCTTCGAGACATGTCCTTACGCGCATCTCGGGCACCTCCGTGCTCGGCGTCTCGAGCGGGGCCCGAGGGCACGGCGGCGAAGACAGAAGACCCATACAAAAAAACGGCGGCGCGCCCACGCCGAGCGGCCGAGAGGGCGAGGGCACGCGGCGTGGCGGCCACCGCACGCCAGCAGCAGGGGCAGAGGCGGCAGCAGCCGGCGCGGGCCACAGAAGACGCCCGCGAGGGAGGTGGTCGCGCACGCCGAGTGGCCGGCGGACCACCGCGCCCACGGACATCGCAAGGGGGCGGCGCCGAGACGGGCTCGCGGGGCAGGCCCAGCCCTTTGCCACCAGAGCAGGGCCAAGGGCAGAGAGGCGCCACCAGGGGAGTCTTCCGACGCGTGCTGCGCCAGTGCGGACGCTGGGCGGGAGAGGGAGGGGGCGGGTGGACCATCAGCGATTTTCGGCGCGCGGAGGGGGATCGCTCCCTCCCTCTCTCCCCCCGTCCCCGCGACCTGAAGGAGGTGTGCAGAACGTTCCCCGCCTGAGGCCCTCCGACGAGCAGCGTACGGCTGCCTTGCTTGAGAGAATTCGTCTTAGAGAAACCGCAAGAGGCAGGTAGGAGGCGCGGTCAGGATGCAAGCGCCTGGAACGCCCATGCCGAGGCTCTTCGAGCGGGGCTGGTCATCGAAATGGGTTGGGGATGAACCGACGGTGACCGAAGAGGCACGGCTGCAAAGGTATAACGTTGGGAAATCGACCGGCCTTGCTCTACGCGGGTTGGCTGTGACCCTGTGCACGCACACTTGAGCAGAAACCGACCGTCCCGGCATTCCTATAGGCCTACCACGACATGTTCTCATGAGACAGTCTCAGCCAAACATGTTCTAAGAACAGTTCGTGGAGACCAAACAAACCTCTTAGAACATATTTTAGTGGACCTAGAGGAAAGCCAGGCCGCTTCGCCACCGCTCCACACAGGCCTCTGGTGACGCGAGCGGGCGAGGACGGGAGGGGAGTGGGCGTGGCTGGGCGGGAGGAAGAGGTCGCTCTCGGCGAGCGGAGGCGGGATAGCTCCGTCCCTCCCCCCCCATCTGCTGCACTGCGGTCCCCTGCCCTCCTCCCGCCCCCCTCCCCTCCCCCCCCAACGTAACGTCAAGGGGGGGGGGACTGGCTCCATGGGGGGCGGGGGATCTCTGAGATCCGGCGGCCCTGGAGGATGTCTCGGGCGCCGTGGCCTTCTCGGAGCATTCTGGAACGAGCGCTGTGAGAGCCTTCTGGAACGCTCTGAAACGAATCTATCCTCGTCCTAGCCCCGTCCGAAATTAGACAAACGCGCTCCACTACGCACAAAATAGCTACTCGCAAATTGCCTGGATCCGGCATTTACGATCCATTACATCGAAGCCAGCACAGGTGTTTTCTGGACGTTTGCGAGCAGGCACTTGCGAGAAGCAGAGTAGCAGAATGCGTTCGGTGAGAAGTCCCCTTCGAACGTTGTCCCTGACCCTGACCCTGCCCCCACTCGGTGGCTCAACGATGGCGTCCTGAGGGACGGGGGCCTGAGGACGAGGCGCCTCAAACTACGTAAATTCCCCCTTGGATCCCTTCCTATTCTTAGGACAACATCCCTCAGGACCCCGTCTTTGAACCACCGACCCACGGCCAGAGCGGACACGGAGAGCAGCGCCAGCGGCAGCCAGAGCGAAGCTGCGGACAGGGCAAGACCGGACACCCCGGGCCCGAGGCCTCTCCGTTGGAGATGGCGTCGCGATCCTCGCGCGGCACGCCGCCAAGACGCGACGTCGGCGGTTGACGGATCGTCGTCGGCATCTTTGTCAGCCCCCTCCTTGTCTGGTCAGGTCCTAATCAACATCCTCCTCAACCTCTTGCTTCTGCGTCGCCTTCTCCTCCTTCGGCTTCCCCTCCTTGCCATTATTTATCCTTGCGCTCGTCCGCCGGGTGACCGAGTTGGCATCGCCGCCCTCTTCCTGCTCCTCCTCCTCCCCGTCCTCCTGCTCTCCTCCGGCGGCTCATACTCTCGGCCCTCGTTCTCCTCAGTCCACTCAGACCATCCCTCCATCCTGCTGCTCATTCTCCTGGTACGTTTCCTTCATCTTCCTCCTCCTCTACCCTCCGGTTCTGTTCAGCAGCTCAATCAACAAGCCTTCTGGCGAAACATCACACGACGGAGCCTCATCTAGGGCAGCGGCCTCTGCGCCGAGCACTGCGCATGGCGTGCTTATACAACTATCGCGCCATCCCTCCTCATCCTGGTAATCCCCCCCTCCCTCGACTCAAACCCTCGAGCAGAGGACAGGCTGAATCCCTCATCCTGCTCATCCGCCCTCCCTCGATTCACACCCTCCAGCAGAGGACAGGCAGGATCGGATCGACTGCCACCGACTTGGACGGCCAGGAGGACAGAGGCGAGTGCCGTAGCGCCGAGGGGCGACGATCGGACGAAGAGGAAGGGGAAGCGGACGAATGTGTGGGTGGGGTGGGGGGGGGGGCGCCGAGGGTGAAATCCATGGAGACCGTTTTTGTTCTCCTGGCGATTACGGGCGTGACCGGGCGGGGGGGGAGGGGGGGGAGGTGGCCAGGCACGCCACGACTCGAACCTGCGCCGTGATGGACTAGGAATTGCTCATTCCCACACGGCGCGGGAGCGAATCTTGACATGACGGGCGGAGACGAGCCAGATCCACGGATCGGGGGAGGCTCCCCCCGAAAACTCGAGACCCACGACGCCGATGTGTTGGCGGCGCGCGCAAGGGAGTAGGGGGAAGGGGGACAGTTTCTTAGAAGGAGGCTGCTTCTGATCAGGCGCGGGCCTGGCATCCACAGATACGGCCCGCGCCGTCTGAAAAGCAACGGGGTGCTTCTGAACAGCCTTCCCCTCTCCCCCCAACCCCCTGTGCGCGTGGGTGGAATGTGACCGCGAAGCGCTCTGATCCAGCACGGGACGGGGGCCCGTCGCCAGCCCACGCGCCCCAAGCCATGTTTGAGCCTCTGGGCGGCGGCGCGCACAACGGGGGGTTGGCCAGAGGCAGGCGACCTTCGAAGAACGCGGGGAAGCTTGCACTTAAAAGAGCCCAAGGGCAGGGCACACAAACAAACACACACGCACAAACCCAAGGGCTCCCCAAAATTTCCCCGATCAGCGTTTTCACTGTAAAGGTGCTGGCGGATATTGGGAACTTTGGCGGAAATTCGCCGCGATTTCGGTAGGCGGCCGGGTTCCCGGGTTTTGGGTTCTGGGTTCCCGTTTCTGGTTTGCGGATTGATCTCACTGTGCGGTTGAGTCCCAGGTTCCGGGTTCCTGGGGCCAGAATTCGCAATGTGTATATATATACACATACATACATACATATGCGTATATGTGTATAAGTAAAAATGCGCAACAATAGAAAGCGAGAGGGATGGATATGGTGTGGGTAAATATGTGTATGCTGGTGTGTGCGAGCGTGTGCTCACGACATGTACATACACACATGCTATGTTTGATACACGGAACTACAGGACATATAATGCATACCAGGTGTACGACCGTCGTACATGTGTATATATATATATATATATATGCATATCGTTATATATTTATGTATACATATATATATTGTATGTACTAGAACCACGCGCGCGCTACGCGCGCGCTTTAGTTCTAGTCAAAAATGAGCTACGGGTGCCAGTGTAAACCCCGCTGTGGCCACAAAAACGATTTCCAGCGTTCTCCGACCCATGCCATCGACGCAACCAAAAAATCGCGTAGTCAGAACGCGGGGCGCCACGTTCCCGAATATCTCACAATCTCGCTACCGCCTTTGTTTGGTTTGTCGAACTGCGCGCTTGTTTTTCTACAGTTTCACTTCCAGTGTGCCCTGTCGTGACACTCATATATTCTGCACATCTGTTCGGGTTCCCCATGCCCGATCACGCAGGCACCCGACGGCTCCTGATGTTGGGGTGTCTCGGGGCCTCGTTGCGCGCGCGTGGGAGCGCGTTGATTGTTATTTGCCTATGTGCTCCAAGCTTCTCGTTTTCACAGGTCGTTCAGCTGTCGGGTATCTGCACAGGGCGCGCGCAGATGTCCCAGTCATCCGTGCCCTTCTCTGCATCCAAGTGTGCTGGGCACCAAACCTCATGCTGGCGATGATCGCGCCCGTGGGATCTGAAGGTTCGGACTCACGGGGGATGCTCAATGATTTGTCTGGCAAGTCCTATGAATGGGGCTGCTTGGAGCTCAGACGGGGCGTCTGGCGGTACCTTCTTGGCGCTCTGGCGAAGCCTTTTCAGGAGGTGCAGGAGGGGCACGACACCTGATACGTTATATGATCTAATCACACCCCGCTCGCTCGGGCGGGTCCGACCCGTAAGGGTGGAAGGAGCAAGAATCGCGTACCATAGTATGGTATAGGGATACCCTGCTCTCTCTCTCTCTCTCTGGCGGGGGGGCCTTGGCGCTTTGGCGGGGCTTGCCCAGGAGGGGAGGGAGGAGCACTAAACCTCAGGAGCATTATGGTATGGCCACACCCCGTGCGCTCTGACGGGGCTACCTCGGGTGCGGTGGGAGGGGCAAAACAGAACAGGGAGTGTAATTATATGGGATAGCAACACCCTTCTCGCTCTGCCGGGGCCGCCCTTGAGGGGTGGGAGGGGCAGAGCAAATTGTGAAATGATAGGGTATAGCGATGCCCTGCTCGCTCTGGCGGGGCCTGTCTGGCGCTCTGGCAGGGCCGTCCCAGGAGAGGGGGGAGGAGCACGAAAGCTGAGGGGTGAGGGAGGAAGAGGATAGAGGAGGGAATGGAGGCCAGGGGAGGGGGCGGGAAGGAAGGAGGGACGGAGGGGGAAGCCTGGGCCATCTGGGCCGTCTTGGAGCGCCTTGGGGCCACCCGCTCCCGCTCTGGGGCACATCTTGTGCCTCTCCTGGGATTCTCTTGGGCAGTCTTTGGCTGCTCTTGGGCAGTCTTCAGGCTCTCCGGGGCCGTCTTGACGCTCTTTTTGGAGCCTCTTCGGCGGTTTTGGGGCGAGCTTCGAGGGCCGTCTGAGGCTCCTCCCGGGCAATTTCGGACTCCCTGGGGCCGTCTTGGGGCTCTGTTGGGGGCCTCTTCGGCGGTCTTGGGGCGGTCTTGGGGGCGTCGTCGGCCGTCTTGGAGCGTCGGAAGGTCGAAAATGCGAGGAACCGACCAACATCGAAAAGACCAATGGAAATCAAGGGTTTGGGCTCTCTCTGGAGGCCTCTCGGAACTCTCTTGAAGCCTCTTGGAGGCCTCTTGGGCTGTATATTTGCGGTATGGAGCCCATCTTGGGCCACGTTGGGGCTATCTGGACTACCTTGGAGGTGCTTGTCGAAGTCCCCCTGGGGCTTCTGGGAGCGTCTTGGAGCTCTCTGGGGCAGTCTGGGGGCTCCACGGCCCCTTCTGGGTGCTCTGGGAGCGGTCTCGGAGGCCCCGGTCCTCCCATGCGCGCTCGAGGCCCGGGCCCTTGGCGCCCGGGCCTCGTGCGCGGGGATGTGTGTATGCTTGTATGTAGACATATTTGTCGATATGTATATATATATATACATATGTCATCTATATATATATACATACACATATCGTTATATCTATATCTATGTTTATATATATATATATATATCTATATATATATCTATCTATATATCTATCTATATATCTATATATCTATCTATATATCTATATATCTATCTATCTATCTATCTATAAATCAGTATATATATGTGTCTCTATATATATATGTACATCTATATATATATAGCTTTATGTATCTTTATATATATATATCTATATATATCGATCGATCTATAACTATAAATAAATATATATATATATATATATATATATATATATATCTGTATACACATATATATATATGTATATGTCTATGTGTATATCTATGTATACATAATTACGTGCATAAATATATATTTTTGTGTATATAAATGTCTATGAAAACACATGTGTGTATGTGAACCAACCCTGATTGGGACAGCTCTCTGGTGTAATTCAACATTTTCCGGGGTTTCGTATTCCTCTCCGTTTCCCACATGTTCCACTACCTTCCTGGGAATCGGCGCTTACGCGTGCCTGTGCCCAATTCGTTTCTCAAAGAGGGCCCCTGCCGTCTGAGAGGCGAGCCGCCCTCTCAGGAGGCTGCCCCCTCGCGCCCCCCACTTGAGCGCGCTGCCACATCCTCGAAAGAGAACGACGACGCCACTTCTGGGGTCGACCGAACGCGGGAGCTGGCAGAGAAGGCCCTCTTCTGCAACTCGAGGGAAACTCCGATGTCATCTTGCTGGCTCCTGCGACTCGACGCTGGCCGGTGCTAGTCGACGCTAATGGACTCGAATCGACGCTACAGTGAAAATGTATAGAGGGACGCGTGATAAGGACGCAAGACCCTTGGAGGCCGAAGTTGGGTTTTTAGGGCGGCGGGCGACCAGTGATAATGGCAAGGACGAGCCTCAGAGGCAAGGACGCAAGGGTACCCTAGATGAAGGCGCGCGTCCTTACTAGGCGCGTTGACTGTAATTCGGGGCGCTCTCATCCATGACCAGACGCTAACGTACGCTGACGTCCCCGAAGGCGGAACTCCAAGGACATCCAATGCTCCCGTGAATTGCTACCCATAGGTGGTGACATCCGAACCCTGCCCCTACTGATCATCCACTCTCCTGAATCGATGGTAGGCGGGGGTAGGGTTCGGATTTCGCCTCGCGTTCGACGGATTCCGAACCCCACCCCCGCCGCCAATCGAACTGCCTGAATCGTTGATTGGCAAGACCTTAGCCTGGGAGCAACGACGTGGAACGGGTCCTGGACCCTGGGACCTGCCCCAAGACGAAATCTTCCACGGCGAAACTCTCGGGACCCGCCTCCCTCGGGACCCGCTCTCCCCCTGGCGAAGGGTGGGGTCTGGCTTTCGCCGCCGAGCCGGGACGATCACGGCGACGACGACGACGACGAGGACGACGACGACGAGGACGAGGACGAGGACGCGGACAAGGACGAGGACGAGGACGAGGACGAGGACGAGGACGAGGACGAGGACGACGACGAGGACGACGAAGACGAGGACGAGGACGAGGACGAGGACGAGGACGAGGACGACGACGAGGACGAGGACGACGAGGACGAGGACGACGACGAGGACGAGGACGACGACGAGGACGAGGACGAGGACGACGACGAGGACGAGGACGACGACGACGAGGACGAGGACGACGACGAGGACGACGAGGACGACGACGAGGACGAGGACGAGGACGAGGACGAGGACGAGGACGACGACGAGGACGAGGACGACGAGGACGAGGACAGACATGTTTTGGCAGCGACCGCGCGCGGGAGCCCACAGAGGAGGCTCCACGGGAGCTGCCATCAGGGCGCCGGCGGGCGGCCGGGCGCGCGCAGCGGCTGGTGCGCCGCGGCGGCCCGGCCTGGCGCCGCTGGTGACCCACGAGGAGGAGGAGGAGGAGGAGGAGGAGGAGGAGGAGGAGGAGGAGGAGGAGGAGAGGAGGAGGAGGAGGAGGAGGGGGAGGAGGAGGAGGAGGAGGAGGAGGAGAGGAGGAGGAGGAGAAGGAGGAGGAGGGGGAAAAGGAGGAGGGAGGGGGAGGAGGGGGGGGAGGATCAGGTGAGAGGAGGGGAAGAAGAGGGAGGGGGAGGGGAGGGAGGAGGAGGGGGAGGAGGAGGAAGAGCAGCAGCATGACCGTCCCTTCTGGTGGTCCACGGCTGGACGCTCCTCGGACAAACTGGTTTGGTTGCAGGCCTCAGCTGCTGAGTGGGGCAGAGCACGTGGTTTCTCTAGCGCCCTTGTGCTTCTTGACCTTGCCAAAGCATTTGAGCACATCAGGCATAATGTTTTGTTGCAGGCAGCGCTGCGTACGGGCTTCCCAGTGCGTCAGCTCAAGCTGCTGGTCGAGCTTTATCGCTGCCCTCGCGTGCTTGCTCTTGGCGAGGCGACGTCCACGTCAATCTACACTCTGCAAGCTGTGCTGCCAGGGTGTCACTTTGCCACTCTGATGTTGCAGCTGGTGTTGCTGTCGCCTCTAGACGCCGTGCAGGCAGCGTTCCCGCACATGCATCTCGGCAACGTGGTGGACGATTTTGGCCTGCAACGGCTCGGTAGAGAGGAGGATGTTGCTTCAGAGCTTGCTGGCGCCACTCGATTGTTGCATTCGCAGTTGAGAAAGGTTAGCTTGCCCATTGCGTTAAAAAAGAGTCGGGTTGTTGCTTCCAGCGCCAGGCTCCGCGGGCTCCTTGAGGCCCGACTTCGCTCTGTCAGGCTCAAAGGGGTTCGCACTGAGAGGAATCTTGGGATCGATTTTGCCGCTGGCAAGGTTTACAAGCAACTTGTCCGTGCTAGTAGAACAAAAAGCCTGCCGTCACCCGAGCGCGCAAGTTGCTGGCTCTGTCTCTCTTTGTTCGCAAGCGGCAGCTGCGCACGATGATCCGCAGTGCTGCTCTGTCCTCGCACACCTACGGGTGCAAGGTGCTTGGCACCACTGGCACAGATCTCAGACAAGCGCGCATGCTGCAGGCTCGAGTGCAGGCGAACAATCTCGATGGCAAGAGTGTGACGCTGCTGCTCATGCTCAGTGAACGTCGTCAAATTGACCCTGCATACGAGCTGCAGTGTGCCCCTCTGCTGCAGTATGCCACCGCGGTGTGGGAGCTATGGCACCCACGAGCGATGCTGGAGCAAAGGTTGCGAGATGCTGTTGAGAGGTTCACTGATCACGGCAATCCTTGGGCCAGCATCCGTGGCCCTTTTTCTGCGTGTGCTGCTACAGCTTTGCGGCTCGGCATCAGCATGCAAGGTTTTGTGTGGTCGCATCCTCGGCACGGCGAGGTTTCTATATTGCAGTCAGGGCCTCGCACCGTCCGCAAGTGGCTCTATCATGTCATGCTGCAGTGGCTCTGGGAAAAAGTGGCCTCGAGAGAAGGTGTTCCTGAGCTCTCTCTTGGGTGCAATTTTCAGCCTCTGCAGTCCCTCTTAGCCTCTAATGGCCTCAGACACGATGAGAAGGCCTACCTGAGGAGTGTTGTCGCTGGGGGACAGTGGCCCCAGCATCGTCAGTGGCTTGCGCAGTACACCGCCGACCCCCTTTGCCGCTTGTGTCAGCAGGCCCCTGGCACGCTCTTGCATCGTCACGCGAGCTGTGCGGGCCACGATGACATCGCGGCACAGGAGGTCCCACCTGATTTCTTGATCTCGGTTGTCAGGGCGAGCGTTGGCCCTCTTCCTCTCCTCTTCGCTGAGAGGCTCCTCGTCCCCGAGGCTCCCCTTCCTCCTGCGAACCCCCTCCCCGATCGGTGGTTCGGTGGAGGACCTACCGAGATGGCAGGGCACATCTTTCTTGACGCCAGCTGGATGGACCAACATCTGCCGCCAGCGTCTCAGGCCGTAGGCTGGGCCATTGTCAGCGTGCAACCGCAGCATCCGTATAAGGTTAACTCGGTGATGTGCGGTTCCCTCCAATCTGTGTGCCAAGATATTGACTGTGCCGAGCTTTTTGCCCTCAACCGTGCTCTGCAGCATAGTGCTCCTGGCAGTATTTTTTACACCGACTCAGCTTTCGTCTACGATGGAGTTTACCAGCGTGGCAAGGTGTACTGTTGCTCGTCGCGCGCAGCCTGGTCCGAGCAATGGGTCCAGGTTTGGCGCCGCATCGACGACTGGGGCGGCATCGAGTGCATCGACGTGCGCAAAGTCAAAGGTCACTGCACCGAAGCTCGCATCCAGTCTGGACTCTCTACGCGCTTTGAAAAGGAGGGCAACGCGCATGCTGACGAATGGGCTCAGTGGATGGCCTCGAGAGCCCGCATTGACCCTGAGCTCCGCAAGGTTCGCAAAACTAAGGCCCTCGTACTCTCTCAATGGGCGTCCTGGGTTGCGCGTATCGGGCCTCGCATGTGCGACGTTGATTGTGAGCATGTCTCTCGGCGGCAGCGCAAGGCTCGTGGCCCTGGCGAAGTGGACCGCCCTGTGCCGAGGCTGGTGGTGGAGCCCCCGCCGCCAGTCACGCCGCGCAGTCTGTCGAGAGCAGACCTTGCCTCTGTACGGGTGCAGCTTGCGGATGAGAGACCGCATGTCATGCACCCCTTCGCCGTCATCGGGGACGGGGGGCGGAGGTTGTGGTGTACTGTGTGCGTTGTGTGCGGGCTGGGAGGGGTCAAGATCTCTGCGAACTTGTCACAGGGCTGTCGAGGCCCCCCTGCTCCAGGCACGTGGGGCGCTCGTGTTCTCTCGGGCCTCACGCGTGCGCCTGCACGCTTTCAGGTCAATCGTGTGTGGCGGTACCTCGAGGATCCGCTGCGCACTGCTTCCTTGATCCGTGCAGGAGTGGTGCAACCGCTCTAGTGCCGTGCCGCGCCATGCCCCGCGCGGCTTTCATATCCGCCAGCCTGCTGTGTGCTGGCCTCGCCTTTGATTTCTGGGCACTGTTCGGGAGGCGCCACCCGCCTCTGGCTGTGGCCATGCGGTGGCGTAAGTGGCAGGTGGCGCGGACAACCTTGTTCGCGTTCAGGCTGAGTCCAGGAGGGGGAGGAAGAGGAGGAGAAGGAGGAGGACGAGGGGTCGGAGGGGGGAGGAGGGGAAGGAGGGGAGGAGCCCCGGCGGAGCCTCACACGCCGGGGTCCACCACGCGTTGCAGGGCCGCCCGCCCGCCGCCCCCGAGCGGGCCGGCCCCCGCCCGCGGCGCGGGCGAGGGCGCTGCTCTCCCGCCCCTTGCAAAAGGCCTCCCCAATGAGGGTCCCAAGGGATGGGGCCGGCGCTTAGTGGGCCCTGGAAACGACAGGGCCGTTCTTTTACTGGTTCCGTTTTCCCGTTTTTGTTACCGGTTCCAACGCCGTTTTTTCACCGGTTCCGTCGCCGTTTTTTGACCGGTTCCGGCTCCGGTTCCAATCCTGGGGCCGTTTTTGTTGCCGTTTCCGGTCGCCGTTTTTGTTGCCGTTTCCATTTTCAATTGATTTTTTTGGTGGAAACGGTGACAAAACGGCCCTGCCGTTTCCGGGGCCCACAAAGGGCCGGCGGATCGTTTGCGCTCTGGCCGGTGCCTCGGCGGTGGAAGGTTGGGCTCCACACGAGCGATGCAGATGGACGGGTCTCACGTGCGATGGCACGCAGGGGCCCTGCCCCGCCGCTGGCGCGGGCCGCCAGCGCGGCACAGTCCCCTCGGCGGTGGACAAACCTCCCTCCAGTAATTAAACCTCCCCTCAGTGAAAACGGCCTTGGGCCGAAACCGACGGACCTGAACCCGCAAGAACGACGGCCGTGACGCCCCCTCGCGAACCGAAAGCGGCCCATTCGCGAATCGGCGTGTCAGGGCGGGAGGTCTATCGACCCTCCGACCTCTTGGCAGCGAAGGCGCCTACGTGCGGCCATGCGCCGGCAGCTCAAAGAGAGGGGGGGGCGTGCGCGCGAGAGGGCAGGCCCTCTCGGCAGGCGGCGGGGCTTCCCAGCAGCACTCGCTCGCGCCCTCGGAGGGGCCGCCGCGGGCCGCGAGGGAAGGCGTTGGCAGGCGCCTTCACGGGCGGCGCGAGGCACTCTGGAAAGGCCCGCCGCCTCCTGAGACGGCCTGGCCGATCTCGCTTCCTCCCTGGGCTCGCCGCCGAGATGGGGTCGGAGGATCGCGCCCAAACGCCGATGCATCGGCGATGCATGGGCGAGGAAGCGCGATCCGCCGACCCCGTCTGAGCGACGAACAGGAAGGAGTCCCACGCGAGAGGACGTGGTGACCCTACCCCGCGGCTTACTCAGGCCGCCAGCGCGGCACGCCACAGTGGAGACGAGGGCGTTTACGTACGGCCGTACGCGGGCACCTTCCGCGCCAAGTTCCGTGCAGACGACCCGAAATTCTTCGGTCGCTCACATTTCGATGGCAACTCGTGGTAACCTCCCATGCCATCTTCATGGCCCGTGCGAAGCGACGCTAATCGTCGACTGTCGACTCACATCGACGCGAATCGACGCTAAATCCACGCTGATCGCCGCTAAATCGGCGCACGCAAATTGCTGTAGACGGGGTGAAGAGGACATACCAAGGCCCTGATGCCGTGCTACCGAATCACATCGAGCCGCATCGGCGATGCATCAGCGATGCGGCAAACGATCCGCCGACCCCATCCGCCTGGATCCCATTGGGGAGGCCCGCGCCTCGTCCGCGACGGTGGCGGCGGCGGCGCCGCCGAACGGGGAGCCGCGCCCAGGCTGGAGCGCGACGCCCTTTTCATCTCGACGCCCCGCAAAGGGCCGGCCCGAGCTGGGTCGATTCGCAGAATCAGACCGGATCGGAAGCAGGCGGGATCGCGACTCGTCCCGAACTGAATCGAAATCGGATCGCCCGCCCCGGGCTCCCTGGCCCTGGCCGGTGCCGGTGAATCGAATCAGCTGGGATCGAATCGGAATCGCGGCCCGACCAAGCGAATCGAAACGCACCGGAACGGATAGCATGCGGCCCTGAACCGGTAACCGAGCGAGACCTCCTCATCATTCGAGGCAGCAAAGGTTCCACAAAACAGCGAGAGGCCGCAGCTCTATGGAGGACCGCGGGAACTCTGCAACCTCAGCAATGCGCCCGCGAGACCCCGAGAGGCCCCGAGGGGGACCAGGATGTCAGTTGCAGCTCGCCTCCCCAGCGACCTCCGCAGTCTCCTGTACTGGCTGCGCCCTCTGCGTGAACGTTCAATCTATAAACCCCCTGGTGACTGGCGTCCGACCAGCCTTTGTGACCCAAACGTCATCTGCTCGGGCAAACACGAACGGAAAGACAATCACACCGACCACACCTCTCACCAGGCTGTCCACATACGTTGTTCCTCCCTGTCTGGCCACTAGACCGACAGGGGGCCTGAGACTTCCTCACAATAGGTGGTCCTGGAACAGCGGCTACAAAGATGGGGGGGCGGAAACGGCGCTCGCCCTGGCGCCGCGCACATTCGTCTCAAACGTTTGCACCGGCTGCAAAGTCAGAGGGCAACTGTGATCTGGAATGGGGCATCGGTCCTCGCGACGAGCGAAGTCGTGCTCACAACCTGCAACGCGTACAATCATGGAGGGCAACTTCTTGTTCAACAATAGGTCTGGCCCTTTAGCGCTATGCACAATTTCTTCCGCGCACGTA
>CAUYUJ010019948.1:1264393-1327088 GCA_963575745.1 Prorocentrum cordatum | reverse complement strand
TCCCCCTCCTCCTCCTCCTCCTCCTCCTCCTCCTCCTCCTCCTCCTCCTCCTCCCCCCCCAACCCCGACGGCCAGCGAAGCACGAGCGGGTGCGGCCGCTGCACGGGCGGAGGGCGGAGTCGCGGGCCAGACTTCCAAAGGGGGGCCCGGAGGCACAGAAGCAGATGCGCACGCCTCCCGGGATTCCTTGGGGATCCCAAAACCGTGCGGTGACAGACCGTGCGGTGACCTCGGAACCCCAAGAGACCTCACCGTACGGTCCGTCACCGCACGGTCTTGGGACCCTGGAGGCCCCTGTCGACCGAGACATCTTCAGAGAAGGACCCGAGTCCCAAAACCGTGCGGTGACCCCGAATCCCCACCGACTCACCACACGGTGTGGTCACCACCCCGCTGGGGGGGCCCCGAATTCCCGGTCACCACCTCGCCATCGCTCGGCCGTCCATCATTCCCTATGCTTTTTTTCGGTTTCGTGCGTGGCTGTTTCGCCAAATGATCGAGGATGCTCCTCGATGACCCTCGCCGAAGAACAACATGCACACGTCCGAGCGATGCCAAGCCACAGGTTTCCATGCTTCCGGGGTGTTCGACTTCCCCCCCCCACACACACATTCACTTCCCGTATTTTCCCGCAGTCTCCTGGGAGTCGACGATGCATTGTGTCTGTCTTGTCCCCCTCCTGAAAACTCTGGCTCCGTCTCAAGGCTTCCTACATGAAGCAGCCATCTGCCAAGCGTTGCGCATCGTTGTCACGGATGGATGGGGCGGCTCCCTTTCAAAACGGGGCTCTCCCTGAACACTTCGTTGAATGTGCTGCTCCTGCCTTTTCGCATTCCGTGACGCTCATGAGCAGCGTGCAGGGAACATAAGGATTTTCCTCGATGGTCCTCGCTCCCAAACAAGTCACACGTCCGAGGAATGCCAAGGGCTTGTAGCATTGTTGATGCAGTCTGGGTTGCCTCTGGTCCTCTTCCACTTCTCAATTACATCTGCTCAAATCCCCTGCGCTCCACATCAGGTGTGCCATAGGTTGCCATATGCGCCCTCAAATACCCGAACTAGTTGAAAACCTGGCCCGGAACCCTCGAAGGAAAATCGCTTGGTACAACCTCGAGCAAGTTCTTCACAACACCCAGATGAACATTCACTTGGGGTCTCGACACGTTCTTTCGATTATCCTTTCTATCAACCTCCGCACTCTGCCAGCACAGCACTTACTGGACGTAGCCCTTGCCAGAATGGACGTAGTCACTTGGTTTGGGAATGTGTGCAGCTGATTTCCCTATGCACATGAAGACAGAAAAGCCACGAAGACGAGGAGGAAGCATTGGAATGCCCTTCCAAAGCAACAACATCCAAGGCGGAATCAAACAGGCGATCCTGTCGTAGAACACCGGTGCTCCTCTCTCAGGCATCCTCCTCTTGTAGGGGTGCCAGCAGGAGTCAAGCCTGTCGCACAGCATGAAGAGCGACTCCTGGAGTAAAAGGAAAGAGAAGGCGGGAGGAAGCAAGCGCTTTCCCTTTGGAACTGCAGGCTCGCAACTAAGAGCTTGCCAGGATCCTCCACAGTCGGCCAGATCGGGGAGCGCATGATCTTGCGAGTGGTTGGTTCATGGCCCCGAGCACTCCACCAGCGCCCCTCGTCGTACACAGAACAGCGAAATCTGTAGGACCGTCTAAAAAATCCAGCGTGGACCTCAAACAACAATGAGGTATTGCCACTGTGCAGGTGAAAGCTATGGTGTGCAAGCTATGTTGTCCAAGCTATGTGGTGTAGCCTATGCTGTGTGGGCCACGTGGTGCAAGCTATCTGGTGTGAGCTATGTGGTGTGAGCGATGTGGTGTGAGCTATGCGGTGCGAACTGGAGGTGACAACTATGGGTTCTGAGCTATGTGATGTACACCTTACGGGCAATCAACGTGGGCGATCCTCGGCATGACCTCACAGGCGACACCGGGCGGCAATGTGGCGAATCCTCGGCATTCCCCTCCACAGGCGGCAAAGGGCGGCAACGACACGGCACCGAAGCGGCAACGGGCGGCAACGTGGCGAATCCTCGGCATTCCACCACAAGCGGCAACGGGCGGCAACGTGGTGAATTCGTGGCAGTCCCCCCCCCCAAAGACGGCAAGTGGGGGAAATCTTCGGCATACCACCGCAAGCGGCAACGGGCGGCAACGTGACGAGTTATCAGCACACCCACAGACCGCACGAGGCTGAACCGACGCGGCAACGCGGCGGCAACGGACGGCAACATGCCGAGCCCTTGCCATGCGCGCAAAACGCACGAGGCGGCCAGGAGGCATCACAGGGGCGGCGACGGGCGACAACGCGGCGCATCCTCGGCGTTCCCCCTCGCGGGCGGCAGCGGGCGGCCACGTGGCGACTCCTCGGCAGACCCCACAGGCGGGAACGGGCGGCAATGAGCGTCAACGGGCGGCAACGTGGCGAATCCTGGGCATACCCCCGCAAGCGGCAACGGGCGGCAACGCGGCGAATCCTCGGCATACCCCTGCACGTGGCGAAACCGTGGCACAACCAGCAAACCCTTTAGTGAGTACAACCCTCGACGTGCAAGCACTGCGTTGGGAGCAACGCGAAGGACTAATCACACAACGCACGCAGATGCAACGACGCATCAGCGAAGCGGCAACGGGCGGCAACGCAGCGAATCCTCGGCATACCCTGAAAGCGCACGGAACGGCAAGGACGCAGCAACGGGCGGCAACGTGTCAGATTCTCGAAATGCCCCGCGGCAACGTAGCGAATCCTCGGCATACCCTCAAAGCGCACGAAACGGCAAGGACGCAGCAACGGGCGGCTACGTGTCAGATTCTCGTTAGATGCTCATTCTGGGGACCTTCCTGGAGCCACTCGCTCCACTCGTGCGTCGAACCTGAGTCGAACTTGAGTCGAACTTGAGTCGTACCTGAGCCGAACAGATCCATTACGTGGGCCCGAGGAGGTTCCCCAAAACGAGCATCGAATTCTCGGAATGCCCCCCCACAGGCGACGTCCAGGCAGCCACGACGCGGCAACGGGTAGCAACGTGGGGAAACCTCAACATACCCCCACAAGCGGTAACGGGCAGCAACGGGCGGCACCGTGGCACCCAGCCGATTAACTTCGCCTAACGATGCTGTAAGAACCCCTAGGTGCAAGCACTCTCTGGGGAATCCGTTCGGGGGGGGGGGCAAAGAACCACTGTCGATACCGGCAGTACTGGCGCTGAGTCTTGAGCCCCCCCACGAGCCGCAGTCTGCGGCTCGAGGGGGGGCTCAAGACTCAGCGCAGCCCCTTCGTGGCAGTGCGTGGCGTGGGGTCTCCCTTTCTCCCTTCTCCGAACACGCTCCTCCTCCTCCTCCCCCCCTTCATTACCACTCCCTCCTCCCCGCACCCCTGCCTCCGACCCACTCCCCGCTGCCCCTCCTTTCCTGATCGGGTCCTCCCCTTACTCCTCCCCCTTACTCCTCCTCGTCCTCCTCCTCCTCCTCCTACTCCTCCTCCTCCTACTCCTCCTCCGCCTCCAACTCCTGCAACTCCTCCTCCTCCTCCGGCTCCTCCGGCTCCTCCTCCTCCTCCTCCTCCTCCTCCGGCTCCTCCGGCTCCTCCTCCTCATCCTACTCCTCCTCCTCCTACTCCTCCTCTTACTCTTCCTCATCTTGTTGCCCGCGGTGTCCCCTGGCCCCAAAGCCCGGAAAATGACGGCCGCGGCGCCCTCTCGAGAACCGAAATCGGAAAATTCACTAATCGACGTGTCAGGGTGGGGTACTGTCCACCCCCGTTAAATGACGCCTGACTCGCTCTTCCGAAGCCAGAATCTTCTTGCAGATTACACCATAATCGCGCTCCCGAAACCAAACTCCCTCGTAAATTACGCTTGGCTTGCGCTTCTGGAATCAGAATCCATCGTACATCGCGCCGGACTCGCG
Source organism: Prorocentrum cordatum (assembly GCA_963575745.1). Classification (NCBI taxonomy): domain Eukaryota; class Dinophyceae; order Prorocentrales; family Prorocentraceae; genus Prorocentrum; species Prorocentrum cordatum. The sequence continues at coordinate 1,323,155 of CAUYUJ010019948.1, read as the reverse complement.
CTCCCAAAACTAAACACCCGAATTCATTACACCAAATTCGCGCTACCGAGGCCCGAATCCTTCCTAACATATTCCAGAGTCGCACTCCCGAGGCCAGAATCCTGTATGCAAATTTCGCCAGCTTCGCGCTCCCGAGGCCAGATGCTCTCGTAAATGACGCAAGCTTCGCGCTCTGAGTAGGAAACACAACCTTCAACAACAACTCAACTACCTCAATGTGCTTGCAGAATGCCGATCGTCCTCGCATGATTGCTCAGAAGTTTGAAAACAGTGTCGACACGTCCAGGCATAGCTCTCACACGCCCCATTATAATATATATATATAGAGAGAGAGAGAGAGAGAGAGAGAGAGAGAGAGAGAGAGAGAGGAAGCTGGCGGCAGAGAGCGAAGCCATGACGTATTCTTACCCCCCAAGCCCCCTACCAGCCAGAGCCACGACCCATCCACGGACCAAAGGTGGTGGACCCCTTCTGGGGCTCAACAAAAAATACAAGCACCTAAGGAAATCAATGATTTGGGCTTCCTGGGCTTTTTGAAAGCAGGAGGGGGTCTCGAAACGGCTCTGGAGGATCTGAGGTGGCCCAAGATGGCTCCAAGACAGCCCAAGATGCCCCAGACATGGCCAAAGAGGCCCCAAGACAGCCCAAGAGGCCCTGAAGACAGCCCAAGACGTCTGCAGGAGGATCCCATAGAGGGCCTCTAGAGGCATTAAACATTGATGAGTACAATTCTCGACTTCTGAGGCTTCAGACAACAAGATCGTCCCAGAGGCCTGTAAGATACCCCAAGAGGGCCCAATGAACCCCCAAAGGTTACCAAAATTTCGAGGCGAATCCAGCCGTGGCGACGAGGGTCTCCCATGCAACCGAAAAAACCGAAAAAGAAGGAAGGGTAGCCGTATCGGTACGGACCTTGTCCTCCTGACCCCGAGCCTCCCCGAGATGATCCCCCCAGCAACTTGGCGTGAAGGCAACGGTTCCTGGAGCACGCCATGACCTCTCCCGGGGCGCCTTCTGATTAGGATTTCGAGGGGCATCCCGCCGCAGCGGCCAGGGCTCCAGGCCCCCCCCCGCGAGGGAGGGCCCCTGGCAGCCGGTGGCCTTCGGGCCACAGCTCGGGCCTCATGGAGGCCGCCCGGGACGATCCACGTACCCCGGGAACGCCCTCGGCGAGGCGCAGCCGCTGGAAAGCACCCCGAGGCTGGAAAAGCGCTAGGAACCAACGAACACGCCCGAAAAGTTCGAAGCGGCCCTCGAACCGAGGTTCTGCAAAGAGCCTCCCCGAGACAGCCCCCCCCGGCAGCCGAGGAGCGCGAGCGGACGCACTCCGAGCGGCGCACTCCTTCCTTATCCGAAGTGTTCCCTATTTCAGCGTCTTGACTTTGTCGCTGCCTCCTGGACCTCTCCAGGGACGCACTCTGACCAGGAGGTCGAGGAGCATTCAGCTGTGGCACCAAGCGCCGGCATCACGCTGTGTTCCTCGCCTGAGGGCCTCTCCGCGAGAGAGGCAGGAGAGCCGAATCGAGAAGTCGGAGGAGCGATCGAAAAGAACCAGATCGGCGAAAATCGGCAGTAGGCTTCCATCGAGAACAATCGGAGCCCGAATCGGAACCTGAGGCCGAATCGAACCGGAATTTAAGTAGGGACCGACCGTCCCTGCAATCCTATACGTCTACCACGGCATGTTCTTAGAACCCAAATATGTTCTGAGAACAAAAGCAATGGTCTTAGAACGTAAACCCGATGTGCTTAATCAAGCCAATATCCGCCAGACACGTTGTAAGAACATGTCGAGCAGATCACAGCAATTCTTGGAACATTGTTGGCGGGCCTGTAGGAAAGCCAGGACGCTTCGCCACTGCTCGAGGAATTGCGGAGGCCAGCGAAGACGAACCGAACCGAATCGGAGGAGTCGACGTGCGCACGAGAGAGGCCCCACGGCAGCCGGTGGGCACGAGCGGGTGCACGCCAAAAAGGCGGAGGCGCGGCGGGCGCCGCGGAGCGGGGTGGGCCCGCGGGCGGCCGCGAGGCTCCTTGAAGGGGTAGACCACGCTCTTGAACGCCGCCCAGGCTCCTCGAGAGGGTCGTTTTTGTTGACGCTTCGCGGAGCACCGCGTGCGTGGGAACGCGGTAAAAAGGGAGGAAGGGAGAGAGAGACCCACTTCCCGCTGGGGACCCCCCCCGCCACCTCGGCCCTAGAGGGGGCGGAGAGGGGCGCCCCCAAAGGCGGGGAAGGTGGCGGGCTTCGCGCCCTGTGGGAAGCCATGGCTGCTGTTATGTTGCATCCTCGGAGGACCTTGTCTGTCCCGTCGCTGTCCTATCCGCGTCGAATCCGTGTCGAATCCATGTCGGACTCGTCGGACTCCGTGTCGAATCCGTGTCGAATCCGCGTCGAATCCAGGCCAAGTCCGCGTCGAGTCCGCATCAAGCATGCGTCGGACACCAGAAAAGACACCAACTTTGGGGACAGGCGAGGTCCCCCGAAGATGCAACGTACCTGCTGCCTCCGCGGCGGCGAGCTTCGAGGCTCGAGGCGCCAGGATGTCGGGCGATGTCGCTTGTGCTCGCCGGCCTGCCAGCCTCGGGCTGCTCTCCTGCAGCTGCGCCTCGCCGAGGGCGCTCTCTTGGGTGACCCACAAGGGGGCCCAGCTGGAAGGGGGTGGTGCAAGAAATTTGGGGCAATTGTTTTGCAAATGTCTTGCGCCGGAGACTTGTATTGCATCATGTTGCAAGTCATGTGTAGCACGGAAAGTACAGCAATCCATCTGCGCCCCGGAAGGTATTACACGCCTCAAGTGTACTGCAGCCCCACCAATGACTTGCACCAAATCTACTGCGCCACCCCCTTGACGCTGGACTCCCTTTTGGGTCAACCCGAGCTCTGGGGGTGCCGAGTCGGTCCCGAACGGCCGCTGGAAGGTCGAGTTGTGACCCAAGAGAGGTAGCCCGAAGAGAAGCCCAAGAGAAGTAACTCGAACGAACCTTCCGAGCCTTCCGTCCCGAGATGACCCCCCACACCGCCAGCGAAACCCAAAAAACTTCCCAGAACCCCGGAAACGCGCCGAAGACGCCATCAAGAGGCCCCAAAAAGCTTCACCCGGCGATTTCGTCCTTCTTGTGGGGGTCGGCGGAATGGCGTAAACCTCTTCAATCCGCCCACGACGAGCTTCATTTTCAAATCGTTATGAAGACGCCTCCGAGGCGCATTTTGGCTCCATTTCGGCACCGTCGGTGCCTCTTTGCCCTCCAAAATATAGGCTCCTGCAGGGCCCTCGAAAGCGCCTTTGTGGCCCGTTCCCGCCGTCAAGCTGGCATGCCAAAAAGTATCACAAACACGATGGTATTGTTCACGACTTTCGCTTCCCTGGGGGTGACGCGGACGCTTCTTACAACTGTCCCTCGGGATTGTTTGTGGTATTCTCAATATTTCAAAATTGGACGCCGTTCTTGGGCGCGCTCCGGGGTCCATCTTGGAAGAATCGGGGCCCCACTGGGGCCCCCCAACCGGGCCAAAACGGCCTAGAACAGGCCCCAAGACGACCCAAGTGGGCCCCAAAACGGCCAAAGAGGGCTCCAAGACAGCACAGGAGGGCTCCAAGATCGCCCCAAGACGGCACAAGAGGCCGCCCAAACGGCCCCACTACTGCCCAAGAGGGACCCAGGACGGCCCAAGAGGCCTCAACAGGAGGAGCCCGAACAAACTGTTCGAACCCTCCGTCCCAGACGGCCCCACTGGAGGCCCCAAATACCAATAAACACCAAGAAGCCCCCCCAAAAAAAACAGAAAACACCCCCGACAGGCCCTGAAGAGGCCCCGACGCGATCCCCAAGAGGCCCCGAGAGACTTCAAAGGTGCCCGAATGGTACCACTTGAAACCTACATACTCAAGAAAAGCACCCAAGAGGCATCCCGGAGGCTCGCGGACACAGGCTGGTATGGTTCACGCCTGGTCTACCTGTGTCATCGTCCACGTCATCGTCGTCGTCATCGTCGTCGTCGTCCATCCCTGCGTCACCCCTATTACATTCCTCTCCTTCCTCCTCCTCCGCGTCCTCCTCATCCTCCCCATCATCCTGCTCCTCCTCCTCCTCCTCCTCCTCCTCCTCCTCCTCCTCCTCCTCTTCGAACCCCGCACCCTTAGATCGATGTGCCACTTCAGCCATGAAGCGTCCGACACACCTTCCTAGCACCAGGGGTCCATGCCCAGAGGGTTCCACATGACACTCACGATACCACTTCGATACTACTTGAGTCATACCGATTGCACCAACGCAAACACCATAGAATACCCATATGCCTTCGCGAGGCGTTTCACGCAACCCCGAGCATCGCCCAAGAGGCTTCGGAGCCCACAACCCAGGCACGAAGGCCAATAGATCTCGGGCAACGTGTCAAAAACTATGGCATGTAACAACATGACGACGAACGCCATGCCTGAGTTCACGCCCGAACATAGAGTGAGGTCTAAGACAAACAACGACCCGGATGCCTGCATGCATCGTCAGAACCACGCCCCTCTCCTGGGACCTACAACTCGTGCTGTCCCTACATACGCCTTCGGCCGTTCAACGCCCGCCTGAGCCGCATGGGTCCTTGATGGGCTTCTTTTAAGCATCGTTCGGGCCGTTGTTGGTTGACCTTGGGCAGTGTTCAGGCTATTTCTGGCTGGTCTCCCGGTGTGGATAGTAAACAGGAGCCCACAGAGCCGACGTCCATATCATTGATCCGTCGGTACTGATGACGGGACGACGACCAAACGGCAAAGCTACGATTGATCAGCCACGTGGCATGCCTGAGCCTAACAGGACATGGGTAAGGAACAACATTAAAACGCAGGCAAAAACAACAAACCACACACCCGCGGGGGATCTTGTATGATTGTCTGCATATGTGCAACCCGTGGTGGAGCGGTGTTCGCCTCGTCCCGCGAGAACTGGAGTGGGCGGGCGGTGAACGCGAAGCGTGATAAATAGCGAACACGGGGACCCCGCCTCAACAGCATTGCTCCTCGAGCGAAGTGGGCCCAGCACTCATGGCACAAAGCAAACTGCCAACGGCAACGGTGGTACGGGCTAGCACCCCAGGGGATCCTTCCCAGCAGGCCTTCACCTTGCGTCCAAAGAATGCCAGCCAGTCCATGATCTCTCTGCAGATAGCCGCCAAAGTCCCCGAGGGGGACCGCAGGCTTGGGGGAGCAAAGGGAGGAGGAAGGGGGCAGGCCACGATGAGGATTGATGGAGCACTTCACTCAGATGACGGCGAGCACCAACAAAGGCTTAGCTCCCAGCTGCACGAACGATCCAAGAAGACTCCGAGGGGCCAACCACTAAAACATGATATTGTACAACGACCCCCCATCGGTGTACCAAGGGGGCGCGGCGAGGAGAAGAAGGAGGATGCGAAGCAGGAGATGGATGAGCGGAGGAGGGCGAGGATGAGGAACTCGTTCACGTTTCGGACGATCGCCAGGCGAACACTACGTGGGCGGGTCGCGAGCCGTTCTCGCCCCACTCAAGCCAGCCCATCTGGGCAGCGCGTCTTGTCGCAGACCCTCGCCCGCCCTCTCGACATACACCTTGGGGCATGACGTTCGTTGTACTGCCACAGCATCTTGACACTAGTCCCGCCGCAGATTGACTGTATATCAGCCGCGCTCTCCTGCCGGCTGCGGCTCTACTGGGCTGGACACCCCACCAGCGAAACCTCTCAGCATTGGCTGTTTTCCACCATGGGACTGCAACGCCCGGATCTCATTCGTTAACATCTCGGTGCACACCGGTCCAAATGGTTGTGCGAATGCCAAACCCGCATTCGTGTTTCCGAGATCTCTCGTCGCAACGGGCTTCCTTCTGCACAGAAGGAAATCAAACTTTCGCTCAGCAACCGGCAACTACCTGGCACGGCAGCAAAATCATCCACAGAGTGTGCTCAGATCCAATGTGTCCGACGTGGTGGCCGCGGCTGCACGGCAAACAGCAATCACGTTTGCAGGGGCTGGGCCAGGAATACACTCGCGCTCGCAATCATTGCGAATAAAGGAAAACTAAGCACAAGGAGACAGTGAAGACGTAGCCTAGCTTAACTCCCCGTGGGATCATCAAGATGGGCGATCTGGCCTGATAGGTCTTCTTTAAGAGACCCCTATCCATCATGGCTGGCGCCTCCTGCCTTAGGTCCGCTTCCAAAGGGTTAGGGGTCCTTCGGTTGCTAATCACACGCGCTCTCTGCAACGCGCGAAGACAAACCGCCAATTCACTCTGCTCCCGGTGCATCGGACCGATGCACCTGTACCAATCGACCACCCTGCGCCTGCATGCGCTGCCCCACCGACCAGCAATACCACAACGCAAAACGCCGCTCACGCCAAAGCGGGCACAGCGACCATAGCGGCAGCCGGTCAACCCGTTTCCGAGGCATACGACGCGCCCGGCACCTCGCCGTACCCGAGCGGCTGTCGCGCAGGACGGTACCGTTCTAGCAGGGACCGACCGTCCCGGCCTTCCGAAAGGCTTACCACGAAGTGTTCTTAGAACCCAGAAATGTTCTAAGAACAAAAACAATGTTCTCAGAACATTAACCCGATGCGTTAAACAAGAAAATGCATATAGGCCAGAAGTGTTCTAAGAACATTTCGGGGAAACCGCAAGAGTTTCTTAGAATATTCTTTGGTGGGACTACAGGCGAGCCAAGACGCTTCGCCACTGCTTGAATCGTGATCGCCCTGCCGGGGAAGCCCGGCACCCTGGTGCGCCAGGGCCCGCGCGCTCAGCCACTCACGGTGCGCGCTGGCGCGCTCAGGCCGCGGCAACCCTCCACGGGGCACAGGCTGGCCGCCACCCTGCCTCCGTCCCCACGTGGCTGCACGCCGGGGGGCACAAGGATAGCCCCCCAAACCCACCCTCTGCTCACCCTGCTTCTCTTGGCCCTCGCCCTCCCTCGAGGAAGAGCCAGGGTATGCGCATCGCTCGGAATTGCTGAGGGGGACGCAGGGGGTTAGAGGCGGAGGGCAAGCACACGAATCGAAAGTGCAAGGAGGAGAGGTGAGTGGGCAGGACGTCCACGCTCGTGGTAGACCTACCTTACCGTCGGGGCGTTGACCTAAGGAACCCAAAATAAGGAACGAGGCCCCTTTCTCCAGTAGATACACTTCGACCTCCCATCGAAAACCTAAGAAAAACCTGAGGCAAACTGTGAAACAATCAAGGAACACCAAGCCCCTCCTCAACGAAAAGGGTTCCTTCTTCAGCGCCCCGACTGTATTGCCTGATTGCCCAGTCCAGCACTCCAGTCCACGCTGCATCCACCCACCAATCCGATCCTCTCTGCTCCACCTGCCTTCCTTCCGACTTGGCCCCGAAGGGAATCCGCAGGATCGGAAAGGAACGGGGGGAAGCTTCCTCTTGCGGGTGCGGTGGAAGTTCCAAACCTCGGCCCACTTGACCTAGGTATCACCCTGGAGCCCTCGCCTCGAAATCGATTGGCAACCTGCACCTGAAAAGAGGAGAACGGTGGCGAGCAAAAGAGAGGACGAAGAGGGAGGACGAAGAAGAAAAGGCAAGAATAACATGAGTGCGCTGGAGCGCGTTCTTTCCACGGCTCGCAAATATGACGCCCGTCACCGTGTACGCCCCCCCTCTCCCCTTCCACCACCCACCATGGTGAACGTCCAAATTCGCACCACCGCCGCCCGGGAAAGGCCACGGGGAGCTCATTCCCGGACGGCGCTGGGGCCAATCGTGACGTCGCGGCCCCCCCTGTCCACCCAGAGGAGGAGGAGAGGTTGGACCGTGTCGGGAACCGTTCGGAGCACCTGAGAACCATTTCGGAGGCCTCTTGGGCCCTGCTGGAGGAACTCTTGGACGCCTTCCGGGCCATCTTGGAGCCCGCTGGGCTCAGCTTTGGGGCCCTCTTGGAGCCCTTCATGTGAACGGCCGTCATCGCGAGAGCATAGAAAGACTGGACCCTGACGTCGAGAGCGAGCAAAGCGAAGCGGCGAGAGGCTCGCGCCAGCCCGACCGTGAAGAGGGGGCCAATCGGCACTGCCACCAGGCGCCCCCGGCATAGAACAGCACGGAGGGCTCCTCCTCTGGGCGACCACCTGCCGCACAGACGCTCTCACTGGAACTAGTGTAACCACCGCGAATGATGTTGTTGCTGTTGTTGCTGTTGCAGCTGCTGCCGCTGCGGCTACGACTACTATTGCTACTACTACTACTACCACTACTACTACTACTACTACTACTACTACTACTACTACTACTACTACTACTACTACTACTACTACTACTACTACTACTACTACTACTACTACTACTACTACTACTACTACGACTACTACTACTACTACGACTACTACTACTACTACTACTACTACTACTACTACTACTACTACTACTACTACTACTACTACTACTACTACTACTACTACTACTACGACTACGACTACTACGACTACTACGACTACTACGACTACGACTACGACGACTACGACGACTACCGACGACGACTACGACTACTACTACTACTACTACGACTACGACTGGTACTACTACTACTACTACTACTACTACTTCTACTTCTACTTCTACTTCTACTACTACTACTACTACTACTACTACTACTACTACTACTATTACTACTACTACTACGACTACTAGTACAACTACTACTAGTACAACTACTACTACTACTACTACTACTACTTCTTCTACTACTACTACTACTACTACTACTTCTTCTTCTACTACTGCTGCTGCTGCTACTACTACTTGCTTACTTACTTTCTTGCTTGCTTACTTACTACTTACTACTTACTACTTACTACTACTACTACTACCACTACTACCACTACTACCACTACTACTACTACTACTACTTCTACTACTACTACTACTACTACTACTACTACTACTACTACTACTACTACTACTACTACTACTACTACTACTACTACTACTACTACTACTACTACTATTACTCCTACTCCTACTCCTACAAACTTTCGTATTTATTTACTTACTTACTACATACTTTTTTCTACTTACTACTTACTAGTTACTACTACTACTACTACTACTACTACTACTACCACTACTACTACTACTACTACTATTACTACTACTACTACTACTACTACTACCACTACCACTACCACTACCACTACTACTACGACTACGACTACGACTACGACTACGACTACGACTACGACTACTACTACTACTACTACTACTACTACTACTACTACTACTACTACTACTACTACTACTACTACTACTACGACTACTACTAATACGACGACTACGACTACTACTACTAGACGGAACGCCACGATCCACCTCCGCCTCCTGCTTGCCTACTGGTACCAAACGGTTGCTCAAATGAAGCGGGAACCCGCAAGCCGGGGAGAGTACGAAAGACAAGTCGTAAGATAATACTCTTGACGACCAGCGGAAAAGTACGATCGGTCGGATCGTTATCGAATGATGCGATGACTGAACTCTGGCGTCGGGAAGTGCGATCGTCAACAGATGTCCCGAATCCCCACCACGAGGCAAGGCGGAAGCGGATGCACCAGGCAGAAGCGGCACCAGGCATGACAGCAACGACGCTGGGATACAAGGGTGCTGGGAATTTGTCGCGGCGGTGGCGGCACGCGGCCATCGTGGCGGCGGCCCTCCGGCTTCACACACCAGCAGCGGCCACTGGGCGTGAGCCTTCGGCGCGCACCCCCTCCCCGCGCAGCCAGGCACCGCTGCCGCCAGCCGCGCCTGGCGCAGGTGGGCAGTCCGAAAGGGCGGCAAGAGGGATGCAGGAGAGTTGCCGAAGGCGGGGGGGGCAACAGGCGGGGGGCGGGGGGCACAAAAGTACCTCGTGCTGATGTCATGCCGCCGCCCCGTCCCCATCCCATTGTTTCTCGCCTCCTCCTCCTCCTCCTCGACCCTCGTCCTTCTCGTTTTCCTCCACGCCCCCACTGGTACCCCCGCGGGCACTCGGAACAAATACAACAATTGAATGAGGAGAATGAATAAAGGCGCGTCGAAAGATGGTTGGGTCAGGGCCGGACACATTTCGAACAATCGCAAAATGTATTGCATTATTCATCATTCCTTTTTTTTTTCTCTCTCTCTCTCTCTATCTCTCTCTCTTACCTGTATATGTACACATAAATCTATATCACAAAATCGAAAAGGGACAGACCATGGAAAAAAAAGCCAGAAAGCGGCAGCATAAGTCACGAGAGAAAGGGAGGGTGTGAGAGAGAGAGATATAGAGGTCTATACAAAAAGAAATAAGGATCCAAATGGGAGTAAGCTATAACGCGTACCTGAAAATGTAGGAGTAACCTATAACGCGTGGAAGCTATATGGGGAATGGCCTGAAACTGGAGGACGCAAGAAAAATAACAAGGAAGGCAAGACAATGTCGAACATAGGAACAATCAGCGTAAACGGGATTTCAATGACGATGGGTTCGATATTGGTTTTGGGAATACCGGACGAACAAGTTCATCATGCTTGACGATTGTGGCCGCCCACCACAATTATCCATGCGAATGCTCGGTACCCATATGGTACGATCGAGCATCCACGGCACTTGCATCGTACATCGAAGGCTAGCGATGTCAAGATGTGTCGTCGAGGGTGACTGAGCACGCGTGGTCGCCATGCAACTTGCAAAGCGACGATCTGTGCAAATCCCGATCTCCACGGGCCCACGGCGAACAAGAATCACTGCAACAAGTGTACCATGCACTGGTGCAACCATCGGCGCAGATTCCCGCGGCAACGCCGCGCGATGAAACCGCACTTACGTGGCCCCCAGCCCTCTCGCGTCCGAGCCTGCAAAACCACGCGCGCGCGACCGCCATCGACGCCGGGCCCGCCTGGCAGCGCGACCGGGCGCGCAGGCAGGTTGCCGAGCACATGCGCAAGACCGGGCATGCGCGACCGCGTCGAACTACCAGAAGGCGTCTCGATGGCCACTGTGGCCCCACACAGAGACCGCAACGCTGTGAGACGTGAGTCGTTCGTGAGAAGGGCTTCGGTGAAGGCGAAGCCGGCAAAGTCTAGGGTCAAGGACTCCACCAAGAAAGCCATCAATGACAAATTCTGAAGGCCTCATCACTGCGAAGACTCCTCCTCAACCAGGCTTTTCTGACACTGGCCTAGGAGTTCCTTCACCGAGAGCAGCCGACGTTGGTCAGGAAAAGTAGCGCTTCGAGTTCCGCGAAGAAGACATAAGCCCCAGGTAACCCCACCTGCCTTCAACAGGGCCCGACCTAAACAGTGTGTTTCCGTGTTCGTTTTGTGGTCGCTTTCCATCGTTCTGTCTTCGTCCCGCGTTTGCCCCGACCGCCAAAACACCGTTCAGGTAATTAGAGCCCGGGGCCTCAACTCGCCATCGCTCGGACGTCCATTCCGTGTGCTTTGTTCGGTTTCGTGCGTGGATTTTTCGCCAAATGATCAAGGATGCTCCTCGATGGTCCTCGCCGAAGAAAAGATGCACACGTCCGAGCGATGCCAAGAAACACCGTTTAGGTAGAGCCCGGGGCCTCAACAGGCCACCCGAGCAGTCCGCGGAGCGCCCCAGGGGCGCCGCCAGGGCGCCGCCAGGGGGCTGACACTGCCCCCGACGCCTAGGGGCCACTCGGGGGGCCCGTGTCGGGTGCTGGCAGGGCTGGGTTTGGTGGGACTTGGTTTGCTTAGTGATGTGTACCTGGGGACGCCCCCCCCCCCCCCCCCCCGCACCACTCTAAAGGGGCCCCAGGATACACAAATAAATACACACAAATAAAACTATTCCCCATATTTTCCCATATGTTCTGGGTTTTTGTCTTCCCCCCCACTTCCCATAGTTTCCCATGTTGTCTGGGGAATCGACGATTAATTGTGTCTGTGTGTTTTTTGTCCCTCCTGACACTCCACTCACCGGAACTGCCGCCACCCGAAAGAGTACCAGCTTCGGCAGACCTGGTTCAGACTGGTTCATTCTTGGGGCTTCAGGGCCCAATCGCTCACCGCCACTCCCCGGACCTCTCCCAGGGTGCGACCTGACAAGAAATTCGAGGGCGAGTCCAGCGCCGGCGACGAGGACCTCCCAGGAGGCCCAACAATTGCAAAACGGGGGAAGGGTAGGTAGAGGTACGGGCAGAATTGATTGCACAGGACACGCGACAGGACCGAAGACTCTAAAACTCTTCCAACGGCAACATGGCCTCCAACAAGAACAAAAGACCTTGCCCCGGGACTGCAGAGGACACGACTCGCGATGAATGGGACACGCGAGTATCCTTGATTTGGCAGGGTCTACCTACTTGTGGGGATCTATTCGTCTTTGGATGTGGAAGCCGGATGGGACTACCTGTAAGTCGGACATGTCCCTCTACAGGAGGAATACTCAATAACAGGCCAAACATAGTCAGGGGGCACTGTTTTCATTACTTTTCGACGCATTCTGCGTATGTTGGACTGCTCTGCATTCTTCTTCCAACACCCCCTTGTAGGATGACATGCCCGACCTAAGACTGCCTGGGGGCCAGCCTGTGCGCCAGCCGAAGCCCTGCCGCCGCTGGTTGGGGAGGTGCGCTGGCCCAGTGCCGGGCCGCTGACGCGCCACCCCCGAGGGAGCGCCTCCTCCTCCTCCTCCTCCTCCCATCCTCCTCCTCCTCCTCCTCCTCCTCCTCCCCCTCCTCCTCCTCCTTACCTCCTCCTCCTCCTCCTCCTCCCCCTCATCCTCCTCTTCAACAATTACTCAATATGAATACTACTCTCCCTCTTCCCCTGATGGCGTGCTGGGAATATTCGACCTCCCCCCCGCGTACTGCTTTTTTACACACAGGATTCCCGGAAGTTGGGTTTTCGCTTGCGTTTTTTTTCAAAATGCTGGTCTCGCTGAGGCGCCGGCCTCATTTCTGCTACCGAATCGTTCCGAATCGTGCTCCCGCTGCAGCGTGAGCCTCAATTTCGGATCGGTGTTTTGCCTCCGTCGTTCAGGATGGCGTTCTCGCCCCAGCGCGGGCCTCTTTCTCGCGCGCCCATCCGCCCGCCACCACTGCGCCGCACCACGCCCCGCCCCGCCGCACGCACACCCACCGCCACTTCCACCCACCAACGCACGCACGCACGCACGCGCACCACCACCGCGCACCGCCACCACCACCGCACTATCCCACCCACCACCACCACGCTACACCGCGTCACACCACATCACACGCGCGCACACACACACACACGCACGCACGCACGCACGCACGCACGCACGCACGCACGCACGCACGCACGCACGCACGCACGCACGCACGCACGCACGCACGCACACACACACACACGCACGCACACACACACACACACACACACACACACACGCACGCACACACACACACACACACACACACACACACACGCACACACACACACACACACACACACCACCACCGCCACCACCACCACCGCCATCACGCACGTACGCACCTGGCCCACCACCAAACCACCAAGACGCCACACCACGTCACACCACAGCACACGCGCACACACGCACACACACATACACACCACCACCACAACAACCACAACCACGCACACACGCACGCACGCACGCGCACCACCACCCACTACGCACACGCGCGCGGAGCCACAGGTCCGCTACGACACGCGTCCGCGGATAGAGAAAATCAGCGCCATGGTAAGGGATGGGAGGGAGGGGTAGGATGTCAGATGTTGACGCGAGCGCACCTAACTTGCCTCCTCCCCCTCCTCCTCCTCCTCCTCCTCCTCCTCCTCCTCCTCCTCCTCCTCCTCCTCCTCCTCCTTCCCCTCCTCCCCTCCTCCCCCTCCTCCTCCTCCTTACCTCCTCCTCCCCCTCCTCCTCCTCCTCCTCCTCCGCCTCCTCCTCCTCCTCCTTACCTCCTCCTCCCCTTCCTCCTCCTCCTCCTCCCCCCTCCTCCTCCTCCTCCTCCTCCTCCGCCTCCTCCTCCTCCTCTGCCTCCTCCTCCTCCGTCTCCTCCTCCTCCTCCTCCTCCTCCTCCTCCTTCTCCTCCTCCCAAAATCTCAAACGATGGGGAGGGGGGGGACGGCAGCCGGCAGGAGGGGAAGACGAGCCAACCCCTCGAGGCGGCAAGAGCCCCGCTGGGACAACAAAGAGGTACCCGTATACCGCTGCAGTCGACCCGTACAACAAAAGGATGCATGATAAGGATGCAAAGGGCCTTGGAGGCCGTTTCGAAGCTTTTCGAGCGGAGCGCGGCCAACGAATGTGGCCAAGGATGGGCCCAGGAGGCAAGGGTGCAAGGGTACTCTTGGGAAGGCCCATCCTTACTATGCGGGTTGACTGTACTCCACGGACCTCTCCTGGGGTGCGTTCTGACCGCCGTAGCGGTATCAGTACCTTTCCTCCCCTGACCCGCGGGGAGGAAGTGTAGAGCCATCAGCTGCAGGAGAGCGAGTGCAAGGAGGAAGGAGAGCAGGTGAGAAAATCAGAGGGCAAGGATGGGCAAAGGAAGGAGGCACAAGGTAAGAAGCGGGATGTACATACAAGCAGCGGGAGGGAAGGGGAGGAGAGAAAGAGGGGAAAGAGCAGGAGGATACAGAGGACTGGCGGGGGGAGGTGAATACAAAAGTGACAAGGGGCAAGAGAGGAACTATGAAGAGTCAGGAGGGACGAACGGGATGGAGAAGCGAGCAGCGGGGGCTGGGGCTAGGATGGAGGCGGGATGGTGTGGAAGTGCGGCAGGGAGTAGGGGAATGAGATGGAGCGAGGGTGAGGGATCATTGCGGGGGGGGGAGGAGGAATGTCGACGGATGGAGGAGGAGAGGAGAAGAGACCAGCCAGGTACAAGGCCATGAGATGCGAAAGAGAACGAGCCAGGGCAGGTGAGGAGGACGACGACGACAGAGGAGGGAGGGAGAAAGCAGGAACACAGGCAAGCACGACCAGGAGGAGCCCAACGGGGCTCCAAGGAGGAGGACGGGGAGGAAGAGAAAGCGGACAGACATGCTCGGAGGCAGCGAGGAGCAGAACATAGAGAGCAATTGGAAAACGCGCAAAAACGCAAACTTTCACAGGTCCGCGCAGATCTCTTGGGCCGTCGCTGGCCATCCTCCCTGGCGCGCGGAGCGGGCCAGGAGCAGCGCCGGAGTGGCGGGGCAATAACGCCGATCCGCGCGGACCTCGGAAAATGTGTTATGCTGGTGCGCTTCGTCGTCACCAGAGAACGGGAGGAAGAGGGGGAAGTGGAGGAGAAGGTTGAGGGGAGAGGAGGGGGAGGGTTGGTGAGGGGAGGGGAACGGTGGAGGGCTGAGGGAAGGGAAGAAGGGGGGAGGGGAGGGGAGGGGAGGGGAAGGAAAGGAGTGGGGAGCAGGGAGGGGAGGGGAGACACGGTCCCGGCCACGCATGCCCCTGCATCGTGCCGCGCCGCGGCAATGCTCCCGCGCCGTGGGACCGGAACAAGCCTGCCGCACGCCCATGCAGGCCCAAGGAGGGTCGGAGGCTCGAACTGCACCGACTGGTGCAGCAGCCCTTCGCGGAGGTGGGGGAGGAGGAGGGAGGCTGGAGGAGGGAGGGAGGACGGAGGGTGGAGGGTGGAGAGAACAGGGAGGGGGGGAGCACTGGAGACGTGTGACGAACGAACAACACACACACCCATACCCATAAGAAGGTCGTTGGGAGGAGGACTGGCTATGGGTATGGGTGCGGGTTGTCGGACCCTGGGGAACGCTCCCTTTCGAGCGGGGACCCCCATCCGACAACACGCACCCATAGCCCTCTCCGATCCCCCTATGGGTATGGGTGTGTGTTGTTGGTTCGTCAACGTGGGAGGGAAGGCGGGCGGAGGAGGGAGAGGGAGAGCGGAGGAGGCCGGAGAAGAGGCAAGGGGGGGAGAAGGGCCAGGAGGGGAAGAGGAAGCCCCCCGAGGCCCCCAGAAGACGCCAAGGGGCTTCCAGAAGGCCTTAAGAAAGCCTGAACAACATGTGTGAGGCCCCCAGAGGCTTTCCAAGGACGAGCCTCCGCAAAAAGAGCTGAGGAGGATGGGGAAAATGCGCAGGATATGGCCAAAATGGAGAAAAAGAATGTGGAGGAAGGGGAACGAACAACATTATCATAACGGCGATGCCAGAAATGCAACAATGAGTTATCGGTAAAATGTCGGCTTGACCTTCCTGCCATTCCGCCTGCATACCAAACTTCAAGGACCAAGGTACATGGCGCGAAACGGCAGTGAAAACTTGTATATATCGGAGGTTGGGGGGTTGGAAAGGAAGTGACACCAACTGGGAATCGGTTCCGGTTTCGGTTCGTGTCGCGCGTGCGGGAAAGGCCAACCTGCGCGAATTCCATCCATAGTAGAGGCCATGTATTGCCAAAACGGCCGCTCCCGAGCGTCAGGCCTGGCCCATGGTTGTCCCGGCAGTTGTCCCGGCACTTGTCCCGATGCTTGTGGTTGTCCCGATGGTTGTCCCGATGGTTGTCCCGATAGTTGCCCCGATAATTGTCCCGATGGTTGTCCCGATGGTTGTCCCGATGGTTGTCTCGATGGTTGTCCCGAGTCCCGATGGTTGTCCCGAGTCCCGATGGTTGTCCCGAGTCCCGATGGTTGTCCCGATGGTTGTGCCGGTGGTTGTGCCGATGGTTGTCCCGATGGTTGTCCCGATGTTTGTCCCGATGGTTGGTAGATAGATAGATAGATAGATAGATAGATAGATAGATAGATAGATAGATAGATAGATAGATAGATATATAGATAGATAGATAGATAGATATATAGATAGACTGATGTTGTTAGATGTTGCCCCGATGGTTGTCCCGCTGGTTGTCCTGATGGTTGTACCCATGTTTGATAGAGAAACGTAAAGGTACAAATAGGTATACACATGTGTAGAGAGAGAGGTAGAGAAAGAGAGAGAGAGAGAGACATGTATAGAGGGAGAGATAGAGAGATATGTCAATCTACATGTTGATGAGCATCGATATATGTGTATATATATATAGAAATAAGCATTTCGATATACATATATGGAAATGCCGATAGGCATATTGCTTGATTGATTGATGTATTGACTGGTCGACTGACGGGTAGGTATAACGGTAGATAGGTATACGGTTGTGCCAGATAAATAAACGCATCTATATGTCGATAGATAGACGCACGTATGTGCGCGACACTAAAAAGATGAAGAAACCCTCAAGGAACCCAGGGCCATCGCACATCGACCGCCTCCCCATAACCTTCTTATCACAGGTACCGATATACACATACGTGTGTGTGTGTGTGTTTTCCATGCGATCTGCCTGGAGAACCGACGTGCTAGGACCCCAGCGGCCGGTAGATATGGACATGATTTCCACAAGGGGACCGCCCGCCGAGGTCCCCGAATGTTGATCCCGTGGGCGGTGGCTATTGGCAAATCCCTGCCTCGGAACGGGACGAGAAGACCGAGGAGAGAGACGAAATGGAGCGAGGAAGGTAACCTACGTCTTGCCTCGAGTGTGCAACGTCATCGGCAACACCTACAACGAGCCCTGCTCAAAACAGACCGAAGAGGCTGCCGCTCTTCGTCTCCATTCTTTCCGTGCCCAAAGGGGCCCAGGCCCCCATACGCAATAAACGCACATAAATCCCAAGATCCCCATACTTTCAATATTTGTTTGATGCTCGTCTTCCCGTCCATTCCCAGAATTTACCGATATGTTGTGTGTTTGTGTGCGTGTGCCTCCTGAACATGGAGCGACGGCGGACAGGGAGGACGGGAACTGGAGGGGCACCCCAGCACAAAAAAAAAACCCTCGGCAGGCACGTGCGACCCCGAGCACCTGCCTGGAGGCACCACGCGGAGGAGGGCCAGTGAAGACGACGCCAGCTCCCATGGTAAGCCCGGGGGGTCCACCTCTGCCTCTGTGCGGCGAGCATGGGGGGGCCCTGGCAGTCGGGGCAGTCCGAAGGCCGACTTGGGGCGAACCTTCGCGGCGGCGGAGAGGATGGCAGAGGTGTGGGCCGGGAGGCTGGCCGAGGTGCGGGGCTGGGAGGAGGGCCGAGCTGGCCACCTGCCAATGCCAATCTCCCTAGCTGCGTGCAGCCGTGGCGACCAGGGCCCCCCCCCGATGGTCCACCAAAGCCCATGTTCTTATTCGCGATGACGGCCGCCGCCGGCCCCAGCCCCCCTCCCGCCCCGACCTCACGTCACGATTCGCGCTGGCGCCATCTCGGAAATAGCACTTCCTGAGCAGGCCCAGACAGCGCCTGCGCGAATCTCGGCGTGGCCGGCCCCCATCCCCCACGCGTTATCGCCAGGGAAAACAAAGAATGGCCTCCTAACGTTGTCTCAACTCGCCCTCCTGTGAACTTCTAGAGGCCTCCTAGGCGGGGCGCGAGTCGATGGGGGCGGAAGATCGCGCCACATCGCCGATGCATAGGCGATACATCGACGCCGCATCGTCAATGCGTAGCGATCCCTCGACTCCATCTAGGGGGTTGCCAAAGGTGCCCCTGGCCCAAGGTGCCTCTAGCTTGTCGCTCCATTTCGGAGCCCCTGGGGACCCCACTGGGCCATGTGAGGGGTGCTCCAGAGACCGTGGGTTCCTCCTCGGACAAGGCTACTTCTGGCAACACCCGACCCATCTACTCGGACCCCATTTGGGGGAGACCAAAAGGTACCGATACCGCTACTCCCTGGACCTCTCCCAGAGTGCGTTCTGACCAGAACTTCGAGGCGAATCCAGCGGTGGCAACGAGGGCCTCCCAGGAGGCTGAGCAGAAAGGAAAGCGAGGGAAAGCTAGCGGAGTGGGCATCTTTTCCTCCTCCTACAGTTCGGAGGCCTGGACTCCTGTGAACTGCGGCGGGCGACCGAGCCGCACACGTGCAGGAGGCTAGGCAACCACGGCCTGGATCTGGCCGGCCCCCGCCTCACTCTGGCCCCGCGGCGGCGGCCCTCGCCTGAGCGACACAATGCCCGGCCTCTCCCAGCAGCCTCCTCCTTCCTGCTCCTCGTCCTCCTCCTCCTCCTCCTCCTCCTCCTCCTCCTCCTCCTCTTCCTCCTCGAAAGGAGGCTCCTTCTTGAAGGCGCGGGCCTTGCGTCGATAACGAGGCCCGCGCCTCCTCAAAAGCAGGGGTGCTTCTGAGAAGCATTCCCCCCTCCCCGATGGAGCCCACGAAGGCCGTGCGCGCCCACCCGCGTGCATGAACACGGCCCCCCCAAGCCGCGAGACCGGCCACGTGCTACGAACGAACGTTCGCGCGATGCGCACTCTCGAGCACAACGCGAATCTATGTCTCACCATCGCTCGGACGTCCATTCCATGTGTTTTGTTGGTTTCGTGCGTGGTTTTTTCGCCAAATGATCAAGGATGCTCCTCGATGGTCCTCGCCGAAGGAAAAACGCACACGTCCGAGCGATGCCGAGATGTACGTGTACGTCAGTCTGTCGCTCCGCATCCCCCTATGCCCCCCTCTGCGCGCGGTCGAACAGTGCTCGCCTTCGCCCTGCCCAGGCTCAGGAAGCCTCGCATCGGGACGCCGAACCGAGCCGAGCACGCACGTCGGGTCGGGCCGCATCGGCGCGAAATTGACCAACCCGAAGACCCGAATTTGACCCGAATTTCGGGTTGGGGGCGGTACGGATACCATGTGTTTTTTCAACGCTCCCCGTCCCCCCCACACTGGAAATGGAAGGCAAATTGAGGGCTTCGGGTTGGGTTGGGGTGGTTTGGTGGGTGGTGAGAAATCGAGGGCGGCTTTGATCGGCCACGCCGGGCTATGCACAGCAGCGCCATGCCAGCATCGGGTCGCATCGGACCGCTGAAACATCAGAATCGGTATCGAGTCGGGCTGGCAAGAAGCGGTATCGGGTCGCATCGATCGGATGCACGTGGATCCTTGCCCTCTCTGCCCTTCAGAAGGACGAAGCCAGGACCGAGTCAACATTGGACCGGGAGAAAGAGGGGATCTCTGAGATCCAACAGTTCTAGAGGATACGCCGGGCGTCGCGGCAGCTCCAGGGCGCTCCCCTCCGCCCGAGCGGCAACGCAACTGCTCCAGAATCCTTGCAGCTGGAGGCGTCCCAGACGGGGTTGGAGCAGGTGGGGCCATTGGAGCATCGTGGCGCATCGTCGATCCATCGGTGATGCATCGACGATGCATCGGCGATGCATCGGCGATGCATCGGCGACGCATCGGTGTGGGGGACACCCGGCTCCACATCGAGCCGTATCGCCAATGCATCGGTGATGCGGCGCGACCCTCCGACCCCATCCAATGTGACCCCCTCCAGGGAGGCCTGGAGCGGCGGCCCTCCCGGCCCTCCCTGCCCTGCCTCCCCTCGCGGGCGGCGACTGCATCCATGCACAAAGCGCCTGACGGCTCCTCGCACGCACGTCTCAGCGACGGCTCAGCGCACACACATCTCATCTCAGCGACGGGCTGTGGGGTGGCCGTCGCTGCTCTCGACACGCCGCTGCTTCCAGGGCGCGTCTACGCACGTCTCGGGCCCGTTCGTCGACCGTCACGAGCGGCGAACTTGTCCGTATCCGCGCCATCGCGGCGCGGAATGCGGGGTGCGATGTCGTGGATGCGCGGTCGCACGAACAAATGCCAACGGCGGCGAGCCCTGGGGATTCAGAGTGGGCGGGCATCCTCGGAAGTCTCGGAAGGCAGTCGGCCTTCTAAGAATGTTCTGAGCGTTCCTCCGAAGGCGGAGACGGCCTCCCACAAGGCCGGGAGGCTTCTGAGAAACCTGGTCGCCTTCTAAGAAGACCTTCCCCCTCCCCCTGACCATCCAGAGTGCTAAAACATCGACCTCTCGGGGGCGTCCAAGAGGGGGGGGGGGGGGGCGCAAATGGTGGCTGGCGGCACGTGCGCGGCCCAGGGGGGGGGGCTGGGGACGTGGTGAAATAAGAAGGAGCGCCATGAAGCCTGGAAAGATATCATGGCCCACGCCATGACATCCCCCCCCGTAGTCGGCACCCCCCCCCTCTCGCCATCGGCTCGGACGTCCATTCCGTGTGTTTTTTCCGGTTTCGTGCGTGGGTTTTTCGCCAAATGATCAAGGATGCTCCTCGATGGCCCTCGCCGAAGGAAAAATGCACACGTCTGAGCGATGCCGAGTCCCGGCCGCCCCCGAACCTCCAGACCTACTGATCTCCCCCCCGCGGCTCGCCGCAGAGTCCCGCGCGGGGCATCCGCAGGCAGGCGCCCCACGCCCGCGGGGGTCGCAGCCCCGGGGGCCCCGCCAGGCGAGGCCGCCCGGCAGAGGCGAGGGCAGGGGCCGACCAGACTAGCACTCCCGCGGGCCTGCCGCGGGGTCTGCTCCGAGCGAGATTTTGATCTAACGGAGCAGAGGCAAAATGCTCTCAGGGCACAGCGCCGACGCCCTGAACCCATGCTTGGATGTTCGCTCTGGGGAGCTTCCAGGAGAGACCCGCTCCACTCGTGCGTCGACGCCGCGTCGACCGTCCGTCGACATTGAGTCGACATTGAGTCGAGCCTAAATCGAGCTTGAGTCGAACTTGGTTCGAACTGCGGTCGAACTAGAGTCGAACAGATCCGCAGGTGGGCTCCAGGAAGGTCCCCCAAACGAGCATCTAGCACTGCAGTCTCAGCCAGACATGTTCTAAGAGCACTTACTGAAGCCACATAAACTCTCTAAACACTCCGTGGTGGGACTGTGAGCGAGCCAGAACGCCACGCCGATGCTCGAGCAACGAAAGGAGGGACCGGGGAAAACACCTATCCGGAATCGGCGCTGGATCGCCGACACGTCCGCGATAGGGGGCTGGTGGAAGCTCCGCTCGGTCCCAGGAGGGAGCGGGGACCATCGGGGGCCTCCTCCATCGGCGACGAATGGGCGCTTGGGCGTCGATGTGTCCCTCCCCCGAGCCTGTGAGCCCGTCTTCAAGACAACGCCCAGTATTCAACAGGCTCCCGCTGCAGGAGAAAATCATTACCTCCTCCTCCTCCTCCTCCTCCTCCTCCTCCTCCTCCTCCTCCTCCTCCCTCTCCTCCTCCTCCCTCTCCTCCTCCCCCCACATCTTCCCCCTCCTCCTCCTCCTCCTCCTCCTCCTCCTCCTCCTCCTCCTCCTCGCCCCTCCCGGCGTGGCCCCGGGTTCCCTCCCCCCGCGGGACGGCAGGGCCCCCCCCCTCCCCCAGGGCGGGAGCGGCGGCGCACGACGAGCTCGGCCTGCGCCCCTCGCCGCACGAGCCCCGCCTCCCTCCCGCCCTCGCCGAGGCCTCGCCCCTCGGAAGCTCTGCGGCGACGAAGCGAAAGAGCATCGCAGAAATCACGCCCTCTCGCCCGCCTCCCTCACTCGCTCCCTCCCTCCTTCCTCCCTCGCTCGGCCTCGCCCCTCGGAAGCTCTGCTCCGACGAAGCGAACGAGCTGCAGAGCACCGCAGAAAGCACGCCCAGAGCCCTGGACCCCAGCTCTCTGCGCCACTCCTCGAGCCCGAGCGATCAGAGCCCGCCTCCCTCCCTCGCCGAGGCCTCGCCCCGAAAGCTCTGCTGCGACGAAGCGAACGAACTGCAGCACCGCAGAAATCACGCCCGGAGCCCTGGACCCCAGCTCTCTGCGCCACTCCTCGAGCCCGAGCGATCTGGGAGGGTCCCCGAGTCCGAGACGCGGCCGCCAAGGAGCCGAGTCACGACGCGAAGGCCGGGAGGCAACGTGCCACAGTCTCGGAGGAAGGACACAACATACCGATGCCGCTGTTCGTTTTGGAGAGGGCTTCCCTGAAGGGGCCCTGGGACACACAAATAAATACACACACAAATAACAGGATTCCCCATATTTTCCCATATGTTCTTGGTTTTTGTTTTCCCCCCCACTTCCCATATTTTCCTATATTTTCTGGGAATCGACGAATCATTAAGTCTGTGTGTTTCTTTTCCTCCTGATTCCCGTCATGTCGTCATGTCCAAAGGGGGGGGGGACAGCGCTCCCCGCGACGAAGGCTTTCGGCATCTTCCCCCCTCGGCATTGTGACCCCCGGCTGGCGCCCGCGGACTCCTCCACAGGCGCAGCCGCACAGCATCGCGGGCGGCCGTCCGGGCGGAAGCCCGGTCTCCCAGGCATGTGTGAACTTTGGTACAGCACGTTTTCTGACTACCTGCCAGACCACCCCAACCCAACCCGAAGACGCGAATTTCGGGTGGGGGGGGGGTACGGGTTCCATATGTATTTTTTCCCAACCATCCTGTGGTGTTGGGTCCTCGTTTTGAAGAGACGGTGCCCCGCGTTCCTCCTCCTCCTCGCCCTCCTCCCTCCTCCCCCTCCTTGCCTCTGCTCTCGGCGCACCTCTCACGCGTTTCGTAGCCCCATAGGGAGCTCCACCGAAGGCCCCAGTGGGGGTGTCCACATGCGGTTCCCCCACCCAGGGCAGCGTTTCGTAGCCCCATAGGGAGCTCCACCGAAGGCCCCAGTGGGGGTGTCCACATGCGGTTCCCCCACCCAGGGCAGCGTTTCGTAGCCCCATAGGGAGCTCCACCGAAGGCCCCAGTGGGGGTGTCCACATGCGGTTCCCCCACCCAGGGCAGCGTTTCGTGGCCCCATAGGGAGCTCCACCGAAGGCCCCAGTGGGGGTTCCACATGCGGTTCCCCCACCCAGGGCAGCGTTTCGTAGCCCCATAGGGAGCTCCACCGAAGGCCCCAGTGGGGGTGTCCGCATGCGGTTCCCCCACCCAGGGCAGCGTTTCGTGGCCCCATAGGGAGCTCCACCGAAGGCCCCAGTGGGGGTGTCCGCATGCGGTTCCCCCACCCAGGGCAGCGTTTCGTGGCCCCATAGGGAGCTCCACCGAAGGCCCCAGTGGGGGTGGCATGCGGTTCCCCACCCAGGGCAGCGTTTCGTGGCCCCATAGGGAGCTCCACCGAAGGCCCCAGTGGGGGTGTCCACATGCGGTTCCCCCACCCAGGGCAGCGTTTCGTGGCCCCATAGGGAGCTCCACCGAAGGCCCCAGTGGGGGTGTCCGCATGCGGTTCCCCCACCCAGGGCAGCGTTTCGTGGCCCCATAGGGAGCTCCACCGAAGGCCCCAGTGGGGGTGTCCACATGCGGTTCCCCCACCCAGGGCAGCGTTTCGTGGCCCCATAGGGAGCTCCACCGAAGGCCCCAGTGGGGGTGTCCGCATGCGGTTCCCCCACCCAGGGCAGCGTTTCGTAGCCCCATAGGGAGCTCCACCGAAGGCCCCAGTGGGGGTGTTCGCATGCGGTTCCCCCACCCAGGGCAGCGTTTCGTAGCCCCATAGGGAGCTCCACCGAAGGCCCCAGTGGGGGTGTCCGCATGCGGTTCCCCCACCCAGGGCAGCGTTTCGTGGCCCCATAGGGAGCTCCACCGAAGGCCCCAGTGGGGGTGTTCGCATGCGGTTCCCCCACCCAGGGCAGCGTTTCGTAGCCCCATAGGGAGCTCCACCGAAGGCCCCAGTGGGGGTGTTCGCATGCGGTTCCCCCACCCAGGGCAGCGTTTCGTGGCCCCATAGGGAGCTCCACCGAAGGCCCCAGTGGGGGTGTTCGCATGCGGTTCCCCCACCCAGGGCAGCGTTTCGTAGCCCCATAGGGAGCTCCACCGAAGGCCCCAGTGGGGGTGCATGCGGTTCCCCCACGCAGCGTTTCGTAGCCCCAGAGGGAGCTCCACCGAAGGCCCCAGTGGGGGTGTCCACATGCGGTTCCCCCACCCAGGGCAGCGTTTCGCAGCCCCAGAGGGAGCTCCACCGAAGGCCCCAGTGGGGGTGCCCACATGCGGTTCCCCCACCCAGGGCAGCGCTTCGTAGCCCCATAGGGAGCTCCACCGTAGGCCCCAGTGGGGCTGCCCTCATGCGGTTCCCCCACCCAGGGCAGCGTTTCGTAGCCCCAGAGGGAGCTCCACCGTAGGCCCCAGTGGGGGTGCCCGCATGCGGTTCCCCCACCCAGGGCAGCGTTTCGTGGCCCCATAGGGAGCTCCACCGAAGGCCCCAGTGGGGGTGTTCGCATGCGGTTCCCCCACCCAGGGCAGCGTTTCGTAGCCCCATAGGGAGCTCCACCGAAGGCCCCAGTGGGGGTGTTCGCATGCGTCTCCACTACCCAGAGGTAGCGCCGCCGAAAACGATATTCACACTTGCGGTATTCACAGTTGCATATGGTTGGGTCCTTCGCCAGGCTAATTTGTTTTTTTTTCTTTGCAGGCACGGCTTGCGCTGTGACGCCTGCTCCCAAGGACACAAAGGGCCTGGGAAGCGGCGAGGTCGACGGTGCCGCCGCACCGCCGCATCCCCCTGCGCTAGCGTCCGCGCGGGCTTCTCGGGCCACCTCCTCCGCCCCTTCCCCCTCGCCCCCTCCCCCTCCACCCCCTCCGCCTCCTCCTCATGGTGGAGGCATGCTCGAGAAGAACTTGTCGGCCCTCTGCACGGCCAGGTCGTAGAGGTTGCGCTCGTGCCTCGTCAGGTCTTCCAGCACGTCCAGGTGGCGCTGAGAGAGCTCACACTTTTCTCCGCCGCGATTTTTGCGAACTGTGCGAAGGTCTGCGATGTGTTTGAGTTGTGGGAACCATGAGACAGCAACATCCAGCGTAGAACAGTTCTCAAGTATGATTGGGACGCAGTGGGCAAGGTTCGCCAATGTTGAATTGAAGACGTAATCCCACTCTTGGTCATCGGTGTCATCATTAAACAAAGCCTCATCGACCAAGCCGCTCAACATGCGAAACGGCTCGTTCAGACAGCCCAGCCCATACTCCGAACGGCCCTGACGAAAGAACTGTTTCATATCTTCGGGCTTCACAGCGGCAAGGCAATCTGGGGCACCGAATTTCTTGAACCGATAGTAATAACAAGACTGAATGCGCGACAAAGGATCCCTGAAATTTGTGATACACGAAAACTGTTGCACACCGTCCTTCCAAACATCTTTCGAAGTGAACTGGCCTTGCCTGGCAAAAGTGCGAGACAACTCGAGCCAATCCACATGCCCGCCATACACGGCTACCTTAGAGGTCCCATAACTGTAAGATTCACAGGGTTCACTAAAGCACTTGATGTTGAACGGTAAGTGCAAGCGTTTCGCTTGACTGAACAGAATGGATCTCAGAGATATGCCGCCTGCCTTCCTCTGATGGATAAACACAAGCGGTCGTTCCACTGAGATGTTTGCGACTTTCGGGGGCAGGGGGGATTGCAAGAAGGTTTGCGCAGCGGCATTGGTTGCTGCATGACTTCCTCGGTGCTTTGCATACAGTTTGCGATTCCATGGCCGTCTCGATTGCGCTCTCCCGACCCTTCGGTGCGATCCTCGACGTGGCGGTGCTCTCGCGGGCACCAGGTTTGGGTGGCGCTCTCTGAGGGGTTCCGACGACCCTTCTGACATTGGGCCCTGTGGGCCCGACGGGAATCTCATTCCCTGCCACGCCCGCGGTGAAAAGATCGCATGCGCGCCGACAGCGGCGCCTGCCATCACACATGCCACAACCACCCCCAGCGTTGCGCCCACGATGCTCCACCTGAAACGCACATTCCCGCCATCGTGCGTGAGAGCCGTCCTTTCGAGCTCTGGCGCGCCCACGTCCGTCATATCCCTCGTCCGCTGACCGTTCAAATGAGGGGGCCTAATCCGAAAACTAACACGGCTTAAGCCAAGGATGCTTAAGCCCCTTGGCTTTAGCCAAACTGGCTTGAGCCAAAATGGCTACGGATTGAGCCTCTGGAATTTTGGTGAACGTTTTCTTTTTCGGCGTTTCGACATTGGGCGGAAGGGGGGGGGAGGGGGGGTCTGGCTCTGGACCTCTGCTGAACGCGACTGTTTGCAACAATGCGTCCTGTCGGGGAGGGTCCACCTGCTTGAGACAGGCGCCCAAAGCAGCACCTATCTACTCCGGCGGGGGAGCGAGGACCCGCGCTGATGGGCAAAACAATGCATCAGAAAACGATCACTTGTTATCATGATCTGGCTTGTTGATTGGCGGTGTGTTGCGTGGTGCGTGTTTTTCCCAACCAGCCTGTGTTGTTGGGTCTTCGTTTTGAAGAGACAGCGCAGCGCGTCCCTCCTACTCCTCCTCCACCCCCTCCCGCTGCCCCCCCCTCCCTTTCCCCATCATCAGCATCACCGTCACCATCATCATCGTCATCATCATCACCATCATCATCAGTTCGGCACACCCCTCACACGGTTCGTGGCCCCATAGGGAACTGCACCGAATGCCCCAGTGGCTGCGTCCTCATGCGTCACCGCCACCCAATTCGGCACACCCTTCACACGGTTCGTGGCCCCATAGGGAGCTCCACCGAACGCCCCAATGTTTGCGTCCTCATGCGCCACCGCCACCCATTACGGCACACCCCTCACACGGTTCGTGGCCCCATAGGGAGCTCCAACGAAGGCCCCAGTGGCTGCGTCCGCATGCGTCACCGCCACCCATTACAGCACACCCCTCACACGGTTCGTGGCCCCATAGGGAGCTCCACCGAAGGCTCCAGTGGCAGCGATCGCATGCGCCACCGACACCCAGGACAGCGTTTCGTGGCCCCATAGGGCGCTCCACCGAAGGCTCCAGTGGATCCGCATGCGTCACCTCCACCCAGGACAGCGTTTCGTGGGCCCATAGGGAGCTCCACCGAAGGCTCCAGTGGCAGTGTCCGCATGCGTCACCGCCACCTAGGACAGCGTTTCGTGGCCCCATAGGGACCTCCACCGAAGGCTCCAGTGGCTGCGTTCGCATGCGTCACCGCCACCCAGGACAGCGTTTCGTGGCCCCATAAAGAGTTCCGCCGAAGGCCCCATTGGGAGGGTCCGCATGCGCCTCCGCCACCCAGGACAGCGTTTCGTGGGCCCATAGGGAGCTCCACCGAAGGCTCCAGTGGCAGGTCCGAATGCGTCCGCGCCACCGATTTCGGCGCACCCCTCGCACGCTTAGTGGCCCCATAGGGAGCTCCACCGAAAGCGGTACCCACAATGCGGCACTCGCAGTTGCATTGGTTGGGTCCGTCGTCAGGCTAATTTAAATGTTCCTCGACACCCCCCCACTGGAAATGGAGAGCAAATCGGGGCCTTCGGGTTGGGTTGGGGTGGGTTGGTGGGTGGTGATTTTCTGGCTCATCGATAGTTGTTGAACCCGCATCAGATTCTCCTCGACTCTGAAGTTATGGTCAAGGCTCACCCCAGGAGAGGTCGAGGGAGCAGCGCCCCGACAATCTCTGGTTTCCCCCCCCCCCCCCCCCCTCCCTCCCTCAGAACCCGTGGGGGGTAGGGGTAGGGTTCGCATGTGGCCTCCTACGAGGGCGAGCCAGGGGACGAAAGGGGGGGGGGGATAGGGCAAGGGGGGGGGCGAAATCTCCTGCATGCAGCTGGTTTCAGCCCCACCGAGGGGCCCATGCCTCGATGCATGGCCGCCTCGGGCGCCGAGAGGCGCCGGGAAGATCAGCTACGTGGGCTGGTTCTCACCCCCCCCCCTTTGCTATCCCCCCCTTTCGCCCAGCCCGAGAGGGCGGGCGGGGGGATCGCGCCCCGGAAGCCAGACCGCGAGGTCGCGAAAGCGGGCGCGCTCGCCGCGCGCGAGGAGGGGTGGGCGGAGAGGGGCGGGGGGAAGCGCAGAGGGAACCTGGGATCCTGGCGTCTTGATTTTTGTCGAGCCGGGCGTGTTTTGCTTTTCAAGTTCGATCCAGACACCCCTCGATCCCGAGGGCGGAAAGCGGACGAAGTCGACGAACGCGTCCGAAACCTTGAGCCTCTGAAGTGCGTGTACTCCTTCCCTGTAATCCGACGTTGGGGGGAAATAAAACATCGCAGCATATGGCGACCTGAGCCCGTAGGCCGGGTGTTTCTGCGGCATTTGTCGAACTGGATCGGTCCGTGATGGTCCCGGGGGCCCCAACACTGGGCAACATCGCCGGCTGTGACAGAGAGCCAGAGGCCTCCCAAACGATGCATTGGCGATGCATCCGAAACGCGTGCGATGCATTGGCGACGTCGGCGTGTGGAAAATCGTTCGGTGGCAACACACGGATGGGAACCTCCCGTACCATCTTGCTGGCTCTTACGAATCGGCGCTGATCGACGCGAGTTAACGCGCAACGACGCTGAATCGACGCGAATTGACGCTCGCCGACGCCACGTCGGCGTGACCTCATCGACGCCCGAACGCTACCCAACGCCACTGGACGCTAAATACGTAGGCGAGCAGGCACACCTGGCCCCCGTGAAATCCCACCAGCCCTTTGGGCGTGAGTGGTTTAGAGAGCCCGCTCTGTCCTCAACCCCCCAAAATCCCCTTCGGATGGGAACCTCCCGTACCATCTTGCTGGCTTTACGAACCGACGCGAGTTAACGCGCAACGACGCCGACGCGAATTGACGCTCGCCGACGCCACTCGGCCCCTGAACGGCCACTGGACGCTAAATACGTAGGCGAGCAGGCACACCTGGCCCCCGTGAAATCCCACCAGCCCTTTGGGCGTGAGTGGTTTAGAGAGCCCGCTCTGTCCTCAACCCCCCTTCTTCCCCTTCGGGGAGGGGTTTACCCCTCCCCCTACCCCCTCCCCCTGGGCCTGGAGAGGGAGGGCCGAGCGTCGTCAGGGGGGTCGTTTTCGACTCCTTGGAGGGCTTCACGAGGATTCTAGCCCCGACGGGGGGGGAGCCCCTCTGCTCTTCTGTGAAGCCAAAAACATTGATTTTACTACGGTTTGGTCCCATTTTGGCCTTCTGAGGGGGCCGCGCTCATCTTCCTTCATAGCAAAATCATTGATTTTCAAAGGTTTTGGGCTCATTTTGTCCTTCTCAGGGGGCAGCGCTCCAAGAGGCACCTCCAAGAGGCCCCAAGAGGCTCGCCCGAACGAGGACGAGGGGCCCGAACGACTCACACCACGAAGAGCCCGAACGACTCACACCACAAGGAGGGGCCCGAACGACTCACACCAGGACGAGGCGCCCGAACGACTCACACCACGAGGAGCCCGAACGACTCCACCACGAGGACTCACACCACGAGGAGCCCGCACACCAGGAGGAGGGGCCCGAACGACTCACACCAGGATGAGGGGCCCGAACAACTCACACCACGAGAAGCCCGAACGACTCACACCAGGACGAAGAGCCCGAACGACTCACACCACGAAGAGCCCGAACGACTCACACCAGGAAAAAGGGCCCGAACGACTCACACCAGGGACGAAACTCCACCTCGAGAAACCCCAAACGACTTAAATCACGAGGAGCGCTTTCTCTCCCTCCTCCTCCGCCTCGTCCTTCTCCCGCTCCCCCCAGAAGGAGGATGTACAAGGAGGCGGGAGGAAGGAGGAACAGGGGAGATATGCGGGGCCAAGCGGACACACGCCTGAAAAACACGACTGTCGGCATGCTTCGCAAGAGTTGCTGCTGTGAGATGGGCTGGTGGGGATACGCGAAGCGTAAAGAATTTGCCATCGAAAGGTCGGGCTCCGCATCAAGCCGCGTCGCCAGGAGCTCAGGGGCGCAGGTTTGGGGGCGGGGCGAGCCGCCTGCGACGCCCTGCCGCGGCGGGGCTGGCTGCCTCAGGCGCGTTCGGAAGGGGGCGGCGTCACGGCGTCCAGGAAGGGGGTCTTCGAATCGTGGCGGGAAGCATGTGCGCGACAAGACGAAGCCAGGGCGAAGATAAAACCGGGTGAGATAGGTTAACTCGGGGATATATGAGATCTGGCGGCTCTGGAAGATGTCTCGAGCGCTGCGGCCTTCTCAAAGCGTTCTGGAATTTTCTGAGAGCGTTCCGGAATGCTCTGGACGGATTTATCTTCGTCCGAACCCCATCCAACGCAGCCCTGAATCCCATAGACAATCCCCGGCCGGAAAAAAACAAAAAACAAAAAACCAAACAAAACGAATGGCGTCGTTTTGATCCACGACGCATATGTCAGAGAACACTTTGGACTTGGTCTGGTCCGTTGTAGTTGAACTCTGGTCCGGTCTGCTTGGTCTGGTCTGTTTTTTTGATTAGTCTTGGTTCGTTGGTCGCTTGGCTACTATATCTGGTCTTGTGACTCCCACGACTGGTCCAACTGGCTTTGCTTGGTCCGCCTGCTGCGCAAGACTTCCACGAAAACCGGCAGCTGCAGCAGCAACATCAGGAGCAGCAACAGCGGCGAACGTATGGCCGGCGCCCAGAACAGGATAAATCCGAGGAGCACCCGGGGGAGGAGGGGGAGGGGAGAATCTGCGTCAGCAGCCATCTCAGCTCTCAGGCCCCGAAGACGAGTAGGGCGACGGGGCATAAAAACTGTCCGCATCGAGCGGCTTAGAATGAGAAGAGGGGATGTGACATCCAGGGATATAAGCGGCATATACTGGAAAGAAGGGCCGTGACATCCAGGGAGATAACCGAGCGCCTCCCACAAACCCAACACCCTGGGGATTAGCAGGTTCGGGGGTCCGGCGAAGATAATTCGACGATTTTCCCGGCGAGAGCGAAGTTCTGCTGGTAACGATGACGATGGCGATGATGATGACGATGGTGACGATGATGATCCCAGGCGCTCGCGTAGACTGACCATGTAGATCTTGGCGCAAGACTGACTCGAGAGATCTCGAGGATCGCGGCTGCAATTGCCTGCGCAAGAAAGATCGGAGGCGCTTCTGGCCAAGAAACCTCTCTTGGGCACGACCTCGAACCACTCGCCCATGCAGTCTCGGCACCCCTTGGGGCCGTCCTTGCGCGGGAGGCGTACTGATGCTCATGGGCGCTTGGCGGCCCTCGCCTCGGATCTCGCGCAGGGCGCCCTCGATCCAGCGACTCGTCCACGGCCTTGAACATATCGTTGCTCCTCGCAGGGCAGGTCTCGCCAGGGCCAATGGCGCCGAGCTCGCGGGGGAACCTCGCGGCGGCCTCGGGCGGCCACGTGCGCACCCTTGCCGCGATTTCTGAGCACGAGGGCGGGGTTCACTCCGTTCGGCGGCCCCCGAGCAAAGTGATCCTTACCTCCCCCCTCAAGAATCGCGGGGTGCAGGTGCGAGTAGGCCCGTGGGCCTGCTTGGCGTTCTCGGGCGGCCGCTCGATGGCGTCGCGGCGCTCTACCGCGACGCCCCCGCCGATCCTCGAGACCTTGGCGGGCATTGCTACAAGCGCCCCCCCGCCCAGGGCGCCTCCAGGATTCGCTCCAAAACGGAGCAAAAGTAGGGACAACTGTAGCAACCACCGGCCTTGAGGTAGGCGTAGTGCGCGGGCCCCTCGGGATGCAGGCAGATCAGGACGTGCTCGGCCTTGTGGACTCTCTCGGCCCAGCGCTTCTGCTCATCGGGCTGCTGGGCGGCGGGTTCGCCCCCGCCCTGGCCCACTCGGGCCCAGGCGACGGCTGCCAAGGGCTCGACCACCAGAACGGTCTCGGGGAGGCCCGCGCGCTCCTCGATCTCGCCCAGCAGCGCGTGCACTGTGCACTGCTCGCGGACGTCGCCCTTGACGATCTGCCCGCAGCACATGATCGCGTACTCCTTGGCGTGCTCGGCGCGGCGAGCCAGTCTGGACTGGCGCTAGTCGAGCTCGCGCGGCTCGGGAAGCTTGCAACCCCGCTCGAACGTGACCTGTGGCGCTCGGGATTCACATGCGCTCGGTAACTTCCGCCTGCTTCCGCTTCGTGGCCTCAAGGTTCCGCCGTCGCTTCCGCCGCCAACTTTCCACCAACTTCCGCCGTCGCATCCGCCGTTCCCGCTTGCTTCCGCTTGCTTCCGCCGCCCCTGGCGGAAGCAGGCGGAAGCTAGCGAGTGCCCGTGGGCCCCCGAGCCTCGCTGGTGTCGATCTGGAAGATCGCCGCGGTCTCCACCTCGTGGACGCGCAGGCGGCTCGCGCCCTCGGTGCCCAGGACTCGCCAGACATCCTGCACTCTGTCGCGACAGCCCTCCTGGACCCCCTCCTCGGCGACGCGGACCACCTTGCCGTGCCAGGGGGGGTCCTCGCCAGCCTCGAGGCCTGTTTCCGCCTCGGTCTTCGCTTTCTTCTCGGCGTTCTTCTCCGCTTGCGCCCTGGCGTTGGACTTCTGGGAGAAGCTCGTCTTGGCCTTCGGCGGCCTGCCTGCGAGCTTCGCCTTGGCCACGCCTCGACTCAGGCGCTCGAGCGAAGCCTCGCCGCCAGTCTCGGACTTCGGAAGCTGCCACTTGCGCTGCAACTTGCCCGGGAACTGGTCCGATAATTTTGACGCCCACCTGCTCGTGCGAGCTGCTGTTCGCGCCCGCCTGATCCGGCCCGCGAAGGCGCGCGGGAACTGGATATCCTCGATCCACTCTTCTGGCGTTCTGAGCATGTCCTTCTGCTCGTGGGCGAGCTCGAGGTCCAACTCAATGAACTCCAGGAGGCAGGGGTCCTCGTCCTGCTCGTAGTCCCTGGGCAAGTCGCCCTGGTGGGGGCTGTTCCCGTCGAGGGCGCTCCACTCAGGCGCGGGCGGCGCGCCCTCGGGCCACCTCTGCATGCCCTCCACGCTCTCGCTCGCCAGGCCCCGCTCGACGCCGCGGCCGGGCTCGATGGGGTAGCTCCGCGGCTCCATGCACGTGGCGACCCTGAGCTGGCCCTGCTCTGTTTGTAAGACCGCGAACATATAATTCGCTTGTAGCCCTTGGAACAGCACCGCGTCCTTGTTCTTCTTGCGGAAGCGGGGCTAGGCCTCGGAAGCGCAGTAGAGGCACTCGCAGGGCCCCCATTGGGTCGGGGACTTGCACTGCTTCTGGGGCTCGGCCTTGGCTTCGTGGACCCAGTCCTGCTCCATGACCCAGTGCATCTCGGCCTGCACCTCTCGGGGCGTGGCCCTTAGCTGGCTGTGCTCGCGGGTGTCCGGGGCCTGCGAGAAGCTCGCGACGTCGGGGGCCATGGGCGCGCGGGCCACATTCTGGAGCAACGCTCGGAGCGCCACTGCCTCGGCCTACTGGCTCGAGAGGCAGTCTGCGAACGCGAGGCTCTGGCCGCGCTGCTGCTTGACGAAGTCGATGGTCCAGGAAACGACGAGCTCGTCCGCCCAGGCCCTCGGCTGCCCCCGCGCGTCGATGGCCTCGAAGACCCTCGCGCGCTCCTCCTCCGAGAACTTGAGCAGTTCGCTGCGCCTGCCCTTGAGCAATGCCCCTGGGGGCTCGCCTGCTGGGAAGCGCTCCGCCTCGCCGTCGCCCCGCTCGTAGGTGGCGTCGCGCCGCCAGGTGCCCTCCTCGAGGTTCACGGCGCTCACTGGGCAGCGCCATGCGCCGGGGGCGAGGAACGCGCTGCGCCTCTTGACAGACTCGGGCCCCCTGCTCGGGTCGAACCAGCCTGCGCCTCGGACCTGATGAGATGATCCTGCGCGTGTCTCTTGCGCTTGAGCAGGCATGGTCCACTCGCTCCTTCTGGCAGGGGTGCTCTGCCAAGTGCTTGGCAACCTCGGCCACGAAGGCTGCCTTGTCCCCCTCGGCCCGCGTCTGGCGGCGCTTGCGGCGGGGGTTCTGGATGCGTCCCCTGGGAACCAGAGCGCGGCGGCGTCCGCGACGACCACGCTCGCGCTGGCCCTCCGCTGGGCGAAGGTCTCGGGGCCCCCGACGAAGAGGCCGAGGTCCTCGGAGCCGCCCAATCGCCACCAGGTGCACCAACGTACTAGAGGTAAAGCAGCAGTAGTAGTGGTAGTGGTAGTAGTAGTAGTAGTAGTAGTAGTAGTAGTGGTAGTAGTAGTAGTAGTAGTAGTAGTAATCGTAGTAGTAGTAGTAGTAGTAGTAGTAGTAGTAGTAGTCGTAGTAGTAGTAGTAGTAGTAGTAGTAGTAGTCGTAGTAGTAGTAATAGTAGTAGGAACAGTGATAGTAGTAGTACTAGTACGAGTAGTAATGGTAGTCGTAGTCGTAGTAGGAGGGGTCAACGCTAGTCTGGCTCGTAGTATTAGCTGCAAGTCGCCGCAGTTGGAGTTGCCACTAGAAGTTGCTAGTAGTATTCGTAGTAGTACCAGTTACTAGTAGTAGCAGTGTCTACGAGTGGTAATTGCTACTACTCACTTGTAGCACTAGTAGTACTAGTGGTGGTAGTGGTGATACTTGTAGTTGTAACGATAGTACTCGTAATCGTAAGAAACAGTAGTGGCTACAAGTTCTGTTTCAAATACGACTACGACGAAAAACTACTACTACTACTACTACTACGACTACAACCTGTCGGCCGTGGCCCAGGTCAGCTCGGCCTTCTCCTTGCTGAGCGTCTGAAACCTCTGGTCGGAGAGGCGCTGGCCCTTGCGACCGCTAGCGTGCAGCCTCGGGGGGTGGGGGGGGGGGGTGGGGCGGACTCGCCCGCCCTCTTCAAGTCCTTATTGCACGCCTGGTTGATCTGGAAGGTGTTCATGCGCTGGGCCACCTGCTTGTAGACCTCGGCGCTGGAACTATTGTGGCCGACCTCCTGCAAGCGGAGCTACTTGTCCTGCTCGAAGGCCAGCTCGTAGCGCAGCCGCATCAGGATGGTATTCTTCGTGCTCGCGCTCCCGCTTGAGCCGGCGCTCCACGCGGTGCATGGCGCCCTCGAGCGGGCGCTTGGCAGCGACCGTGCCAGGGATGTTGCGGGAAAGCCTGGCGCCCTCGCCCCCGCGCTTGCTGCGGTTCGGACGGGCGCGCCCGCGGGCCCGGGGGCCGCTCTTGCCAGGCCTCCCCGCGGCAACCTGCTTCTCGAGAGCCGCCCGAAGCCCGTGCCATCTCGCGACCGTCTCGCGGTTTGCCACTAGTTCTGCAGCTTGGCCTTCGCGGCGCCGGGCAGGGGGGCGAACTTCTCGTCGCCGCGCTCGTCCGCGCGCTTGCTCCAGTCGAGGGGGATCTGGGGCTTAGACTGCGCGGTTGGGTCTCGTCGCAGCGCGGGCGCAGCTCGGGGCTCGCGCGCCCCCTTGTGCCCCGCCAGGGCCCGAGGTTTATTTGGGAACGCTGATTATTGTTAATCGTTCTCAATCTCGCACGCGGGGGCGCCGGCGGCGGGGCCCAACGGGGGTGAAAACGGAAACGGAGACAAACGAGTTCGGGGCCCGGCGGGGGGGCGGGAGGAGGGGGGGGGGAGGGGGAAGGAGGAGGAGGAGGAGGAGGAGGAGGAAGGGGAGGAGGCGGAGGAGGAGGAGGAGAAAAGGGGATGGGGGGGAGAGGATGGGGGGGAGAAGGAGAAGGAGGAAGAAGACAACGACACGAGCCTCTCGGCCTCGAGATCCTTGAAGGAGCTCATCGCAGACCCGGCGCTCTCGCGCGGGGGGGGGGGGGCTTTTTTTTTTTTTTTTTTTTTTTTTTTTTTTTTTTTTTTTTTTTTTTTTTTTTTTTTTTTTTTTTTTTTTTTTTTTTTTTCCAACTTCTCGTGGGGCTCGGGACCTCGGAAGGCGAGCTCGCCAGACCCCAGAGGCTCGACAAGCTCGCCTGCTTCGTCGGCGCGGTCATCGGAGTCTCGCTGCAAAGCTGCGATGGCTCGAAGCACAAATCCTCGAGCCAACGTGGCTGCGGAACGTTGTGGGCTTCTGGCTGTGGTTGGCTTCTCGTTGTTCGCAGCTTGTCATTGCCATCTTGGTGTCAGCGTACTGTCGTTAGCTTGTCGTTGGTAGCTTCCTGTTATGCGCTTACTGTTGTTGCTTGTATTGTTGCTGCTGTGGCTCGTTGTCGCGCTGCTTGCTGGTGCTGCTGTTGGTGTTGCTGTTTGGGTGGTTGCGTTTGCTGTTGCCTGTGCTTTTGCTGATTTTGCTTGAGCGCGTTGCGCTGCTTGCGCGTGCTTCTGTTATTGCTGCCGTCGGTTGTGTTGCTCTGAACCCTGTCTTTTGTTTTTCTGTCTTCGGCCATCTCGAGGCCGGTGCTCACCTCGCTCAGAGCCCCCAACACCTCGCCCTCACTCTGCCTAAAAGCACCTCGCTCAGAGCCCCCAGCGGCTCGCGAGGCGCCTCAGGGATGAGTCGGGACTTGGGGCCGGGGCAGGAGGCGATGCAGAGCTCGGCACCGAATGCAAGGCATCGCGCTGCCTCGTCGTCGACGGCTTGCAAAGGCGGCCTCGCTTCTTCTCGGACTCGACCTTACAGGGGTCCAGCTTGAGCTTCTTGTCCTCGGGCTTCTTGTCGTCGAAGCTCTTGTCCTCGAGCCCCCTGGAATCCTCCATCTTTTTGTCTGAAAGCTTTCCCTCGAGGTGCACGTGGTCCTCGAGTTTGCCGTTGTCCTGGTGCTTCCTGTCCTCGAGCTTGCAGGGGCCCATCGGGACCTTCTGGTCCTCGAGCTTTTGGTCGACGGCGTTGTCCTCGGGCTTGCTGGTGCCCTCCCCCAGCGAAGTTGGTTGCGTCTCCTCGCGCTGCTCGACGCCGTCCTCGGTCTCCACCCCATCGAAGATATCGGTCTGCGCGCCGTCTTGCGCCCGCTCGTCGCCCTGCGTTTGCTCGACGAAGAACATCGGCGAGACGACGCTCTCGCCGTCCGACCGCTCGGCGAAAGGCTAAGAAAACGCGCGGCGATCGTCGCTGTCCGACACGCCCATCCTCGTTGCCGGATTGGAAAAGAGGCCCGGAATGTTTGGCCCTAGTGGGCAACGGAAAGTGTTGGTCCCTCAGCGGGCTTGACCAGAACAGTGCTCACATCGCAGAGCTTGCGCCCATTTCGCCACGTAGCCGGCGCCACCTCGGTGATGCATCGGCGGGCCTCGGCGGTGCATCGGCGATGCGGTGGCCTTGGCCTGTGCTGTTGTGGCACCTGCTGTTGGTGCTGCTGTTGTTTGTCTGGTTGCTGTTGTGTCCCGCGGTTGAGCTGGTTGCTGGTGCTAGG
Organism: Prorocentrum cordatum; assembly: GCA_963575745.1. Lineage (NCBI taxonomy): Eukaryota > Dinophyceae > Prorocentrales > Prorocentraceae > Prorocentrum > Prorocentrum cordatum. Next base: position 1,285,504 of record CAUYUJ010019948.1, on the reverse strand, counting down.
TGTTGTGATTGCTGTTGTTGTGCTGGTGTTGGTGGTGCTGTTGTTGTTGCTGGTTGTTGTTGCTGCTGCAGTGGCTGCTGCTGTTTGCTGTTTTGTTGTGTCGTGTGTGTGTAAGTGTGTGGGTGTGTGTTTTCTGTGTTTGGGTGCGTGTGTGTGCGCGTGTTTGTGCGTGTGCGTGCGTGCTGTTCGTGCGTGCGTATGTGCGCGCGCGCGCGTGAGAGAGAGAGAGAGAGAGAGAGAGAGAGAGAGAGAGAGAATGTGCGTGTATGTGCGCGTGTGTATCTGCGTTCGTGCGCGCGCGCGTTTTTGCGCGCGTGCGCGTGACCGCTCGGCGTCGAGGCTCAATCCAGGACCCTCGGATCGAGGGCCCAGGGTCCGCGAGTCAAAGCTCGGAAACCTCGGATCTAGGATCCGGAGTGCTCGCAGATGCTCAAGGCTAAGATCTCGGACCCTCGATCCGAGGGTCGAGCCTCCTCGATGGCGGCCAGGGCCCGAGGACGGCGACGGGGGCGATCGCCGAGGCTCTATCCTCGGTGATCGGATCGCGAACCCGAGATCTTCGAGTCCAAGCGCGGCGATCCTCGGATCTAAGATCCGAGGCGCTCGCAGACGCGCAAGACCAAGATCCCGGATCCTCGGTCCGAGGGCCGAGCCCCCTTGATGGCGGTCTGGGCCCGAGGGCGGCGACGAGGGAGATCGACGATCGCCGAGGCTCGATCCTCGGATCGCGAATCCGAGATCTTCGGGCCCAAGCGTGGCGATCCTCGGATATAGGACCCAGGGCGCTCAAGGCTGCTCGGAGCCAAGATCTCGGATCCTCGTTTCGAGGATCGAGTCTCCTCGATATCGGCCTGGGCCCGAGGACGGCGACGGGGGCGATCGACGACCGCCGAGGCTCGATCCTCGGATCACGAACCCGAGATCTTCGAGTCCAAGCTTGGCGATCCTCAGATCTAAGACCCACGGTGCACAAAGCTGCTCGGAGCCAAGATCTCGGACCCTCAATCCGAGGATCGAGGGTCGAGCCTCCTTGATGGCGGTCTGGGCCCGAGGACGGCGACGAGGGCGATCGACGATCGCCGAGGCTCGACTTTCGCCCCTCGGATCACGAACCCGAGATCTTCGAGCCCAAGCTTGGCGATCCTCGGATCTAGGATCCAAGGTGCTCGAAGATGCTCGGGCTCAAGATCTCGGATCCTCGGTCCGAGGATGGAGGGTCGAGCCCGCTCGATTGCTCGATGCTTGATCGAGGATCACTCAGCGAGAGGTGGGGGGGTCCCCGCAGCTTGGAACGCCACTCGCGCGTGCTCGAACGCTCGCTTGGAGCTTGAAAGCAGATGGGGCTCGAGCGCGCGCCTTGAGACGCTCGCTCGGGACCCTTGCAGCGAAAAGCATGGGAACGCGTGGCTCGGGGCGCTCGCGCGCCAGGCGCTCGCCGCTCGCCGCCGCTCGGGCCTCAGGCGTCCTTCGGCTTTGACTCGTCGGCCCTTCGCGTCGGCCTGGCTCTTCTCGGGCTCGCGCCGGTTGCGAATTTTGTCGCAGTCGGCGTGGATCTTGGCGGACTCTTCGAAATTCATCTTGAAGTCCTGGTGGAGGGCCATCGTTTCGCAGCGGAGCTGCCTGTCGGTTCTAGCGTAGTCATGCTTGGAGCGCGTCCATATAGCTATCCAGCTGGAGCTCGTGGTCCATGTCGGCAGTGCGCCTGAGGCCCCAGCGACACTTGACGACCGCTTGCGTGGTGGCTCGCGCGTGGCCAATGCACTGCGCCGCGCCGTCGTCGCGGCACCAGTTGACGAATTGCTTGGCCTTGACGGGCGTCAACTCGAAGAGCTGATCGCTTGGCAAGCCGGAGGAGAGCTCCTCGTTGATCGGCAGCGCGAGGACGTGGAGGTAGAGGAGCTCGGATGGGGGCATCGGGGAGGGCCTCGCCGACGCGCTCGACGCACGAGCCGAAGCCGGGACGCCAGACGCTCTCGGAGCCGTGCTCGATGTCCTTCTTCTTGGAAAATTCGAGCAGATTCGACTTTAAGCTCGGCGTGAGCCAGAAATGATTCTCGGGCGGCCCCCCGCGATTGTCGAAGATGTCGTGGAGGCGGGCTCCTCGCAGTAGGTCTCGTAGAACCACGCCACCGCCCGCTCGACGCGCCTCTTGTCAATCTCGTTGAAAATGTGTCCGCGCTCGATGCCCTTGACAGAACCGCCGTTGCAAACCATCTCGAGGGCGGCTGGCTGGGCTCTCACCGGCCACGAGGCGCTGTCCGCCTTGAGAAAGTAGGCCGTCATTCTTGCTGCGCCAGCGCCTTGCGCGCTCGATTGGCATTGGCGCTTCTGGGCAATGGCGGTCTTATCCGCGATGACGGACAATTCGTCGAAGATCTTCTCGTCCTGCTTGGCCATGCGCTCGAGAATCTCGTTCGAGCTCGGGCTCGCGCTCTGGGTCGCGACCCCCTGCAGGGCCGCGACTTGTTGGGTTGCCGCCTGGGCGCGCTCGGCGGCCTAAGACATGGCTGAGGCTCGCGACGCATGCAGGGGCAACGACGTGGAGGGGATAAGCATTGGGGGGGGGAACATCGACCTGGACATGGCGACACATCGCCAATGCATCGGCGATGGGCGCCCGATCGTAAATCCGCGAGCTCCTGGGCAGGTTCGGGCGATCGAACTGCTCTCGGCGATCATTGGGCGATTGGGGATCGATGATGCCCCCTTACGCACAATCTCCCCCCAATCGTTGCCCCTGGGGGAGGTGCAGCTCGGTGCCTCGAAACAACTCGAAAACTTGGAGTTTCGGAGACTCGGGGAAGCTCGGGCCTGGGCAGCTGCGGGGGGGAGGAGGGGGAGGAAGACGGGAGGAGGAAAAACAAAAAAAACGAGGAGGAGGGGCCACGAACCGTGTGAAGGATTCGCTAAAAAATACCTCGGGTGCTCTGCCTGCCCGGAAAACGCACGCAACTTCAAAATCCAATCGGTCCCCATGGTCCTGCCACATTTCCTGGCAGGGAAACGGCGATAGAAATGAACATCCCCAAAGCCCTGCCACACGCTCGTGATTGCGGAAACTGACATGGTGAGACCACCACCGTTGCCATGCTCAGCGTTTTTGATGCTGTTGCTAGTCAACAAGAGATGATCGCATCTTCGATTCGCAACTTCCTGCGGGGATGATCGAGATCGGCCTCCGCGCCCCTCTGCACAATTAAATCCCATGGGTTTTGGGGTCCCGAAACGGTACGGTGACAGACCGTGCGGTGACCTTGGAACCCCAAGAAACCTCCGCGCTCGGTCCGTCACCGCACGTTCGTGGGACCCTGGAGGCCCCTGTCGCCCGAGACATCCTCGGAGAACGACCCGAGTCCCAAAACCGTGCGGTGACCCCGAATCCCTACCGACTCACCGCACGGCGTGGTCACCACACCGTCTGGGGGCCCCCGACTGACACGGGATAGTAAAGTCACAGGGGGTTCAGGGGGGCTATGCTTTAATATCAAGGAAATGGGGCTATCATGGCCCAGGCCACGACATCCATCCCTCATCTTGCAGGCAGCCAGGGGGTCTGAACTGGATGGTCCCCGAAAAAACGGGTCAATGGAGATAATGGAACCTCATCCGGTCAAAATCGGTCTCTGGACCCATCCTATGGTCCATCTGATGCCATTTGTCTAACCGGACCCGTTATTGACGGTGCCCGAAAACGGATCCCGGAGGCTATATAAAAACAAAACAACGTTCTCGAACCCAGAACGCGGGAACCAATGCTGGGCCACCTCAGAAGCCCCAGCCGACTTCAAACCCCCTGGTCATCATTTCCCTTTTGTGTGGAAGCCAGAAGGTACCGATACCGTTACTGCCTGGACCTCTCCCAGGGTGCGTTCTGACCAGAATTGCGAGGCGCAGTTCCAACCGTGGCGACGAGGGCCTTCAAGCAAGCCTCAAAAAAGAGGAAAACTATCATGGACACAGTCAACCCGCATACGAAGGAGGCGCGATAAGCATGCAAGGGCCTTGGACGGCCATGTCGACACTTTGCGAGCGGGGCGCGGCCAGCGAAAGCGGCCAAGGATCTCAGGGTACCCTTAGACGGTCGCTGATCCTTGCCTTGCGGCTCGACTGTAGCAGCACTGGCACCTTTTCCTCCACTGCTCTGGGATGGTCCCGGATGCCGCTGCAGGGCACCATCGGCGGCAGCGGCACGATCGCGCCCTCCGGCAGCGGCTCTGGGCGCGCCAGCGGCGCGGAGGCCGCGATGGCGGCGGCCTCCTGCGGAAGGGGCGCCGGGACGGCCTCAGCGGCTCCTGGGGTGGCGGTGGCGGTAGGAGGAGGAGGAGGAGCAGGAGGAGGAGGAGGATGAAGAGGAGGAGGAGGAGGAGGAGGAGGAGGAGGAGGGGAAGGAGGAGCAGGAGGAGGAGGAGGAGGAGGAGGAGGAGGAGGAGGGAAAGATGAGCGGGGAGGAGGGAGGGAGGCAGGGGGGGAGGCAGAAGGAGGAAGAGGAGGAGAGAGAGAATAATGAGGGGGAGAAGTAGGAGGAGGAGGAGGAGGGGGATGATCCCCAGGTCGTATAACTTGCAGGGACCTGCTGGCCCGGGTCACTCTGGACCACGGTAAGTCCGGCTTTGCAGGATCCTGCGACCAAAACCCGCAGGATCCTGCACCCAAGTCCGGGTCAGTACAGCTCTGGCTCTGCAGGATGCTGCAACATCCGGCGCTCCGACCGACCCACGTTTGCCATGACCCCCCGCCTCCTGAGATCCGAAACTTCGCGCACCACCGCGCCCCGCGAGGCGCGGCGCGAGATGATCCCCGCGCCCTCGAGCCGCTCCGGCCCGAAGCGCGAGTCGCGCGGAGCGCGCTCACAACCTTCGCGCCCCCGCGGGTGACCAGACAGTGGGGGCCCATGCCAAGAAACGCCCTGCGTGTCTCCAGGGAGCCCTCGGCCCTGGGTTTCTTTGGTTTCGATGGTTTTGCGACGGAACGCAAGGAACGACCTCGGGCTTCAGGGTGAAATTTCCTGTGGAAGGTTTCTTGTGGACTGACCTCCACTGTATATCGAATCCCGGATCTCCGACGGAAGGATTGTCTCAGGAATCCTAAAAGACGAAACCAGGGCAAGGATCACATCGGGTGAGGATGATAGGAGGGCACATGCGAACCCTACCCTGCCTCCCCCTTAGAATTCGTGGGGTGGTGGGGTAGGGCTTGCATGTGGCAACCGATACAACTCGAGAATATCTGAGATCTGGCGGCTCTGGGAGATGTCTCGCCGCGGCCTTCTCAGAGCGTTCCTTCAGGGGAACGTAAGACCTGGGTACAGGGGACTCGGAAATCCCCGACGTGGTCGTCAAACAAATGACGAGGCCGAACCTGCATTTTGACGAGGCCTCCCGCTGCAGACATCCCACGAAACTCCTCCTCGTCAAAATCCGAGGCGCGGTCGTCAAAAAACGATGGCGAACCCGAGTCCCGGCAAACCCGGGTCTTACGCTCCCCCGATCAGAGCGTTCCTGAACGCTCTGGGAGCGTTCTGGAACGCTCAGGAACGGACTTATGATTGTCCTACGGCAAGTTCGTGTCGTGACGACCCCGGCGTTGGTTTTTGACACCGCAGGGATCGTTCAACCTTGAACGATCGGCCGCTGCCGCAAAGTCCGATCGTTCAACATCGATCGATTCTGGGTCACCGGCGGCGTTCAACCTTGAACGCCCGCGCTGGGGTCGCCGCTGGTCGACACGACGCAAACCTACCGTAGCCCAGTCCGAATCCTAGCGCTTCTCCTCGGACCCCGGCCTCTGGGGAGCGCTGTCGGGCTCCAGGAATATCACGCATGGATCGGTCGGGCGCTCCTGCATGGGGGGGGGGGGGCGATGCAGGGGGGGACGAAGCGTGCATCCGTCGTGCCCCATTGGGGCCCCAGGGGTGCCTTTTCTGGGGCCCGTTGAGGGCACAAAGAGGAAAACAGAACAATGATCCCCCCCCTTTGTCGCCCCTCCCCCCCCCTTTACGCAACGCCCGGATCGGAAACGAAAAACTGTCCCCGGGGGGAGGGCCCTCACGTGCTTCCAGATAATCGACGCCCATGAGTCGAAAGAGCCTAGACTGAGGGGAAGAAGACCGTCCTGGAGGGCTCTCGCAACTACGGCTGGTTTTTCTGGGAAAATGTGGCCAGAAGAAATAACCGGCAAAGATCCGGCAATCGCCACTAAATCTCAGAAGATGTGTTTGTTTCAAAACTGGCATGTTTCCTTGACCTCGGCCTCGGTGGCGCGGCATCGGGCCCAAGGACGATCAACAAGTGGGGAGGTGCAGATCGCAGATGAGCTGCTCAAGACAGCGCGCTGGGATCCAGGGGGGTCGGGCCCAGCAGCTGGGACTCGCGAGTGGGAGGTCCCAGCGCGCGCTGGGTAGCACCCCAGTAGATCCCAGCAGGCGCTGTTCGAGATAGCGCGCTGCTGGGTGGCACCCCAGTAGTGCGTCGGCTGGCGACCCAGCTGTTAGGAGCAATGAGCCACTCAGTTGTCTGATAAGGCGCTCCGCAAACGATAGTGAAAGTGCGCTTTCGCTTGAGACTTCCTCGCTACATCTGCCCTCACGCAATGTATAGGAGTAAGGGTTGAGTCGGGCATAAGAGGCAAGATAGACGATCCGACGGCCGCACTGACCACCGACGCAGACTACGACACAGATGACAGCGAACGTGCACGACGAAGACGACGACGACGGTGACTACGAGTACGTCACGACGTAATGACGTCACGTCGGTGACGACGACGACGTCGCAAGGGAAATCACATACAAAACTAATCATTTGTACGGAATGTTCCCCGTCTTCTTTGGCGCGGCCGACGACGATGACGACGATGACGACCTGCCGCCGCTGCTGCCGACGAAAAGGAACGCAGGATGTTTGATTGACATGGTGGCCCGGGCGTCGAGCCGAGCTCCTGAGGTCCTGAAGTGTCTCGGCTGTCTCGCGCTGGCCAGGCCGTCCAACCTCTTCCTCCTCCTCCCAGCTCTGATGTGCCCACCTGCTCCTCCTCTTCCTCCTCCTCCTTCTCCACCTACTCCTACACCTGATCCACCTCCTCATCCCTGCCCCTCCTTCTCCTCCTCCTCCTCCTCCTCCTCCTCCTCTTCCTCCTCCTCCTCCTCCTTTTCCTCCTCCTCAGTCATCTCCCAAACGGTCCTCGGCCCTGCTCCTGAGGGCAGGGACAGCTAGGCAAACGAGCACGATCGAGCTATTGACCTCTGGGCCTCGGCCAGGGAAGCAATGCAAGAAGCAGAGAAGCACTGACCCTGGCCGATCTGAATTCAAGCGAGACTAAGTCCTTACCCAAAAAGGGCCCCACCCCAGGGTTCTGAGAGCAACGGCAAACCCAAATGCCGCGTGTGCTCTTCTATAGGTAGGACCAGGCACGCTCTAGAACATGCTCGGATCCAGCCCTCATCATCACCCCAGCACGTGCTTGGCCTGGAAAGGAGCGAAGACGAGTCAGATGATGTGTTTGGAGAACTGGGAGTGGGATGGTTGGAGAGAGGGAGAGAGAAAGAGCGAGAGAGAGAAAGAGAGAGAGAGAGAGAGAGAGAGAGAGAGAGAGAGAGAGTGAGAGAGAACAACAAGACAGGGAGGGAGAAAGAGTGAGGAGATACGAGGAGTGAGACCGATGGTAGAAATACTACAGTGGTTACGAAGTGGGAGGTTTAGGAGCAGGAGGGTAAGTGCCTTCTTGGCAGCCTGGACAGCGGAGCCAGAGGAATCCTCCTGCTGCTTCTTGCGCTGCTGCTCCCGCTCCAGCTCGTGGGCGAACACCGGGCGCGTGACCTCGACTGCGGTCGTGCCCGTCGGAGCTTTCTCCTTGTCCTTTCTTGCACCCTTGTACTCCCTCTCGTAAGCCACGTAGGCGCCACGCTTCTCAGCAAACCTCTTGGCCGCCTGGTGAAGCTCATTCGCCTTGCCCATATCCACAACAAGTGAAGGCATGTGAATCGTGATGGGCCCTGCGCAAGTATCGACATCAAACTTCTCATGATCGGACAACTTCATGAAAGCTTCGTCGGTCGGCACACCACGGATGCACCACGCTGAGTTGCAAAGAGACGAGCGTGGGTCAGTGAACCGAGGATCGGCTTTCAAGACCATGTTGAAAGTCTGGCAGTCGATGTTCACAGTCCCTAGGTTGATGCATAGCCCAGGGTGGTCAGCTGTCGTACTTGTCGAAATCACCACCTCACCGATGAAGAATAGCTTGATCGACTCCGACTTGTGAATGAAATCGTCGCAAGAACCGTCCAAAACGAATTTGGGTTTGCCCTTCTTCGAAAACGCATCCTGTGCAGTGAGAATGTGTTCATGCCCTCGATCTGCTATGTCCAACGCACAGCCATCCTTCGCAAGACCGATGTACTTCTTCGCCAACTCCTGTGTCAACGTAAGCCCAGCTGCGTAGCATTTCCAAGAAGTGGTCGCTGCCCTGGACGACTCGATGCCAAGGAAGGGCGGCGTGTGAAGCTTCTCATCGATCGTGGCACTGGCCTCAGTCAACTCGGCCAACGCACCAGACACGTCGACTGCAGAGCCACCAGAAAGACTACCAGCGTACACCTCCTGGAGCCGCTCGTTAAATTTCTCCAGCAAGAGTGCGTGTCCAGAGCGAGACTCCTCGATTTTTTTTCTTAATCAGAAGTTCGGTCACTTGCTCCTTCAGCATCGAGTCGATGGTAGAGGTGTCCGTGGAGTCCACACCGTCTTCTTTGAAGTACTTCTTTATGGCAGCTGTGATGTCGGCCTTCTTCATTGCAGTTACCTTCGACTTGATCGTGTGCTCATGGGTTCGCCATTCGGCATCCGAACGAGCCGTCACCACCTCCGCCTTCAACACATCGGCATACTCGAACGTGTTTGTCCAGAACTTGTGAGGGTCGTCTCCGTACACTGCCTCGAAGCCTGTGAGTTGGTCGGACAGGCGCTCTGCGAAGGCGACGCCTGCCTTGAAGTGCTCGTACTCTGCCCCAGACGCGTGCTTGTCGAGTAGTTGGAAAAGCTTCAGCGCGTAGCGGAACCTCGAAGCTTGCACCGCCTTCAGAGAAGCTAGGTCGCCGAACACATCTTCCGCAAAAGGTCCGAAACCAGTGTCAGCCAGCGTCGTTGACAGATCCTGCGCGTCTGCGTCGGGCGAGGTGGCGTCGGCCAAGTCAACGATGCCGTGGACCACTTCGAAGAACGACGTGGGCACTTTTTCTTTGATCGCATCCATAACCTTGTTGACGGCAGCGAGCGAGATGTCTGTGGGGCAGGTGCAACATCCCAAGTACTGGTACAGGTTGTTGGAGACTTTACGCAGTGCCAGGGTAATACTAGATGACATCTTCATCAAGACGCAGTGCATGCTGGCCAACTCGTCCAGGTTGTCGGTTGGGGGGTTGTCCTCCAGAAACGCCTTGAATTTGCCAAGCACCTTTGCTCTGTTCGTGGGGTTCCCGATGACGTTGAGCAACTTGGTCGAGGAGTCCACTGCGGATTCGCAGTCCTTCTCGACGTGTTCCTCCTGTGGGCCCTGTGGGACCTCGTCGCCCGGTGCTTCTTTGCGGATATCTGGATCCTCCTCATCAGTAGGGGGTAGATTGTGGGCAAGTCGCACAAATTTCTTCAGCTGAGGCCTGAGCGACGACCACTGCTTGTATTCCTTGGGCGCCTCACCTTCGAGGCCGAACTCGATTTTCTCCTTCTGAAGCTTCATGGCGAACCTCAGCGCAGTCGCCAACGCCTTTTGTAAAATGATGGGCTTCCTTTGCTCCTGGACCACTGCCCGAACTGGATACATCACAGCATTGAAGGCGTCGTCAATGAAAACAGGGTTCTTGTCAGATCCAATATCGCCTGGGTGACTCTTCTTCTCTTTTTTCTTGTCGTGCGTGGTCTTATTCGGCTTGTTCTCTTTCTGCTGCTCTGCCGAGTTCGTAGCATCCAAGGCAGTGTCGGTCGTTTTCACCGCCAGTCTGAACACCTTGCTTTCCGTCATAGATTGGATAAGCGCGGGGCTCCTGGCTCTCACATCTGACGTGGTCTGAAATATCCACTCCACGCCGTCGTCCGTTGGAATACAGAACCGAAACAACTCCATCAGCACGTCCGCGTGGTTCTTGTGGTCGCCGAGAGACTTGAGGATCTCAGATAAGACCAGGAACACCTTCACAGTGTCGAGCTCCTTGCACTCGTAGCGGCAGTGCTCGTTGGCATAGGTCACGCACTTGCTATAGATGCCAATCTCCTCGAAATGTGAGCGAGTGATTTTTGCCCGGGTAAAGTCCTCGTAGCCGCCCTTGAAAGTATGGGGGTAGTTCTTCAGGATCCACTCGTTCTGCACTTTCTGAATGCCGCTCTGGTCTCTCTTCTTGGGTGCCACGTTCTCCTTGTCTGATTTCTCGATATGTTTCTTTTTCTTCCGCTCCTCCTTGAGAAAGTCCAATAGGCCCCCATGAACGAGCGGAACTTCCTCCCATGACTCCACGAAATGCGTAGCCGACCCGATCTGGACCCACTTGTTACAGATCTGGCGAATGAAGTAGAGAGCATCTGTTGGCGTCTTCGGGTTAGCAATCACAACGCGCTTCACCTCATCCTTTCGGAGCTGCATGACCTGGCGGGAGGAGGAACACATGGAGGAGGGCACGCGGACAAGAACCAGTTTTTGAAGTATACCTTTCGCTCTCCGTCCTTCTGTTGCCCTACTCCATGCGTTCCTCCTCCTCCTCCCCTCGTTGCATTGAATCGAGTAGGACAGAAGTTACCTGTTCCATCCCCCTCTGAGACCTGCTCGTTGTCCTGCTGATCTGGATCTTCCAGCATCATGTACGCGGCGTCCATGAGGGTGGCTCCTCCCAGGAGTTGAAGCGTCCAGGAAGACGGATCCAGTGTATCTGGAATGCAGATTAACTCGCCTGCTCGGTCTTCCCAAGTAATTCCATGCTCGAGGCCAAGAGTGTAATAGAAGCGCACAGTTGCTGTCTGCCGATCACGATTGATTGCGTGTCTCTTGAAGACGCGCTCCCCCTTCTTTTGCCCAGAGACATGGTAGTATGTACAAGAACCTGGGAAAGGCAGAGCGTAGTCAGCCATCCACTGGGCGCGCAGCACGGCGCCTTTCTTATCGGGGTGCCGCTCCTCGTAAGAAGCGAAGGCGTCATCAAAGGCGCCCCTGTTGACCGCGCAGCCTGCTTCCGAGCTCTCCTGCAAGCTCCTCATCATCTTCTGGATATGGGTAGCAATGCCTGCGGTGTGGCTTGGGATAAGTTGCGTCTGTCCAACCTCCAAATCCGTATCAGAGCTGCCGAGATCCTCGTGAACTGGATCCATGCCGAGGCGTCCTCTGGGCTCCTTGACGGTGCCAAGTAAAAGAGCGATGTGGCGCGAGGATGAGTCGCGCCCAGGCTTCGCAGAGCCTAAGCGCAGCCAAAACGGCTTTGGGTGAGGGATGAGGGGAGAGGGCGGGTCAAGAGCAAGAATGCATTGAGATGAACGGGGGTGCGATGAGGATCACATCGAAGCAACTAACGGACCAGCAGGTCAATCCCGAAGCTTGCATAGAAATTGCAGCATCCTCGCAGGGCGATTTCCCATGACAGGCGCCTCGGGCGCCTCTCGGCGGCCCTGAGGCCGCGGGGCCAGGGGCCGCGACAGGCGTTTCACGGCTCGCTCGAAAACCAGCGAGGAGAAGGGGAATTGTTTATCGAATGGGTCTAGCGAGTGATGTGAGACAGCAAGTGAGCACCAAGGGTAGAACGTTATGGTTTGGATTGTAAGTTCGGGCGGCGGGGGAGGGGGGAGCTCAGACCTCAGGAAGACTCAGGATTGCCCTCAGGTAGACCGAACTGGTTTGGATCTTAAGCTTGAGTTCCCCTGGGGGGGAGGGGGAGGAAGACCTCGAGCCTCTGGACAACCTCGGAGTGCTTGAGCCGATTTTGATCTTAGGCTCGACCTCCTCGGAAGGATTGTTTAGAAGCTCACGCCTGCGGGCGAGCCTTATTTCCAAACGCCCCCAATCCAATATGTCGCGTTTCCGCATGTGCCCAGTTCGCCCGAGCATCGGCATCGGAATCGGCTCGGCACCGGGCCATACGAAACACAAATCCTCGCAGCTCTTTCTGGAGGGGCGATGGGGGCTTAAGCCTCAGAGGGACTCGGGAGGAGGACAAGGGTGTGTTGATGTTTCTTCCGCCAGTGTTTCTTCTCTTTGATGATGGGGAAGTGGATGTGGATGTTTTTTTTTTACCCCGCCCGCTACCCCAACGGACGACATCCCCTTTACGATGCGCTTCAAGCGCTTCCGATGCAAGTCGCATTCTTGCGAACTGTTTGCAGTGACCAAGCTAAGAGGCCGAGAAGGCCTCGCCTCGAGTGTGAGACCGCCATCGGTCAGCCTAGAACATACTAGCCAGTGGTCAAGCCAGACAATTGAGAATACGATTCCCCCAACCGAGTTAATGTGCATCGAATTGCCGATCTGGCTGCTCATTGAATGGCGGCTCCTCGTTCTAGGTGGTGGGTTTGACGCATGGGCGAGAAACATGCAGCCCACCCCCAGCGCCTCTGCGTCTTGGGGGTATACTGGCCAGCCCATGCTCCTGAACCATTCCTTCACGGTCATCCATCTCAGAAGATCAGGTCTCCACACAAGGCCAGCCCCTGACGTGAGGGTGTGGAGAGGGCCTTCCGAACTAGACCAGCACATCTTTTTCACTGATTGCCCTAGGTCCCAGCAACAACCTGGCCTCTTCTGAAGGAATATGTCGATGCGATCTCTCTCATTTTGTGTCAAGCAAATCTCGTAAGAGTCAGGCTTGTCACAGCAGGGGGCAGTGGCATGTCTGGCAATTACCTTTCGTCGTGCCGATGCCCATTCTCTATCCAGAGCAAGCTCGTCCTCGTCGGCAACGCAATAAGCCTGGGATGTGTACGAGCACCGCCGTGAAAAGACTGCCTCGTTGAAATCACTGATTGTTGCGGTTCGAACAGGCACGTTCATGCCTCGAAGGCGACCGCACACGTATTGTCGGGGCCGGCGAGCTTGCCAACCTTGACGATCGGGCTTGCACACAATTCTCGAGTGTGAGACCGCCATCGGTCAGCCTAGAACATACTAGCCAGTGGTCAAGCCAGACAATTGAGAATACGATTCCCCCAACCGAGTTAATGTGCATCGAATTGCCGATCTGGCTGCTCATTGAATGGCGGCTCCTCGTTCTAGGTGGTGGGTTTGACGCATGGGCGAGAAACATGCAGCCCACCCCCAGCGCCTCTGCGTCTTGGGGGTATACTGGCCAGCCCATGCTCCTGAACCATTCCTTCACGGTCATCCATCTCAGAAGATCAGGTCTCCACACAAGGCCAGCCCCTGACGTGAGGGTGTGGAGAGGGCCTTCCGAACTAGACCAGCACATCTTTTTCACTGATTGCCCTAGGTCCCAGCAACAACCTGGCCTCTTCTGAAGGAATATGTCGATGCGATCTCTCTCATTTTGTGTCAAGCAAATCTCGTAAGAGTCAGGCTTGTCACAGCAGGGGGCAGTGGCATGTCTGGCAATTACCTTTCGTCGTGCCGATGCCCATTCTCTATCCAGAGCAAGCTCGTCCTCGTCGGCAACGCAATAAGCCTGGGATGTGTACGAGCACCGCCGTGAAAAGACTGCCTCGTTGAAATCACTGATTGTTGCGGTTCGAACAGGCACGTTCATGCCTCGAAGGCGACCGCACACGTATTGTCGGGGCCGGCGAGCTTGCCAACCTTGACGATCGGGCTTGCACACAATTCGTTCGAACGCATAATGCTGGCCCAAATTCCGATCATACTCTTCGAGGCCTTGTGCCTCGACGCATTCAGCAATAATTTCGGGTTCAAGCAGGTCCAGGCGCTGGCGACAAAATATCCACAAAACATTGTATCCATCTCCTTCGAGACCTGCACGAGCACCCCACGTTGAATCATTGATGCACGGAACCCCTGTGCAATGCATATGCGAACGCACTACGTTGCAGCGTTTGTGACAGCATAAACACGGTGCCCACGTCATTGTCGGCTTGGACATGATCAGGGAACGACGACGATCGATCTGGTTCATCGGAGTGGCCGCCAATTCGGCGCGAATAGATGGTTCCAAGAAGTCTTCCCACCGTCGAAACAGATGCTGTGGCCTCACGTGTCGAGGCTGATTAAGGAGTTCGTGTATGCAGGCACGGTTGCATTCGATTGCCCATGCTTGCACGCAGCGGACACCCAGAGCCGCGCAAGCGGCCCGTGCACCGAGTTCAAACCCGCCGATGCCAGCGCAGCCCGAACTTAACGTAAGAAGCCTCGCCGAAGAATCAATTGAGAACCTGTGAGCTGCCCAATCCCTGGATGCGATAGCCTTGCCGTGTTGCGGCCACCTGTAGGACTCAACCACTGTATTGCAGATGCTGGCCGACATAGGGGCAACGTGCATTTGAGCAAGCATGTGCTACGGATATTGCTATGTTCACGCAAAGGCCGTGACAGATTATTACTACTTACAACCGTGCGTAGTCTGAGCTACGTGATGTTCGTAGCGTGCGATGCGTTACGCGGACAGCTTGTGTTGCTCGGCTCACGGGGCACAGCTTCGCGAAATACCAGCCGTTCTAGAAGGCGTTGCTGGCCTAACTGCTGGGCGCTGGGCGTCATTCAAGGCCTCCCGGGCACCGAATGGTTGCGCCGGGGGATCACCAGCGGCCCACAAATGAGGGGTTACGCGACACGCCTCCCAGCGCTCAACAGGGCGCGCTGGGACCAGGACCCAGCAGGAAGGTGGCACTGCTGGGCCCAGGTCCCAGCAGGACGGTGGCCCTGCTGGGCCCAGGGCCCAGCAGATACGGGGATGCTGGGACCTGCACCCCCCAGGGCCCAGCAGACAGGGGATCTGCTGGGCCCTCACCCCCCAAAGTCCCAGCAGACAGGGGATCTGCTGGGCCCAGGTCCCAGCAGAGGGGGGGGCTGCTGGGTCCAGGTCCCAGCGGAGGGGGGGGGAGCGCTGGGACCACCTCCCAGCAGTGTCTGTCCCTGATGCTGGGGATAGGCCCTGGGACACCGTCGCTCTTGTAAGAAACGCCTCCCTGCAGACTCACTCGTTGCTCAATCAAGCCTTTCCCTGAGGCTTCTTGGGGTCAGTTCTGGGCCCTCGCGGTGGTCTCTTGGAGCTCGAGGACCATTTGGGTGACTTTGGGGATGACCGTTTGGGATGTTATATGGAGCCGCTTGGGGGACGATCTGTTCGCCTCCACGTGTCTTCAAGGGCATCCTGAGGGCTTGTGTGATGTTTATGTTGGCCTTTGTGATCCAGCGATGGTGGTGATGGTCCTCGTCGTATCATCCTCCCCGTTAGCATCACGGACGTTTTCATACCGTTTGTACGCTTGTACAGTGTGCCGGCAAGGAGCGTCGCGCATTGACCGACAACGGCGACCACGGCTAAACCTAGTTACACCTAGTTACGAGTAGTTACACCTAGTTACACCCAGTTACACGCAGTTGCACGCAGTTGCACGCAGTTACACCCAGATACACCCAGTTACACCTAGCTACACCCAGTTACACCCAGTTATTCTTAATTACACCTAGTTGGACCCAGTTACACCTAGTTACACCCAGTTACACCCAGTTACACCGAGTTACACCAAGTTACACGTATTTACACACAGTTACACCTAACTACACGTAGTTACACCTAGTTGCACGTAGTTTCTATTTGAGGGCTGGCCCTGGTACGGCAAAGCGCCACTAGGCAATCACACGTGAATCCGCAGACGGAAGCGCGGGGGGAAATTACGTACAAAACTAATCATTTGTACAGGATTTCCCCCGTCTTCTTGGCCGCGGCCGACGACGATGACGACGACGACGACCAAGCCGCCGCCGATGCCGACGACGACGGCGACGACGATCGTGACGACCAAGACGACCATGACGACGATCGCGACGTCCAAACCAAGACTGAACTGGTTTGAATATTACCGAACTGATTTGGACCTTGCAAGAGTTACTCGGGGGATGGGGAGCTTAGGCCTCAGGCAGGCTGTCGATTGCCCCATATGGCCCATATGGCCCATGGTGGGCCGACCTGAGTTTGATACTAAGCCTGAGCTCCTCGAGGAGATTAGCATGAACTCAAGCCCCTAACCGAACTTGCGCTTCTCCGCCTGACTCACGGACTCACCCGAGCATCGGCATCGGCATCGGCATCGGTCGGACAAGCTCATCGCCAGCCGAGGAACATTTGACCCCACCAGCTGGCAGGGCAAAATAGGTCGCAGAGGAGGAAAGAGAGAAGAAGGAGGATGGGGAGAAGGAAGCCTGAGGGTGAGGACAAGGAGAGGGATGTGAATGATTGCGTCAGCCTGACGCGCCACACAAACGGACGACGGGCGGTTCTCAGTGCAGCCTCGGTCGCAGCCAGAGCAAGCTGCAGCTGCTTGCCAGAAGTGTCTCGGGAGTTCTAGGATCTTGGGTGGCCTGGGGTCCTGGAGTCCTGGGGAGTCCCCCGGGAGGTCTCCGAAGGAGGAGCAGATCCGCTGCACTTAAGGGCCCCTTAAGTGCAGCGGGCTGTCTTGGCGGTTCTCAGTGCAGCCTCGGGGGTCGTTGGGCAGTCTTGATGAGCCCCAGGGATCTTCGGCGGTCTTGTCCCAGGAGTTCCTTCGAAACATCTTAGAGAACTTGCGTGGACGACCACAGGGGTGAAGGACCGATCCCCCCAGGAGTCCTGAGGCGGGAGTAGCAGGAGCAGGAGCAGGAGCAGGATGACGAGTAGCGGAGGAGGAGGGGGAGAAGGAGGAGGAAGATGAGATGTGCTTGCCTGCTGGCCAGCTGACTCGCTGATCCCCGAGTTCCAAGTCAGCGTTGCCACAAGCATGGAGAGGCTGAACATGCCCCCGATCACTCAGCACATCTCCAGTTGCGCTGCATGCGTCAGCAGTGGCGGCGCCTGAAGCTAGCATATAAGTCCCAGCGCCATGGACACAGATTATGATGAAATGTCAAAGGAAGCGCTCCTTCAACAACTGCCGTCCAATCATATGGACCGTCCATGACCTGGTCAAGCACTGCAGAAGAATAGCTGGTAGATACGACGCTGTGCATCATCGACTCGCACGGAACACCCGTCTCATCGACCAGCTCATCGATACCACCAGAGAACACATCAAGAGCAGCGAAGGCTGCTTCCCTCTGATGCATCATGCGCTCTGCATGGTACGGTGTGAGGCAAAACTTGCACGTCTTCCCGCTCTCCCAATGCTTGCTGCATAATGTACAAAGAGCCCCCTCCACATTGTACAACTGCAAATCAACATTGATCGAAATCATTTCCCACACTCGCTTGGCATTGCTGTTCATAGGCTGTCGGAGACGAATATCTGTGCCTGGTATAGACTCGGCTGCCCGGACCATTCGAGTAGCTGTATCTCCAATGATGAGTTTGTATATTCCATTGTCCATTTTGTCCTTGATGTTGACGCGGTCAGCTGGTCTCTTGTATGGGACGTCGTTGTTGTCGTCGAGTTGGAAAAATCTGCCTTCTCGTTTAACGTAGTTGTCCCACCATATCCACACCGTTGCGGATTCCCCCATGTCTTTGATCTCATAGTTTGCCAGCAAAGATATAGTTTTGTCCTTAGGGGCTCCCATGCGCCGCGCCCATTCCAAGGCCTTACACGAAGCAATCACATTTTCCATCCACGAAGCCAAGGCAGTCATGAGCTGCTCGATCTCGATGTGCACCTCGTCGTCGGCAGGGCTGCCAACCTCCATAATGCCAGCTGCTTGATGTAGGATTGCCTCTTCTTCCAAACGAGCGTCATCGAAGGTCAACGTAGCATCGTCCTCGGCAAGAGCCTTCATGATGCCCTCGTCGGCTTCGGGCGTCTCCGCATCAGTTCCCAGCTGGTCCCCGGCGGAGATCTCTGATGCGATGACCTCGTTCGCCTTTGCTTCATCGGCAGGTCCGTCAGCGGGCTGACCCTTGGCGCCGACGACCTTCTCAATGACCGAGCCCTCCCCGCCCTGATCGCCCTGGTCGCCCCCGCTTGCAGCTTCAGGATCATCGCGGAACAGAGCCTCGCGCAAGGTGTCAACCCACTCAGCGTCGGCGGCGGCAGAATGGTCGCCACGAGCGCAAGTGCACATGCCACTGATCGGCGTAGGGGGGCCTGCCATGAACGTCCTTAAGTTCACGCTAGCTTTGCGCATCGACTCGAAAGACCACGTCACTCGCACGACCTTCAGCGCAGTTGGCCCTGCGACGCCGTGCTCTACCATGGCAGTGTGTATGTCGAAGCTGAGGTCCTTGAGAGAAGAAATTTCCAATGGGATAATCAACTCGACCGTGTCCTTCTCCTTGTGCCAGCAGCACTTTGCCCACCAAAGCAGTCCTCTATAACTATTGACAGCCATCCAAGCATCCATACTGCTCTCACCCTCGACAGTCTGGATAGCAACAGCTCTGGTCGACCCTGGAAGTGAAGTACCCAATGTCTGGACCAGTGCGCCTGCAATTTTCGCGATGCATCTCTCCTGCTGCTTTTGCTTTTGCTTCTGCGCTCGACGAGCGCGTTTCCTCGGCCGCCAAGGCAGAGGAGGTTCAGCGTCGCATAGCGGAACAGGAGGTGGAGCGACCCCGTCACAATCTTCGATCGCATGTAGATGCTTCGCCGGGACCGTCCCCAAGTAGAGGTCAGCTTCGAAACGAGTCGCATCTCGCAGAGCAGCCTTGGCGTCATTGTGACCCTGCAGACATTTGCGAACGACATCTTCCTGTGACTGAGGCGTGAGCCGTAGACGGGCAAGCTCCTTCTTCAGCGTCAGACGCGCGGACAAGAGCACGAGGCCGATGGCAGGGGCCCTTCGGAGGATAACCTTGACAATCGAATTGAGGCCTTCTATTTCTTGCGTGTCAGGCGCGAGCATGCGAGCCATCGCCACGAACAATAACCACAGGTCGTAAGGCAACGTGCCACTCTCAGAACAGATCTGGAGCTCCCTTGCACAACACTTCCCAATCTTCCACGGCGTCGTTCCTCGTTGCTCCTCGTCCTGGGCAATGTCCAGAAGCTCCTTGCTGATAGTCCTTCTGGCGTTGCAGGCGTAGTCGTGGGAACGGCGCGTCATCCAGAACAATCTCAAGGGATAGCGCCCGACCTCAATCGCGAAGCGCATGTGGAAGTCGGCGGCTTCTTGGAGCGCAAGCTGGATGCACGAAGCTCGGGTCTTGGCTAAGTCAAGCCCTCCTGCGGATGCAAACTCCCATACTTGACCCCACTTCGTCGCATCGGCGTAGGCTTCCTCACTGAACAGCTTGTAGAACTCGTCCTCTATCTCGTCCACCTTGGTGAACACCATATCTTGGAGAACTGACGTGACCATCGGCTGCTCAACATTGAATACGTCCCTCCGTAGTTTTGGCTTGATGTCTCTAGCTTTCTTCTCCAGCCAATACAACATGTGCGTCATGGGCCCAGTTGCAACATACAGCGATGACATCTCGGTCCAATTTGAATGATCCATGGTTGCGTTCACAGCATCTCGTTCCCATCGGCCGAGCGTCTCGGTATAGTCTTCTCCGTCTGGATCTTCCACTATCTCACCGTTGCGTTTTCGAATGTCCCGTTTGGTGAAAACCTTGCGATATATGAACTGCAATTTGTCCTTGGACGCTAGCAAAAAAAATTCGATTGCCTTCAGCGTGGCCCCGAATCTACCGATCAATGCTCGTGGAGGCAATCTGCCCGCTCTCCGTGCTGCGTCTTCCTTGCCGTATTCCTGCAACCATGCCGCATATATCTGAGAAGCCCTGTGAGGCGACCTCCAGCAGTTCGTCATCTTAGCAATCCGTGAGTACAGCCCGTCGAAGTGTGCGATCGCCTTCTTCACGACCAGGTGCACTTGGTGGATCCAGCAAAAATTCCAGATGACCCAAATGAACATAAACTCCGACATGGTGCGCATGACGATGTTTCTCACGCCAATCTCACCAGCGTCCGTTCCGCCCAGGTACACAACGATGTGCTTCCACATGGCGTGGCCACTGTCCTGGTGCGTCTGGATGCAGGTAAGTATTCGTATGATGTCGCTGCCGCTGCCTCCAAGTGAAAGCCTCTGTCGCATGTTGTTCTCGTCGCCTGGGCAGGCGCTGGATATCAAGTGCGATGCCATCTGCCACGATGCCCAAGAATACATGCCAGTTTTTTCAAGAAGAAAGGCCCATTTGTCTGTAGTCATCGCGGCGGTATCGCGCATGCCACTCCATGCCAGATCTGGGTAATGATGCATGGACTCCGTGGTGGGCAGAAGGACGTCAGCGCCCGGGAGATCGTGCAGGTGCTTTGGAAGCGTCGGAATGTGAAAGCTCGTCCAAGCGTCGGAGGCAAAAACTTTATGAGATTGTCGGTCTGCTGAATTCGTTGAGTCTCCGCATATTGAGTGCAGGCTGAAGCTCAGCAGGGGCTCCTCGAGCTTGTCCTGAGGGATCGTCAAAATCGGGCACATCACAAGGAGGAGGAGGAGGAGGAGGAGGAGGAGGAGGAGGAGGAGGAGGAGTCGAGGAGGAGGAGGAGGAAGAGAAGGAGGAAGGAGGAGGAGGAGGAGGATGGGGGATGAGGGGGAGGAGGAGGAGGACCGGAGCGTGGATGAGGGCGAACAGGGATGCACGTGCTATGAGCAGGCCGAGGGGGCGGGGATAGTGGCTCTGCGGCGCTCTACGTTCTGGCTGGGTGGGGTAGGGGTCGGGGGTCGATCAGCAGAAGATGTCAGGATGCAAAAAGGCGCAATGATAACATATCTGACTCCCCCCACCCCCACCCTCCGATGGTCCCAGGGACCCCAAGAAAGCCTAAGCGCACCACAGAGAGTCAACAAGTACGTGCCGACATCGCCCCTATCTGATAACATGGTGTGTGCCTCTCGTAATGCTCCTCTGCTGCTGCCGCTGTTGCTGCTGCTGCTGCTGCTCCTCCTCCTCCTCCTCGTCCTCCTCCTCCTCCTCCTCCCTTCTCCTCCCTTCTCCTCCCTTCTCCTCCCCCTCCTCCTCCCCCTGGTCCTTCTCCTCTTCTCCTCCTCCTC